>VZRR01001430.1:0-5000 GCA_013398015.1 Oreocharis arfaki | reverse complement strand
GTGATCTCTCTCCCTGCTCTTATCTCAACCCATGAGCCATTTGTCGTATTTTCTCTCCCCTGTTCAATTGAGAAGTGAGAGGATGACTTTGGTGGGCACCTGGCATCCAGCCAGGGTCAACCCACCACATCAGAATACAACCTAATGATTCTAATGAAGAGGAAATTTTCCCAAGGCAACTTGGTAGGCACTGCACTTCAGGATATAAAATGGCAGAAGCAATTTTCTGTTTAAGCAGAGGTGCCTATAAACTCCAATTGCCAACAACTTCATGAAAAAACTTCCTCTACCAAAAGAATTATATTTCTGTTTAATTCGAAATTTCTGCTCGGTTCATGTCAGGTCTCTCCTAATCACTTATCTTGGCTACAGTGATATTCCAGCTCTGGGCCTGGCCTTGTCATGCTGATATTGTCAGTGACACTGACCTATCTTGTCCTCACAAGGCATCTAATTTTCTCGAAGAGTCAAGCAGATTCACAGGATAGCACCTATTACATGTACTCGACAGTAAAAAAGGATGAGTATGGCTCATTCACATACAGTGAGTATCCAGAAGGTTAATGGTCATATCACATAAACAGAAATTCTGTATATTGATAGAGAGGAAAATAACAAACTCACATGAGCCAGGGCACTTTATAAGTAAGGAACTTCTGCCTGCTGTTTTTCTAACTAAATACTAACTGGGACTATTTGTGATTCCGAGCCAGTATCCATTAAGCAAACTCTTAAGCTGTACTGCGGTTTGTAATTTAAATTGAATAGTCTTTTGGTGTTGTCCTCTCTTGAAGCTAGCTACTCCTATTTCCTGAGCTTTTCTAATTTTGAAGCTGAACAAAAGGAAAGAAGATTTTTATGACTGGTAAGAATTCTGTAGAATTTTTTTTCTTTGTGTGTCAGTTAAAATGCATTTATGTAGCAGCTCTGAGGAAGACTGCTGGAATGAACAGACGAACAAAATAATGTTTCAATGCTTTTTTGAGCACTTTTGAAAAGAAAGCAGCTTTGAGAATCAGGTCTTTCATGTCCTTGAGCATTTAGTGCCAGAAGCAAGGGCAGGTTATAGCCCAACAATTTCTCAACCCTATCTTTTTTATAAATTGTTGGATTAGTTTCTTTGGCGTGCAGTCATCAGAGACTGACCAGGTTCTCATAGCTCCTGTGCTGGAGACAGCCCTTTAAAAGTGTTAGTGGTAGGCAAATTTGGATGATGGCTACCTTCAGACCCCTCTAAATGGAGTGTGAACCTCATCCTGTATTTCAGCCCACAGTAAGGATTTAGCTGTGCTTATATTTTAAGCATTTCTCACAGGTATTCATTACTTTTATTCTTTAGATTTTTTTCCCTTCTGATTTGTTCATAAAAGTTCTTAGTGTTTCAAAAATCAATGCTTTAAAATGTTTTTAAATTAGAGATTTAATACATTTTGCTTATTTAGATTGTAAATGGTCTTCCAGCAGAAAATCACAACCACTTGAAGTTCAGCAACTATCTGATTTGTTTTCTGATAATTTCTTTTTCCTCAATAAAAATAAAGCTTAATTTAAACATCTTTCCAAGAGTTTGTATCATGTGTGATTATCCCCCAGAAATATGTATAGGGCCAAGACTGACTCCTTGTTAGCTGTTTATCCATTCTTATTTTCCCACTTTCAGATTTTAAAATCTCAAAAGACAAAACAGAAAGAAATAGTAATATTATCTCTACAATTTATAGCACTGTGAACAAGAAAATTACGAGATTCTTTCCTAGGGTCATGTGAGAAGGATTTGGTGTGAAACACAAAACCATCTTCTCACATATGAAGCATTCCTCAACCACAATGGTTGATTACTATATCTGTATTGAACTACGTACAGGCATGTTGTGAGGTGGTTATGTATTTGTTAGCACATTTTTCACCATGTCTGAAGTGAAGAGTATGAGACAAGAATTGCTTTTTCAGTGTGCAATAATCATACACCTGTGAGTGGAGAAAAGGGAATTTTGACATGAGGTGACCTTAGAAATACCTGGTGTCCCATTCTAGTGGTCATCTGATATGGTGATTCACAGAAGTAATGATGCCCAGTGCTGTGGGCTTCCTGTGCAACACTTGCAAGGAAGTTATGATTGAGGCCCACAAGAATCTGCTAACTTAAACTGTTGACTAAGCTTACAGAAATCAAAACAAAGCAAAACAGAATAGGGACATCTTGATCTTTGTATATTTTTACATCACAAGTACCTTATATTGGGTGCCATTTCAGATATGTAGCCTCTAACAGTGTCAGTGAATGCCACTCTGTATTTTTCAATTTATCTTAAAAATTTATTTGAATAATATCAAATCCGAGAGCTTCTTCTGCTGAAGATATGTTGTAACCATCTGGGTAAGGATCAAGCTCATCTTTGCTGTGATTATTTAAGGATTTAAATACTTTATGGTGTTAAATGGACGGTTACGCACAGGAAATCAGGAAGTGATTTATATTAGAGGAATAGTTGTGGCAGACTCTTAAGAGGTAGCTTAAACTGGAATTCTCTCAAACAGAGGTGTTTCAGAGGATATTTGAAATACATAGCTATTTGAGCTACAGCTCATCTCCCACACTCTGACAGATGAGCTGTAGCACTCAGGTTCATGGGATGCCTATTTCTTGAACTTAGGTAGAGTTTATTTGGAATGCAAGATAGAAACTTCTTTTTAAGATGAAAATTATGTTCCATTTAAAAAAAAAAGTTTGTTCATTTATTAATATTTTCATGGTATCTGAGCTTTTGATGTGTTAAAGAAGGTCTCTGATACTTGGATAAAAATTCTGGATGTTTCTGTTGGTTTGCTGCAGATGTAAAAAGCATGTAACCTGTAGTGAATTCAGTCCAGTGATGAGCTGGTAAATCTTCCTGCAGCTCTTCAGTATTAAATATTGTAAATTCAAGGCATGTTCAGCAGGGAATGTAGAAAAACAACTAAGTCCCTCTACAGTGTAGGATTCTCTGAGATATAGAATAATTGTAATTTCTGTTTCAAATCAAATTTCAGATCTTTCGAATTTGAAGTTTCTAGTCTTTTTTCAATCAGTTGTAATCATCAGTTCAGAGTTGAAATGGAACTGCAGTTAGGATTCTGAAAAGAGCCTAATTCAGAGAGAATTTATATTTAGTGTGACTTTTCCCATTGGTTTTTGGTAGTTTATATCAGGGTCTCAAAGAAAAGTTTGATAAGCTTGCCAGAAAGCAAAAAAGACCAGACACATAACTGCAAGAAATTTGGTTTATCCTTTAGATCGAATGCAATTAATTGAATTGCACTCCACACACTCTCTGCAATGTCATGAAAGAAGTGCTTGAAAAATAGTTGGATAATATTTTTTCTTTCGTAGAAGTTGGGTGATTATACAGTCCAGCATCTGTAAAGTTTTGCCTTTAAGCTTATGAAAGGCGGTCGTTTATGTGTAAATGTAGAGGAAAATGTTCATATTGGTGTAGTTTGACATCTGTGATCTTAAAAAACATTCAGAGCTGCAGTCTAACTTCATCTAAAACCCTTTGACACTGCTCAGAAGTGTAGAGGGAACTAGAATTGGCAAACTGCATCTTTTTAAATTCCCTTGACTATCCATATATATTCAAAATTTCTGTAGAACTATAACACTGCTGGTTGCTTTCAGCATTCTTTCAAGTAATTTAGCCTTACTGGCATGAGTAAGTACAAAAGCAAAAATTAAGCTCAAAGGCTTGAAAACTCAAGTAATACAGTATAAAATATAATAACGATTTCATAAGAACAAATCAGTAAAACAGCTAATTTCTCATAAACTACTTCTATTGCACAACTGACACTGAAACAAATTTAACAAAAAAATCTCTAAAAATTTGGAGTGTTAATTACAGTTCAGATCTTTGCCACCAGAACAAATAGAAACTTCATTAAATTTTGGTATTATAATAATGTATTTAACATCAATTGGTCCTGTGAATATGTTCCTTTCCTCTTGGCGTCAACCAGCAAAGTATTTAAGAAATTTGATTTATTGACAGAAATGGCTGTTTCTCTTACCCTCTGCATGGCCAGGTGATTCTTCTTTAAAGAACATGCTTTTCATAAAGTTTTGGGAAAGTTTGGAGGTGTTGGTGTCCTGTTTTCAGCTGATATAGAGTCAATTGTCTTCCTAGCAGCTAGTACAGTTCTGTGTTTTGAATTTAATTTGAGAATAATGTTGATAGTACAGTGATGATTTAGTTGTTTTAAGCAGTGCTTACCCTCAAAATCAAGGACTTTTCAGTTTCCCATGCTCTGCCTGTTAGTCAAAAAGCTGGAAGGGAGCGTGGCTGGGAGAGCTAACACAAACTGGCCAAAGGGATATTCCATTTAAACTAGTGCTATTATGTTTTACTTTATTTCAATGATTAAACTTTCTTATCTCAACCCACAGGTTTTACCATTGTTCCTCCCTATCTCACCAGAGGCAGAGAGGGAGCGGCTGCACAGTTGTTGATGTCTGAAGTTAAACTGTGACAGTTGGGATGCTGTAATTCATGGAACTACATATCACCAATCAAGTGAGTAATTCAGATTTTTATTGCTCCAGGCCCTCCTAAGACATTTTTAACTGCTTTTGATACCTGTAATATATGAAGCTAAAAAGTCTATGATGTTTACATACTGTCATTAATACCCAGTGCGGTGGGTGGAAAAAAAAAAAAAGTAGTTATTGAAATTAATTGATGCAATATCCTGGATTTTTTTCATAATTTTAAAGTATCAATCATGATATCTGTATATAAATAAACTCTGCAGTTGTACTTTAAATGGTAATTTTCTGGTGGAAAAGAATGAGATGAGGACAGAACAGGTTTCCTAATATTTCCAAGACACTGATTCTTATTAATTTCTGCGTTATATAGTGTTTTAAAACTTAAATACAAAATTTACTTTTCCTGCTGCTATTATTTTCTATATGTACTTAAAAATCAATAAAATATTTATGAATCTGTCTTGGTTTGAAAGAC
>VZRR01001429.1:192998-214345 GCA_013398015.1 Oreocharis arfaki | reverse complement strand
CCGGCAGGCAGGGGGCACAGTGTTACAGTGTAGAGAAAAACCCAGAGCAGTGGCAGAGGAACAGCGGGGCTGGGCAGCGCCAGCCTGGCTCCCAAACAGGGCCGGGAGAGGCTCCCTCAGAGGGGGAGGGGCTCAGGGATCCCCGGGTTTCCCTTGAGGAACCCCAGCAGATGGTGAAGGGTCCTTTGTTTGATGAGGTAGAGTGTTAATAAGGTACAATACAATGGCCGCTCTCACTAGCAGAGCTTCACTCATGGTAGGAGAAGGCAGCAGGAGACAGAACCTCTCAGTGGTGGCGAATTCTTCCCAGAACGACCGCAGCCTGTTGGCCCTCGGAATGCTTAGAGCAAGAGAAAGCTAGGAGCTGCACCCAACCCCTTCCCCCAGCCCAAATCTCTGTGATATCTCTGCCCTTCTCAGAGAAACCCCCAGGTAAAGAGACAGTAGCCAGCTGCCTCCTTCCTCTGAGCTGTGGTAACTTCTTTTGTCTCTCTAAAGTGCCCAGTCATAATTGTTTCGTAGCAGCGTATGGAAGAAAATTCCCTGAGAGAAAGAAACAGAAGGAAAAAATCCTAAACTCCAACACTTACCTACCTTCTAGTCCCCTGATCCTAGAAAACTGAAGTTCCTTCTCCCACCTGGTAAGCTGTTGTCACTTTATGTCACGCAGACAGGTTTTTGAATGACAATGCCATGAAATATTTGCTGATGGTTTTGTACAAGTTTTGTAGTTTTCTGGTAGTAACATTTTATTTCCAAGCTGTACTTCAAGTACTACAAAAGCCTGTAATACTCAACTAGAGAAGTCATTGCTCAGCAATGGTGTAGGGAATTAAAAAAGCAGAAAACACAGAATAAAAATTGTCTGACTGCTTAATAAGTTAATGAATGAAAGTAATGAATTTGTATTTCCCCACTATAAACTTCTTTTCATCATCCTTGATGCTGTATGTGCTCACTTATTTAAAATGGGTTCTCACATTTTGGTTAAGTAAAACAGATGCTCCTGAAGACTAAATACCTGGTTGGTCATGAAAAGTCATCTTTTTCCAGCCAGTTTATAAAGGTGAGTGGAGGGATGCTGCACTGCTAGTGATACATTTTGGATGAAGGCTCGTAGTTACCCCAAGTGGTACTGGATCATTTTGAACACACCAGGAATAGTTGTATGAATATTGTGATATTGCCAAGACAGTGAAGGGATCTGCTTTATCTTGGAAGGAATCTAGTAAAGTGGAATAACCTGTAGTCCTCTAGCTTTGCAGACAAGTATCAACATACTCATGGGGCAATGAATAGTGATCTAAAGGAGTGTCATATGTTTGTCTCTCCATTTTTGAACTTGCATTGTTAGCTACGAACTCTCTGTAGTAGAGGGAGGTTATAAAGGAAGAATTCAGTTTGAGGCAATGCTGTGTAGTTCTTGCCTCCATGCGACCTTGGCTGACCATTTAATGTGCTTCAGTACACTCAGGCTGCCATTCACTGAGAAGAATCTATATTGAAATTCTTGGTATCACCTGAAGTGAGGTACTGATAATCAGGCTTGGGCAAGAACTTAGCAAAATACCGTATTTTGCTAAGCATTTTTATTCCACTATATCATTACAAAGTCTGGAATCCCTCTGAAGGTCCACATGATAAAACCAACCAAACAAGACAGTGATTCAATGGGTTTCTTCACACAGACAAAGCACAGCTCCTTCTGAGTCACAGCTGAACCAGCAGCCTTTTCTATGGACCCTAAATCATGAAATCTCCAGCAAGCATAGCAACCACAGCAGCTGGATGCTGACTCTCCAAGTAAACACACAAATACCCAAGGGCCTCAGCCTACTTACGTTGTGTCTTTGCTGTCAATGTGCATGCTGCTGAAGTGAGAAGACTTTGATTTATGAATTGACAATTGCATGTCCCTGCAGATAAGGGTGCATCACAAATTAGAGTTGGGAATGTATTCCTCTTCTTGTTCTCCTCATTTGTTGTTACTCCTTTCTCAAACTTTGTTCTTTGGTACTTTTGCATTCCATACCAAGTCTCTTGGTTTACAAAAACTTCATATAAAAGGCAGGCTCCTCCTTTCCTTCTACTACTTTCTCTCCCAGACTTAAAGGGGTTTTTTGCCTCTCAGCTTTGTTATTTTGGGGATATAGAGAGCTGTGTGGGATAGACTGCGAAAAAGGTTGTTTAAGGACTGTGCAAGACCTTGTAACACAAGAAAATTGCATTTTGCATGAGCGTTGTGTGGGTTGTTCAGACTGACTGGCTGTTTTGATCAATTCTCATGGTACACCACTCTTTTTCTCTGTAATGTGTAAATGTCTTCAATGGCTCCTATTTAAACATGCGGCTAAAATGTCAAGGCTCATACTTACAACCTTGTTTGAGGGCTGCTGATAGCCATATATCACTATGATAAACGTGGCCTGAGTGGGCAAGCTCAGGGCTTTTTGCAGTAGTTGTACAGGGGTGAGTTATAGCCCCTCAGATGAGGAGTATTTCATGCCTCCTGTAGAACCTCGAATAGGAGATACCATGACCTCCTGACCTGGAAGATGGGGCAAAGTGTGACCTCAGCAGGTTGGTCAGTGGTGCAGAACTGAGAAGTGTAGTTAATGCACCAGATGAGCCATGAAGATAATTAAAACATGGTTAGGGGACTCTCCTGTGCCTGGAGAGACTGAGAGACTGAAGTTTAGCCTGAAGAAGAGATACCTCAGATGGGATCTGATCGGTGTTTATAAACATAGAGTGGAGGGTGTAAAAGAGATCTCTCCAGGCTTATGTCTGTGGTACATGGTGGCAGGACAAGAGGTAGTAGGCACAAGTTGAAAGAGGAAATTCTTTCTGAGCAGTAAAAAAAAAAAGTGGCTGAGCACTGGAACAGGTTGCTTGGAGAGGCTGTGGAATCTCTGTCTTTGGAGATACTTTAAATTCCACTGGGACAAGGTCCTGGACGACTGGCTCTGGGTGACTTGATGATCCCTAGAGGTGCTATCCAACCACATCCATTCTGTGATTCGTGGTGTCTGTTTGCCTCTGGAGTTTGGTACTTGGCTGTAGTGTTCAGCTAATCCAATTATGCTACTTGGTAATTAGCTAAAACAGACCATATTGGCAGAGTGTGCAGCTGGGGAGAAGGTGTTGGTGTTCATCATCAAGTGCTTTTGACTTGCATGTTGTGCTGCATTTTTGGCTGGGTAGAAAGTGATTTGTCTGCAGCAGATGTTTCTTCCTTGTGCTCAGGTTCCGATCTTGTTTAAGTCCAAGAAGTGATAGAGCAAATCTGTACTACAAATCTGAAGTACTACAGTGCATCTGTGAATGCTTTTCCCCTGGTGATGAAACATATGGAAATAATGCTTATCTTGATTTAGAGAAGCAATTGCCTTTCCTGTACAATCATCCACGCTTTGTAGGAGTAGAAGCAGACACATAATATTACAGGTCTTACAGTCTGTCTTTTCTAACACTTCATAAGCCTATGCAGAAAAAAAATGGAAGGGAAAGTTATATTAGATGTGAGGTTAGCAATTGCTAATAGTTCATCATTTTTAGTCTGTACAGGAAACTTGTGTAAACAAAGCCTTAAGTTAAAAAAAAATAGGCACTGAAGGGAAAAAGGACAGAGTATGTAGCAGAATTGTTGCTGCACATTCCCCCAGGGTCAGATGCATTCCTAAAGCTCACTCATCTCCTTTGTTTTTTCACCAACCCAAGAAAAGTGGTTGAGTGTCCCTGTCAAGTATTTGCTGAGGATTCTTTCAGGAGTGGAAGGGCTGCCTCTTTTCTGGGGATAATGTGATTCTTGTCCCTTGCTCAGGTTCTTTTTCCAGATCCTCTTTAGAGAAGCCTTTCTTATGGGGATACATGTCTCTGCTAGTAGCTATTATAGCAGGGATGGAGTAGTGGGCAGACTTATTTCTGCTGAACTTGGAATTAATTTACTTCCTTCAGTTGTGAATTCTAAAGCTGACTAGAAATGATGAAAGTCTCCCATTTTCAGCTTTTATTTCTTGCAATCTAGTCTGCTTCTTGTTTTAATGAACTTGAGGAGAAATGTGTCACGTGACTTGTTAAACAAACTTCCTTTACAGTGTTACCCTGTGAGCCATGCTGCCATCAATCCTTCTCGCGTGTTCTCTCTGATTTCTTCTCTTACTGGCTTTTGGTCATAGAGTGTCAAGAGACTTTTACTTTGCCATAGGTATTGATTTAAGACTACGAGGCTTTGGTACCTATTTTTACTACTTTGTGTGTGCTCTACTCTTTCATTAACAGGCGTTTTAAAATGCAAATGTAGTGGTTTTTTTATAATAAACTCTTCTAGCTGTAGGTTTTTCTCCTCCCTCTAGTGCTAAGCTCTTTGGTATTGCTGTAGTGATTTCTGTAATTGGATGCTTGAGACCTGTTTAAAAAATTAATATACTTTGAAGTATACTAGACTTTAAAACTCTGCCTATTGGAGCAGTGATTGAGTTTCAGGGCTGATTTTCCAATGCTGTAGGTTTGTGCCATCCTTGTCCATTGCACCAGCTGAGTACATTTATGTCCTGGGTGGAGGCTCCCTCTAGTGAGATGTTCTGACAGTCCCTCGTCCACTTGGTTCAGATGAACTTTACCCGTTTTCTTTTCAATTGCAGTTGCTGCTGACTCAATCTAATGTGTTTTTCTACACTTGTGTAAGTTGTAAAAGCCCTTTTCTTTGGGGTGAGCTGGAAGGAGCTGTAAACAAAGCTGGCATCTGAGACTGCCTATTTCCTGTATTTGGTGTGAAGAGTTCAGCTAATCAACCTCATCCTACTTCAGGCTGCAGCTCTGTGGACTCTGAGATGTTTTGAATATGACTGAAGGATCAAAGGATGATGTAGAAGGAAGAGCTAAATGAAATTGGGTTGTATAGGCAGAGGGATAGAAGATGATGGTTGTATCTGGAGGGGGAAAAGTGGGGGTGGGACATGAATGTTCAACTGTTTCTGCTGAAGATTTTCAGCTGTATTGTATTACTGATGCTGGGGCAGAGGAGACAAGAGGAGCACCTACAGCAGCTTTTGCACTCTTGTGTGTCATCAATAATGACCTAAACCCCCAAATTTTGGAAAGGATGTACCAGGATCAACTCCATCATTTGTGAGTGTGCATGCAGAGATGATTTAGTGGCCATTGACTTCACTTTCTCATAAGAATTAAAGTCAACTTGTTTGCAAGACTAAAGTTAAAACAGAAATAAAAGATGTCTTATTTAATACATAATTTTAATAATAATAAAATAGCTGTATGAGTAATCTTTGAGTATATTGCTCCATTTGCCTAGCAGGTGTTGCTTTCTGAATCAGAGAAAAGTGCTGCCTCCTCGTCTAAGTCCTTCCAGGCTTTCTTGTTCCTTCCTCTCTGAAGCGTGTCCCCCCGCAGGTAGCGCTGGCGCAGGTGCCTCAGGTAGCTCTTGATGGAGTCAGAGTTTTCCTTCTGCCGGCGGATCACCTCGTCATTGAGGGGGGAGCAGTCGGCCAGGCAGCAGGTCCTTGGCCAAGCTGAGCGTGTCCAGGCCTTCTCCTGGGAGACACAGGGCAGGGAGCACGGTGAAAGGGGCAGGGGGGACTCAGGGGGCTGAGCTCCCTTGGGCTCTCCTGGAGAAGCTGGGGCCTGGCTGGGCTGCCCCGGGCCGCAGGTTGTGTGGAGAAGACCTCGGGCAGCTTCTGTCTGGTTCTTGTGGCTCAGCCTGTCCTTGTTCCCTCCTGGGAGGAAGGGGCTGAGCCCCACCTCTGCCTCTGGGCTCGGGCGCAGGGCTGGCAAACCCTCGGCGCCTGTCCAGGCTTTCCTCTCCACAGGGGCTGGCAGTCCTCACCCTACTCGTTGTAGCTCCTGGCTCCTGGCACCATCGCACCTGCCTGGTCCCCATCCCTCACCTCTCTGCGCTGCCTCTCGGCCTTTCTCCGGAGGCTGCATCCAAGGCAAAGCACGGCGAGCAGCAGGGACAGGGCTAAGAAGGTGCAGCAGTGCACCCGCACGGACCACAGGCTGGCACTGCCTGTGCCAGCGTCCGGCTGCTGCACGTCCTGGGCTGGCCCGTGCAGCCGGGCCGTGCTCCTGGCGGGAGAGCTGTGGGCTCTGAGGGCGCTGGGGAGCAGCGAGGCCACGCAGAGCCCCAGGAGCAGGGAGAGCCCCGGGCGGAGCATGGCCGAGCTGCCTGAGGAGCTGCGATCTCTCGCCCTCACTCCGAGCTGAGCCGAGCAGCGCCCACGGGGTCTGTGCAAGGCGGTGGCATCAGCTGTGATGTCACAAGGCTGTTGCCTGGCAGCCAGAGGCTGGGAATGTCGAGGCAAGGCCAGGCCAGAGGGTCTGAGCCTGTGGCTGTCTCAGCCCGCTGCTCTGTCTTGCCGCTGTGGGACTGGGCCTCAGGAGCTTGGGGATGTACTCTCCAGTGCTCAGCAAGGAACTGCTGACACGTCTGAGTTGGTATTCTTCTTGAGTTGATGAAAATGGAGGGTAACACTGGAGTGAGAAATTTGTTTGGACTGCTTCTACCTTCTCACTAAATATTGAGGACTCTTTACCTATCATCGAACTTCACTTGTTCTGAAGATTTGAAATTGATTCACGCTTTAATTCTTACCCCAGCAAATGAGTTCTATTTCCAACCAATAGATAAACTCAAGCTTCTCGAGACTTGTGTTGGAAAGACTGTTAAAAAAGTAATAGTAAAAGTGAATTTAATAATCTTCCCTCCTCAGTTCATTGCTGGTGATGTGCATGTTGAACTTGGTGAAGCTTTGGGCAGTATGTTTGTGCAAGGGTTTGAGGTAACTGAACTCTTGTATAGACTGAATTGGATGTAAATGAAGTGATTCAGTGGTGCAGAATCTCAGGAATAAGGGACCTGTGGTAACATTATTTAGTAACAAATCTGTTGCAAGCTAGTGTATGTTGTCTTCACCACCTGCCTCCTCCTAATTGAGCAATTTAAGGTGACAAAGCTCCAAGTTTAAAATTTGCATGGATTTTTTTTCAGGCTTGTTGTCTGGCTACATGTCTTCAGAAGTCATTCTGAATTTTGGGGCTATTGGCAAATGGTGTGCTTGTGTATTTTTGTACTCATTTGGTATAATTCTATATTGGAGAAATTATTACTCTAGTTAGGAGGGTTATCATAATTAATTCCTCCATTTGTTTTTGCAATTTGAACCCTTATTATTACCAAATAAAATTACTTGATGGATCTCACATCAAAAAATATGTATGTTTTACAGTTTTGTAAGCAACTGGTATGTGGATAAGGATTCAGCGCTTCCCAAATTCTAGCTTGTGTTTGGAAACAAGTAACAAGCAAGCAGTGTGATGTTAGGGCAGTGCTGGTGTCTCTGTGGGTTACCAGTGCCCTCTCGAGGTGAAACCAAAAGATGCTGCAGTCTGACAGCAGTAGTGTCACTGGATTGCTGCCTGTTCAGGGTTTGTTATAATGACCTGGGACTCACACTTGTAACCTGATTTTTGTGCTTTCTTGGTTTGTAGGTGAAAATGCTAAAGAAGATCTGCAAGGGAAGAAAAGTCTGAGTGAGAAAGTTTCTCTCTATAGAGGTGACATTACACTGCTTGAGGTTGATGCCATCGTTAATGCTGGTAGGTGGTTAAATATTTTATGTAGCTCTGTCTTGAAAATCCTTTATAGCTCCACAGTACAAGTGTGAACTCTGAAAAGTTGCCTAAAACTGATGTGTCCTGTGGAAATCTGTTGGAAAGTACAGCTTTTTCCCCAGTTCCTTCATATTGCATTTGTTCATCCTGCACGCATTTACTGTGGCAGGGCTTATTGTGAAACTTGTATAGCATGGTCACCATGAAAAAATTAATGATCTCGTGTCCATCTTTTGACTTCACTTGGTTAGCTGAGACTTCACACTTTGTGTTGTAGAAGGCTCAATTTTGATATTAAGTTAATGTAGTACATTCCAGTTTGCTTTTATAAATCAAGGCACTTGTGGGCTAGGTAATGCGAAAACCTTAACAACAAGGTGATAGGAAAACAGGATTTGTTTTATGTGGTTTTCATATTAGCTGTCTTGTTGGGAGATTGTATTTTTCCATTTTTTGGCCATGATCTACAGAGTTGTAAGTGTTTTAGTACCTCTTCTTGCTCAATGACTGTGTGTCCATGTGTGCGGCTGAGGTGAAGAACTGCGTGTAGCATCTTGTGACAAAAAGAGGGAAATGCCTGCGCAATTTATTCATTTGTGTGCTAGGTTATAGTAATCTAGTTTAGTTTTTTGGCAAAAAAAGATGGGAAGGTTTACCCCTACACACATGCCCCCAGCCAAATCTTGCCTGCACTCTCCACTCCAAAAAGAGTGTGTGGTTTGTGTGTCCCGAGGCTGGAAATGTCTTCCCTCTAGTATGTGAGTGGCTTTGATTAATTTTCAAGAACTAATTTTGGTGGTATTCATTTCTTGGAAGGAAACATACTGCAGTATCTTCTCTGTGATGGAATAAAGCTCAGAGGTTCCCAGGGTTGTAATGGCCAAAATGGATGTGTTTCCTTATTGGAGGAAAATGCCGTGTGGAGCTGCTGATTCGTGTCTGCAAAGAGCATAGGAGTGTTTGCTCACACAGTGTAGAGGGTAGTGAAGAGACTCTCTTGGACTGTTTGATTGTATGACATCCCACTTTAACAGTGGACATCTGCTAAGGGGTTTTGTAAAGTACAGGTGGAATCCTTAGCCATTTCAAAATACGTTTTTGCATTCCAAGTATTGAGGCTGGTATTCCCACGCAAAAAATTTTAATTAATCTTCTAGTTTACTGATGGACGAAAGCCTTCCTAAATAACAAACAGTACAGTGGTGTCCACATAACATGATCCTCTCCTCACTCTGTTGACAAGGCCTCTGAAGCTTTAGTATTTTAATTTTTTTTCCTCATTCGTTTTTTAAGATGACTTTTCCAGTAGTGCTTTTGCTGACTTCCTTACTTTATTGCTCTGCAGTAAGTCAATATTGACATACTTCTCTCCATTTATATTTAGCTTCTCCTTGTTCATAGGCCTCCCTTGAATTACAGGCTGGAACTAGTTACAGATTAGCTTTAGAACAGGAATACTTAGCTTTTCTTGATTTAAATCCCCTTTAATTCTCGTGAAAGGTCCAAAAAACTATATCCCAGACTGCAAATGATATTATCTGCCTATAAACGTATTATCTGCCTGCCATCCTGGTGAGAAATGCATCTCTCTGAGGAGAAAAAAAATGAAACCAACACATATTAATATGCAATTTTGAGAAAGGGTTTAAAGACCACTCAAAACAGACTGGGATTGAAAGACCTAGAGAGGGACATAACACTCTGAAAGTATCTAGAAAGCTTTTGTCAAAAAAGAAGTTGTTTCTACTGTTGTCTTCTGTAAATTGAATTTGGGCTTAATGGGAGATTCACATTAGATGTTGGCAAAGCTACTTATTGAAAGCAACAGGTTTATACAGTGATACTTTGGTGTATCAGACTGACATAAAATAGCTGTCTTAAGGCCAGGGCATTGTTACAGGTGGATTTTTAAGATTCTTGTAACTCTTTTGTAACATTCTATAATTCCTAAAGGGCATAATATATTAACTGTTAGGAGATACTAATAATTTTAGATTAAAATCCTAACCTGTAGTTACTTTGGAAAAACCATCTGCTCTCTATATGTCAGTGTAGTAATTAAGTCTAAGCCTTCGATTTGCTCATGGTTTCAGTGTTACTTTTTTTCTGTTAACTTTTCAAACTGTGGAGGATAGCTGGAAAGCTGCATGAGGAAGGTGTTTTGGTTCAAGATCCATATTATTTATGCAAAACATCTGCTGTGCTGAGATTCTTTTTAAATCAAACAGTTTCAGTGAAATTGTAGTGTCTCTTAGACGGTATCTAAACCCATGTTTCTGCACCATATGATGCTTTTGCAAAAAACTCCATTGTTTTTCCTTCTGCAACTGAAGTTATTCAAGCTTCCAAGACATAAAGCAGTACGTAGCCACAGTACCAGTTTCTGTGTGTAAGTTGAATAAAATGCAGCCTATTGAATATGGAATAGGAGATAGGTTTCTTGGAGGTAAATCTGTGCAAGTTCTTTTTATACTTACTGCCTTTTGACTACCCCAAATGTTAATGATTGTCTCTCTCCCATTTGTTGAGAGCCCTGGGTTGGGAAGAAAGGAAGAGACCTTCCAGAGGCTTTCTCTCTGAACTTAGAAATTCCATTAACTGTCTCCTGTAATAAATAGTGTAAAACACAGCAAGTCATATCGAAATTAAAGCCACAGGAAGACACTTACAGGTTGAATGTTTATATTGACTTATGTGAGAAACTAAACATGCTTGAAGTAAAGGGAGTGGTCTGGCAAATTCTGGGGCTGTTGAAGGGTTCCAGGTGGTTCAGACTGTCTCCAAATTTGGATGCAAATATTGGCAAAAAAAAAGTATATTCTTGAATGTGTAAGGAGGAAATGAGACATAAATTCATTTAAGTGGTGATCTTATGTAGCTAAGTATCAGGATATCCTTGAGGAACACTGCTGCAAAAGGATCCCTTTTTCTCCTAAACTTTTAGCAGACAAACTAAATGTTGTTTACTTTCCAAAAATATTTTACGTATCGTTTGTGTCATTGCTCATTGTCAAAAGAATTACATCAAAACAGCCTCTTTGAAACCATTCAAGACTAGAGTGAGGATCTGAGATGGATTGTGAGAGAGAAAGGAGCTGAAAAAAGGAGCTGATGTGCTATTTTGCTAAAATAGATATCAATTATGTACCCCTGTAAATGTCTTTTCCTTCCAGAATGGTTTCCTAAAACTTCCTTACTACTGATTGCACTGCAGACAGGTATTAATTTAACTTGATGTTTTGCTTAAGGTATCCTGTTATACCATTTCCTTCACACACTGTTTTTAAGGGTTCAGGTAAGACTTGTATGAACATCTTATTTTTACTCCTATATACTCCTCTGCTCTTTGTTATTACACTCTAAGAATGTAAACAGGCTCTCCTTGAGGCATGTACTTACTGCATTAATCTATGCTGACTGGCCTTTTTAACAGATTTAAGTGTTCCTGGATGGCACTTCATCCCGATGCCAAAAGTGCTTCAAGCACTTGGAAGCCAGATAACCACAACTAGCCAACATCTGAATAAGTCATCAGAACGGAGCTTGGAGGGGGTGTGGTGTGTCTGTGTCTAGGGGAAGGGAGAGAGAGGTTGTTTAGTCCCTCTGGCAATCCCAAATACAGAAATAAGCAGTAAAAGCCTGATAAGGGTTTGAAAAATAATTTCTTCAATATTTGTAGTATCAACTAAGCAGTAAAGACTACATTTCCTCTGCATTTTTAATACGGAAAATTGTCGCTGTTTTTGTTATATGCAGTTACTATCTGAAGTAGGTACAGGAGTGGTATTTTGGGAGTGGGTGTGATGGAGATGTCTGTGTACCTCATATACCTTAAGCAGCAGTTCATCACTACTGACCTCAGGTATTCATTTACTTCCTACCTGTTAATAAATCTTACTGTCCAGTTATAAGATAGAGAGGCATGTACTAATATGCTTGTGAGGGAGTTTTTACTAAGAGGAAGATCAAGGGGAAACCATTATGTCAGGGGAAAATAGGATTCTCCTTATTTTTATCTGATAGAGAGGAGGAGGATGACGACTTGCAGAACACTAGGAGAGATGATATTTCTATTTATCTCTGGAAAATATTCTTGGTATCAGTACAAAAGTATGGTATTGAGAACAGAAACCTTAAATCTTAAGGAAAAAGGAAGATGTTCAGTTCTATTCAATTAGTTATTTCTGGTAATAGGTCTGTACTATTGCATCTAAGTTTGCAACTAGGGAGTTGCTACGGTTATAGCAACTAGTTGTCTCCCTTTACACTGTGTTCGAGTGCTGGAATCATTTCAATACTCACAAATTTGGGGAAGAAACTCTCAATTTTTAAAGGGAGTATCTTCACCATATGAGAAAAACTATGTGAATTAAAATCTTCCTCTGATAAAGAGAGAAAAGAGTTGGTGACTAACATAAGTAAACAACTCTTTATGTCTTTTTTCTGCTAACCCCTGATGCTGGAATTTACAGTTACAGAGCCTCACATTGCTCAAGAAGAGGCTTCCTCTACAGGAAACCATCTACTTGTGTGCAGTGAGTTGCCTCAGCTGGGAACTCTGGTTTGGCAGGCACAGGTTCCTCAGCTTCCTTGGCACACTGTGCAGGGCCACCTGAGGGAAGGTGCATAGAGGTGACGGTCTCCTGGTTGCTTTAAGAGGCAGAGGTATTTTCAGGGAGTGACTTACAGATGAGTTTTTTAACAAATTTGTAAGAGTTTGGAATGCTTGTCCTGCTGTACCTCCCACGGTACTGAACGTGTGTGGAACTGAAAAATACTCAGTTTAAAACACTGTTTGCTTTGCTTGTTGCAGGACTGGTTTTCATTGGAGCCTCTGCATGACTCAGTTTATAGGATGAAATAGACTTTTTCGTATTGAATCTCACCTTTCCTAGTGAAATATGCCTTTCTTCCCTTAGGCTTCTGACT
Organism: Oreocharis arfaki; assembly: GCA_013398015.1. NCBI lineage: Eukaryota > Metazoa > Chordata > Aves > Passeriformes > Paramythiidae > Oreocharis > Oreocharis arfaki. The sequence goes on along the minus strand of VZRR01001429.1, from coordinate 201,784 downwards.
TCACAATCGTGTTTCAGTATTTTTGTGTCACAGCAATATCTTCATCCAGCTTTTTTATCTGGAGATAGCAACATATTTTCTTTCAGATTCATCATTTCCTGGCCCTGACCTTGAGTATGATTGTTTAACGTAATGAGGTGTCCCTTTTTTTTCTCAAGTTCAAAATTACACATCGAGGTAGAAGAGCTATGTATTGATACTGGAAACTGAATATATTATCAGTGAATTACGCTTATCCAAGTGTGCAAGTATAGATAGGGACCGAACTCTGCCTTCCCACACAAATAGCTCGTTAATGCGCAATCAGTCACCACAGTTGCCTTGAACTTGGTGCTTAATGAACAGGTGGGGAAAAAGGATGGATTCTAATCTGGAACAGATCTGACATCAGGCAATTTCACTGATTGCTAATCCATTTCATTTGGCAACTTAATTTATCACACAGAATTCTCATCTTGTTACTTCTGAAGTAGGAATTACTTCAGAAGTGGCCTGTCTGAATATTATGAAGGTATTTGAGTCAGTCACTGAGCCTGATCTGGTATTGTAATATACTTATTCTCTCCCTTTTTATTTTAGAGTGACCAGTAATTCTTACTCTGGAGCTCATTTGGAATTATTCTTCAATAATTTGCTATGAAAATAAATCCCTCAACTCAAATGTTCCTGCTACTGAACGTGGAAGCAACAAAATGTAAAATCTGCCCTTAAGTTGCTTATAGCATTTTGACATGGGATTTTTGCATTTATTAGTATTGATTTTTGTGGGGTTTTTGTTCTTTTTTTTTTTTCCTTCCAGTTGAGCTAAACAAAAGTGGTGTATTATACTGGGAGCTTCTTAGTGAGTTTGCTGTCCTTTAGAATGTTTTATAAACATACTTCACACGTTTTATCTCCAATGTACAGATAGGGAAATGGAAAAACGTATTGAAATCTCTAGTATGGAGTCATCTGGCATCTGCCTATGTAACTTACACTGTTGTAATTTCCTCTAGGAATAGAACCCATATTGCTAACAAATTGTTGTTAATTTGGTTTTCATCTTTACTGTGAGCAGACTGTGGTGTTAATCAAAGGTTTCTCAAGTTAATTTACAGTTGGTGCAATTACACTTGTGTGTAAAACCCCAGACTAATTTATATATAGTCCTCACTTATTCGTCAGGAAAGTCAGTGTTAATAGTTGAGGGAATCGGTCATTCTCAATTGTGACATCTGTGAGTGAGTTTATTACTGCTTTCTGTGGAAAATGCTTGAAGCCTGGCTGGTGAGCAGTAGATGTGGTTAAACTCGCCCTCTGCTTTTGGTCTAATTTCATTTCAATACTCTTCTTCCCTGTAGTGTAATACTCATTTGGATGAAAAGTCTGTGTATAGTGACAGTGATCAAGAGAATGAAATGGAAGGCGAGTACTGCTGGAGGTGTGGTTTAATTTAGGTGGAGAACTGTAGCTGCTGCCTCAAACACCATTTGCTTTGTCGTGTAGCCAAGGCTTACGACTGAGGAGGCTCACTCAGAATTGCACTGGAGAAAGGGTGGTTGCAATGCACTTTGAAAATATTTCAGGTATAATTAGTATAACTCAAACATTAAAAAAAGAAAGGTTTGGCAGTGCTGCAGACACATGTCAGGGGTGAACTTTGTTTCTTGTTCTGCGGTGCTTTGGGTAGGGGAAATGGATTGTGGTGAAATGTTTTCATTCCAGTATTCCACCAGTGTGCTCACAGCCATCTCATGTAGCTAATGGAGATGGCTTCTGGGGGGAAATGCGCCTCAGACACCTGGACGTTATCCTGCCTCGCTGTGTGTGCGGCCAGCGAGCCCAGAGTCTTGGGTGGTGGAATGGAAGCCTAAGCCTCGCATGCCTCAAGGAGAGCTTTGCCACTCAACCTGCCATATGGCCAGGCAGTGCAAACAGATAGGCACTTCTTGTTAATGATAATCAAGTGATGATTTCAAGCAGTGGGATGTGAATGTTCAGTGACTTACTGAGAAGCCATTAAAAAAACCAGTAGAAAAGGAAATGTACTTTCCACTGGAACAATGCACTCAAAAGGCTCCTTAAACTAACAGATTGTGGGCTGAAGCACCAGACGCAGATGTTGAGGTTCAGAGCTATGCTTTTCGACTTTCCATGTTCTTCTGTGCTCCTGTAGGAGTCTGAGTGAACGAGATGAGCGTGCATGATCCTTAAGTATCTGATACTTAATTATCTAAAACAGTTTGCCCAGACAAGTTGTGGATGCCCCATCCCTGGAAATGTTCAAGGTCAGGTTGGAGGGACGTTGAGCAGCCTGGATTAGTGAAAGATGTCCCTGCCCATGGCGAGGAGGGGTTGAACTAAATAATCTTTGATGGTTCCTTCCAAAACAGGCCATTCTGTGATTCTAGGAAATAACCTGACACAAAGTTAACAGCTAACTCTCTCCTCTGACAGGATGCAGCAGTTTGTCTTCTGAAAATCTAATATAAAATGGGCAAGGTAGATGTTTTAGTAGCCTAATCAAACCTGATGGTCTATGATAGCTGGATTTATTTGCAACTCTGTTTTCAGTGTTGATGCTTTCAGGACAGCATCTGTTTTACCTAGACCAGTGTATTCTCCTTATTTCTTTCTGCATCAGTTGTTGAACCCATTTATTATCTCTGAGCCCAATGTGATTATTGATCCTTCATGCCATGCTTACCCTGGACCTTTTTTGTGTGTGCTGTTTCTACAGAAAACTAGGAGTATACAAGCAAAACACCTGCAAAGTTGGATTTCTTCAAAAGCCTGTTACTTCCCTCAGTTGGGAAGCGTGAGGTGGTGTGGGATGCTGTGAATCCTTTCTGACAGCAGGTGGCAATAGTGCCCCTGTTATCGTGAAATCACTTTTTGGCTTGCGTTCCTTAATTTTCCTGGACATAAAATCGGTAATGACTTAAGCAGAGGAAACAAAATGCATGTATTCGGGGCGTGCTTGTTGGATAGGCCATCGATACAGCTCGTGCTTATTAAATGCCGACTCCATTTCATTACGTGTGTTCAGTGCGTGTTTGAAATAGAACAGGAGACAGGCGTGGTTTGGAAGAACTGTAAGCATCTGTTTTACTTCATAGAGGAAAATATTTTGGAGGGACCTTGCTATCAGCCTGTCTTATCTTACATTTGACAGTGCAGCTGTCATCTTGAGTGTGCTGATGGAGCAGAGTGGTGTAAGAAACTACTCAAGGTCGTCTTGAACAATTATGCTTCGTTTCATAATATTAAATCCACTTTTAATCAGGACTTGTGGGGGATTATCTAAAGGATTGTGGGTTTTTTAAGCTGATAGCTGCAACAGCGTATTCTCAGTTGAGATAGGCATGCAAAGTTGTGGTTTTTTTCAAGCTTTTGCATTTTAAAAAACCCAAACCAGACAAGTAATTTCCAAATGTTGGGACACAAAAGAGAAGACTTCTTTGAGGCCTCCTCTCTCTACTTACAAAATATTGGCAGTGAGAGGTCAGCTGGTAGACTGAGATTATCCCTGTGGTGCTAATATTGCTCCCCNCCCCCCGATGTATGTTTTCTCTTTCCTCCCTTTCTGTTTCTAACCATGAACACATTGGGTTGTTCTAGGTTTGCACAGATATTGTCTCAACACTATCTCAGTCACTGTAAGTAGTACAGTACGGTCAGCATGGGAATCAGTATTTCTATGTGTACCGTAATCTCTTTAAATATATGCAGTTAAGTACTGAAAAGGGGAAGGTCTACTTTGATTGGAACAAGTAAGCTTTATGTTTATCTTATCTAATTTGCTAGATGCAGAAAATGGGGTAAAAAAGCAGTAGTCAGAGTTGATGGCTAAAACTGCTGTTGTGCTGCTGGCTGACCCTGTCTGTCCTCCCCTGCCTTCTCCTCAGGCAGGCAGAATTGCTTTTGCTTAATTCTCTTAGCTGCTGAATAGAAGACCAATGCTGAGTATTCCACCTTTTTCTAGGATTTTGGGTTTGCCTAGTGTTTTGCCATTTGCTGCAGGTCTTGGAAATGTTAGTCCCTTGAAATACAGTTTCCATTACTTGTTAAATAAATAATTATGGACTGTGAAATGCAGTTTAGGTTTTGTTTTGACCTATGGCTGTTAGCAACTGACTTTTCTGAGAAAAAAACATTTCTGTTTGCAAAACCATAAGATGCTTTCTTTAGGAATTCAGAATGCCTCTCACTAATTTGTCTCAAACAGGGACATAAGGGTACAGCTTGGCTTTAAAAATCTGGGCTCCAAACTCCTTTGTGTGACCTGCTGTCACAGTCATAAAAATTAGTAATGGCAGCTATGTATACATCAAAGGTCGGTGGAAGCTTGTGAAAGCTGTATTTGCTTGTTAATCCAAGCACAAAGGCAAGTGTGTTTGCATTGTGTGCAAGGAGTAGTCACTTGCACGTTAATATACCGTTGTTCAGAGTTGTTTGGATGTGTTTGGGAATTGTTTTAATTACAGTATTGAGGGTGCTGCAAGGCCCTGTGCTTTCCTCACAGCAGTGGGGTGATGCCCTACTGCTGCTCCCAGACTACTTCCCTTCACTCTGAGGTGACAGGAACATTCAAGGTTCATTTTAGTATCTCCTGCCTGGATTGTCACTTGCACAATGTGTTTGAATGGCCAAGAGGGGACGTGGGTGGTCCTGTTCCTTCCGTCCCTATGGCAGTCTCATGAAGAAAAGATGACTTGGCTCTTGTAGGAGTGATGTTGTAATGGTCCTTGTTCTTAGATGGTTTCACCAGTGAAGCCCTGAAACCTGGGGCTTTCATTGTCCATTGTGTCTGAGTAGTTGAAACTTGTGGGAAAAACACTGATTTGGAGAACTTTTTAGGATTATTGCTCCTTCTTTCTTTTATCACTTGCATGTCTGTGCCGCAGTAACTTTAACCTGGTGTGCAACATGAATCACTTAAATATGCCTCTGCAGTACCTTAATTTTATGCTTGAAAGCTGATTTCTGTTGAGTAATAAATAGAAATAGTTAATATCTGGCGTGCCTAGTTGTGGGCTGCCTCAAAAAGATCGTTCTGTCAGCTATATTTGATTTGTATTTAGAATATTTTGCATTGCAAATCCATGTTAGAGATGCTTTTTAAATTTAAAGTGTGAACCATATTGCTTTTTCAAGGGAACTGTGCTCTTGTGTCATGTGAAATAACTTTTTATGTAAGAAAGAGGTGGTATTGCTTTCAACTCTATCAAACCAGGTTATAGAGGAATGTAAGTCTTCCCTGTGACTTGATATGCCAGATGATAGTAACTGGCAACCCATTCCATTTACATTTCTAAGAATTTGTGGTGTACGGGCTTTCAGAGGAACTCTCTTTTCTCATTCTGCCAGTTTCAGTCCACTTTGAAGGGATTATGTTGAGCAGTATGGTCCAGGTCACTAGACTAGTTCCGAGTTTCTACAAATCTGAGTCATGCTATTACTCTTTCTGAAATTAAAATCAAATTTTAGAATAATTTTCAGAATAGTCACTCAGTGAAGAATGGTGCATTTTACCTGCAGAGTTCATTGAACCTGGGAAGCCGAGAGAGAGAAAAAGCTGAGAGAATTTATTAATGGCAACTTATTTCTAAGGTTTAAAAACAAATTTCATTTTAGGTTGTCCGTTACCTTAAAAAATAAAACAACTAAATCAACCTTGGGGGAAGGGTAGACCAGGGCAAGTACTTACTTCTTGGTTTTCTGTGATTCCTTGGATGAAGGCATCTCTGAGTGCTGGAGGCCAGACAATTTTTTGCAATGTCACAGTGGAGTTTTGCCAACCAGCAGTTCTAGTCTTGGCCATGGTTCAACTAGTTATAGCCCCCCCCCCCACTATATAACAAACGCAGCATTTCAGGGAGCTGAGTGATCAGTCTTAGGGCTGTTTTCACCACAAAGAGTGATTTCTCTATCTTCCCCCTCCCTTCTGATAGAAAAGAACCTGCTTAGGAGGCCTAAACTTAGAGTTTTGGCAGAGCTTACAGCCCAAAGGCTCTTTAGGTCAGGAGTTTACTGCTTCAGAGCCTGCAACTCAAGTTCAGACTAGTCCTCATCACCAGTGATAGACGAGATTAAAACAGAAGCTGTTTCTTAAATTTGAAGTGAATCCTGTGACAGACAGACCAAAGGGGTGTTTTCAGGTGAGAGTACTTATCTCTATTAGCTCTTATCAAAGACCCAGCAAAAGGTTTTGGGCTCTCTACTTCTTTCTTAATGGCCATGTCCCAGGGGCTGAGTTACATGTGGCTTCTCTTCTGTCATGCTGGCATCGTCAGACTGAAACCAGTATTTGAGTCAGAAAGTATAGCTTAACAATACCTCTTCTGCCTTCCTCTCCTGTCCTGTCCTCTAGTGCTAGCACCCAGCAGAGCAGCTTGTGTTGACTGCAGCCTCCCTTTCTGCCCTTTCTACCTTTATCCTTGGGGAGAAGGATATGAGAGGGGAAGCGTGCATGGTGTTGCGTCTCTCCTTAGAAAGGACCCTGTGAGCTGTAACTGGATGTAGCCTTGTGACTACAAAGCGATGTCTCAAATCACAACCTCCTGCCTGTGCTTTCAGCAGCCAGGGAAGCTGTGCTCATGTATTTAAAATTTCTTATTTGGGCCACTGCTAATCTTTCAGGAAAGCCAGGTTTTGTTCTTCTTGGTGGCCTCTTTTAGAGAGCCAAGGCTGTTCTGCTTTGCCTGAGGGTGAGAGTGAGATGGATGGCACTTTGGTGTCTCTGCTATAGACACCGTGCCTCAGGAGTCTCCCTGGAGCGCTGCTGGAGTCACTTCATATTTCATAATTCCTTGCTGACAATTAAGTCAATTTGCTGGTGCAGGCATGATGGAGCTAAGCTAGGACACGTTTCTTTTTTAGCCAAGATACGTAGTGAAAAGCTCACTCTTTTGCTTTGATTAAATTGAAAACTGAAGTATATTGTTATCTCTCCCTGGCTTGGAACGTGAATCCGATTTATCAGTGGTATTATCATCCTCTCTGGACTTCTTGCTCATGAATTTATTTTCCTTTTTTTTTTGTTTTGTTTTGTTTTATGAGAGGAAGACTGAAGGCAGGCATGCCTGATATTTGGTGCTGAAGGTGGTAAAGCATCACTCCTCAGTAAGAAAAGATGTAGCTGTGAGCTGGGGCCCCTGGAACTCCAATGGGCTTGGACTTGTTTGTGGCAGTTACGGAAGAGCATAGTTTCATGATCCAGGGCTTTAGGAAAAGGCACAGGCACTTTGGATCTGCGTAAACTGAGCAGTCTCTCTCTTCCCCAGTGTGGTCTCCTGAAACAAGGGCTTTTTCTTTGAATTCCTTGGCCAAATGCAACATTCCTCCTGCTAGAAATATTGCTTTGATTTTTAAATTTTTTTTTTTTTTTTTTTTTTTTTTTGCCTCTGTTAAACAACATTATCTTACATAGTCTCGCTAAATATAATTTAGCAATTATAGTTGTTCCACCTTGGGTCTAATTTTTCTCCAGTCCTGGCATGAACACAGTGCTGCAAAGGTGGACTTAGTCTGGTGAGACAGAGAATGATTTAATGTCAGAAGTGGAATTTTGGGTGCTTTCTGGTTGTGGTGAAATCAGTTAATGGATTGGCTTAATTTTTTTGCTTGGGTTTGTTAGGCTGTTTAGAGATGGGCTCTGTCCAGATGATGTTTATACACTTCAGGCATAGTTTTTAATTTTTAATATCTGTACTGCAGCATATAATATGTGTGTATATTTGCACTCTTTGTATTTTGCTTTAAAAAAAATAGCTGCAGTTTTAAGTGTTTCTTTCAGAGCAGCTGAGGAAATAGTCTGAACCATCAGCAGTCTGCGTGGCATTGTGCAAATACAGAAGATAAATCCTATATAATTAGTGAGACTGAAGAGTTTTAAATTACGATCCTGAATTTTGTTCCCTTGTCAGTGCATATAATGAATCTATGAATTGGGTAAGAAAGAAAATGTGCATATGAACTGGAAATAAAATCGGTTGCTGAACAGCCCTAGGCTTCTAATTCAACTTTGGTACAAACTGGTCCAGGTAACCCAGAGGGCTGGTTCTTAGCAATATTGAGGTAAATGTATTAATACAGCTTCAGTGGTGCACAGGTGAAAGGACTGTTTTTATATTACAGAAGTTTCTTTCAATTATGTCTTCTTTTAAGTGCTTTTTTCTTTTTCTGTAGAGTGTCATAATTGAATTGCCAGCCATGTAACATGCATGCTTGTGTGAAGATAGCTGATGGGAGAAGGGAATGGCAAGAATGCTGTTTGAAGAGATTGTTTATGGATTGTTGTTACTGTTCTTTTACATCAGTGCAACTGTTGGCTCACTTTTTTTTTTTAACACCTTGCTGAGAGAAGGTGTTAAATGCTATTTGTTAATGGATGTAGGATTTCTATTCTCAATTTATATCAACTATTTCATCTTCAGGATGGGAAATCCTCATCTGGTACTTCCAAAACATCTTTCTTCCTTCTTTGTCCAAAATATTTCCTCTTCAGAGTGCATGGATAACTCTTTTTGGTACCAACACATTATGCTTCTGAAGCTTAATACCTACATCACATATAATAGCTTGCAAGTTTAATGAAAACGCTGATTTTAAATAAGGCACTCGTGTCACTCAAGATTTGAGTTTAAGCGTTAAACCTGGAAAAAGCTGCACAAGTTCTTGAATTTCGTGCAGGCGTAGTCACGTTCACTTGGGAAGGATTGTTCATACATAATTTAAGGACATATAAAAGTCTTGAAAAATGATGTGTTAACAGACTATTTCTCATTGAAGTCGTCCCCCCCCCC
>VZRR01001429.1:118062-192980 GCA_013398015.1 Oreocharis arfaki | reverse complement strand
AGAGGCAATGAGGTGTATCCACATCTAGAAATTAAGCAATAATCATGTAGTTTAGTGTTTCAACAGGCTTTGTTCATTAGTAGGTACAATGATCCATTGTAAGTACTTGCTGTAGTCATGATGTTCTTAACAGTCTGAAACTTAAACTCTCCAGAATGATCTTTTTGGAACATATATTCTTGACTGAAGTGGTACTACCATGGGTACCAAATGTGTCTTGTGTAATGGTAATTGTTCTGCAAAGTCATTATGAGAAGAATGTCAGACACTGTGTTGGTGTAGTGTGTGTGCACATGTACGTGGTTTTGGATTAACCAATAATTCATGCTTGCACTAAGAACAAGAACTGTAGACATGGCAGAATGATTGGAAAAGCTTCTTCAATTTAAGCACTTTAGAACAAATTGAAGTAAGAGAAGGAGAAACAAAGGCACACTGGGAAAAACAGAGAAACACTGGGAAATACAGAGGAAGGGCAGAATTAAAACTGATGTGCCACAAATGAGTGAGAGAAGGAAGTTGGCACTGAAATGCAGGTGGGCACATGGGGAAAAAATTTAGTGGTTTGATGGGTTTGAGTTATTGAGGCTTGTTTTGCCACTGAGTCCATGGAGTCACTAAGACAACACTTCCAGATTGTGAAGATTGGTCAATAAAACCATAGGATGTGGAAAAAAAGGTACGCTTTTAATTTGAGAAGAAGAAGGAATGATGGACTAAAGGTGTGAGTGGGAAAGGGCCACTTGACCAAGGTGTTGTGAGTTGGGGCTGTAGTTATATGGCAATTTAGAAGCTTCTCAGCAATTGAAATGAGTAATACTTAACCCTGAATGAGAGGGGTCTGTCTGTGTGCTTTAACACTTCCTCTAGGACCTTCCAAACCAGGGCTGTCCTCGGGAAGTGCATGAAAATGTGACAGTCAGCTGTGTTGAATTTCTTTTATAATTTCTTTCTGTATTTGTTTCACTTTTCCAACCTTGGTGAAGCAATTTGCTTTGGGACTGTATATAAATGATTTTTCTTGATAGTGTTGTGCAAGGTAATTGTAAAATGCTTACAGGGGGTGGGGAGGGAGAGAAGTCCTTCAATATTTTTGGTATTGCAAATGGACTGTTTGTTGCAGTAGCTGAACCATCTGTTGAAAAGCTGCTGATTTTCAGTTACATTTTACAGTGCAGACTGTATGTGTAGCCTAGAAACTGCAAGAATAAGGCATGGTGTGCAAAGATCCCTGGAATCTGGTGTTTTGTGGGGAGGAGTGTCCTGGTGCAGTCCTGCTGGAGCTGGGGTGCTGCTGTGGCACCTGCACGCAAGTCTCACACTGGTGTCGCTGCACATCGGTTCTCAGCCAGTAAGACAAAGTGCAAAGCCATAGCTGTTTAGTTATCAATGTTTAAATCTGCCCCAAAGAAATGGGAAACTGCATAATAACTACAGTTGCCCTCACAGGGCAAGAGGGAAAAAAGGTTGGTGGTCCCAGACCAACACTGGTCTATCCCTTGCTTCTTAACAAGCATCAAATGTTCTATAAATGGACGCAGAGTTGAAATCACTATTCTTTAGCTTTTTTGGGGAGCTTAGCATTGAATTTATTTCTTTTTTACTGTGGAGACTTCGGGTCACTAGAGTGTGCTGCAGTCCCTGGGCTGGTGTGAGCTCGCCCCAGTGCTTTCCCTGCCACTGGGCGACCGGGAATTCTTCATCACGTTGCTTTGCTGTCGCCTGGGCAACTTGAGTGAATTTCCCTGCTATTTCTTTGTGTTGCACCCTGCTTCCCTGTCAGTGAATGACCTGGTGGCTCGTTAGCTTGGTACCTGTGTGCCCCGGGAGAGCATCTTGTTGTTAAGCATTATATTGTCCCTATGGCCGCCTTTATTTTGCTGACTGAGGAGCCCATGAGACGTTGCCACACTGATGGCTTATAAAGAGTTGGTATCAACAGCATTTAATTAAACCATTTATAGGTGCCGGGTAGTAATGTTTATGGAGTTCAGCTTTGGAACTTTGTAGTGGTGAATGTGGGGAAGAAAATGCAGACCTCCTGCACAGGGCTATATATAGAAGAAAGCACATGGTGTATACTGAGTTTGGAAATGTATTAGTTTTCTTTACCAAAAGGTCTTAGATCGGTCTTTTTAGAATAAATGTGGTCTGTTTTCTATGTTCCTGCAAGTTATTCTTTGATAGAGAGGCACAAATTGAAAGTAGTAAATTTTTTTGACATTCAGTGCTTTTTTGCTTGCTCAGGAAAACTTTGTACAGTTGAATTCCTTTCATATTTTTGGTGAAGGCTGAGGCAGTCTGGATGTCTAGCTTGAGGACAAATCCGAAACTGCAGAAATGTAATTAAAAGGTTTTTTATTACTTCTGCTGTCCTGTCTTATTTTAATTAAGTTCATCCTCTGATGAAAATTGCGCTCTGAATTATAGTGGGAAATCCATAATGTCATCTCTTCTTGGATGAAGATCATGGTTGACAATTCTCCTCTGCGGGCACACTGTGAGTTTCTGCCGTGAGAAGAGAAGCTCAACCATGCAGGGAGCAGTTTTCGTAGAGACAGGGCTAAAGTTGTGAGGCTTCATACGGAAGCAAGGGACAGTTGCCTTCCATCTGAAGTATGAGATTAACCTGTGTTCCATGTAAATATGTATTTTTCAAGTTGTGATTTTCCAAAACCAGAGCCTGTTAAGAGGAAGCCCCATTATTTGTACATTTCTATACCTGTGTGTTCTGCGAGGAGTCAAACAAATGGTGAACTTCTTACTTAAGACTCTGCTGGAAGGCAAATGAACCCAAGGGCAGGGCCCATCTGAACACCCCTGATACACAGCAGGATTACCCACAGTTATGAACATCAGGCTCCTCTCAAAGCCCCCTCTTTCATTTCCCTCACAGCTCCGTGTGCTGTTCCATGCTCCAGGATTCATCTCATGACTCGTTCTGCTAAGCAGACAGATCATCTTGTGCAATTCAGCAGAGAACTCTAGGAAACATGAGTGTGGATTAGGATAGTTAGGGAAAAATACTCTGCCGAAGGGCCCCCTTTCCTGTTCTCTCTAACAGCTTTGACTTTGTGCAAAAACAGGTTATCCAGCTATTTCTTCTGTTGAGCATGTGGGTGAGGTGGCCAGATCAGAGCGGCTGAATCTTTAAGTGCTGTTAGTGTTTTATAGCAACGTGATAACATTATTTAATCTGGAAATAGTTACGGCTGCTAATATGTCTGGAATTTGTGCCAGATGGTCATTTTCTTGTCTAGAATGCTACAAGCTAAATGTGAAGAAAACCAAACCTCAACTGTACAAACAGGTCTAGCAGCTTCACTTTGCATACACTGCACAGAGCTGTTGTAGCCGGTGTCTTTAATTGAATGTGATGAGTATAGGTTTGGCGCAGCAACTTCTGAAAAATAAAAATTCTCTTTACAGGCCAGTGAGACGTGGAAGCTTCTTGTTAATTTTTGTTCCGCTAATAGGAGAAATATTTTTTTAAATTATTTTTGAGCTATATGTTAAGGCTGTAAATTTCCTTGGAAAGCTAGCAAATGGAACATGCCTGTGAAGAGATTAAAGTAATTATACTGCAATGCTCCACTAGGAACAGAGAGCAGTCTGGGATAAAATTATTTGGAGAGACGCCAAAGCCAAGTTTGGTTCCGTTTTAAGCTAAAACTAATTAAAGTTGTCAGGTCTTACAGTGGTCAAAGGTTGCTTAGCTGCTACTTGAAATAAATGAATCTTTTCCTCAGTCAGTAACTCTAACAGCTACGTGTTTGCAGCTGTCTCATAACAAAAAAAGCTCCAAGAACCTTCTAGTTCTTGTTTCCCTTTGTGCATGCCTATTTTAGCATGTCAAATAGTATATCCTGGCCACAATATGGAGTTTTGAGTCTTTTTGTCTGTCTGCCTTCTCCTTTGTGATTTAATTTCACTTGTGAGGGGGAATTCTTATGGAAGAAACTTCCTCAGGAAGCTGCTTTAACTCTTTCTCATCCAGAAAAGCTGCTTTGTGTCTGTATATTCTGTGTACAGACTCATGAGAACAAATACGGGTTCTTTAGAATGTAAAGTCTGATAGAATATTAGATTTCCTAAAATATTCCAATACCCACAGGGAGCCTACTTTTTCAAGAGCATGCAGTGACAGGACAAGGTGGAATGGATTCAAACTGGAAGAGAGTAGGTTTAGATTAGATATTAGGGGAAAGTTCTTTGCTGTGCGGGTGCCCAGAGAAGCTGTGGATGCCCCATCCCTGCCAGTGTTCAAGGCCAGACTGGATGGGGCTCTGAGCGAGCTGGTCTAGTGTCCCTGCCCACAGCAAGGGGTTGGAAATAAATGATCATTAAGGTCCTTTCAAGTACAAACCATTCTATGATTCTATAACTGTAAATTTTTCAAATGTCTTGTGCCAGATACAATTGTTCTCAAATTCTGTTGAATGAGGAGCTGTTGATCATGAAGATAGGCATGTTTCAAATAAACACTGACATCATAATATTCAAATCAAATCAAAATATTCTCATGGCATTTTGAAGAAAGGAGAGTTTATACCTCCGGTCAGTAGTAGGTTTTTGTGAGAATCTGTATAGGGAATAACACTATATATAACAAGGGTGCATTATCCATATGTTCTGAAAAATCAGAAATTACTTAAAAAGAATGGAGTTGGAGATTGTTGTTCTTTTGTTTTTGTGATGTGGTCTTAGGGGTATTATTCAAGGTTTGATCTTGGCATGTTGAAACCGAATTTCTGCAATCTTGCCTTTTGCAGTTTGTAGGTGGAAAGTTTGCAAATGTGTTTTGATATTTTTACGTACTCAGTTCTGGCTGCCTGACACAAATTTGGAAACTGCTTCACTTACGCACCTGTGCATATGTGCAAGCACACATGTGTTAAAAAACATAGCCAAGCAGGCCGTTTCTTTATGCTTCTCTTATGGATGAGTTGTAAAACTTAGGCACTATTTGCCTTTTTTTTAAATCAGAGTAGGGCTCAGGAGTGGTGCTGGGCCAGATTGCTGGGTGGAAGTTGTAGTTTTGCCCGTCTAGAAATAAATTTCTTTGCATTGCTCATTAGTCCAATTGTTTCTCCTCCAAAAACAACAACAACAAAACATTGATAACTTTCAAAACTAATTTTAAGTTTTATTATTAAATTTAGGTAGATCTCTTTGTACATCGGGAGAGAAAAAGATCTGAGAAGACTTGTAGTAAAAAGGCTGATGCCAGTTTTATATACTACTACTAATAAATAAACTTTTATCTAAAATTTCACCAATCTCTACTGTAGATTTACCATGAAATTTGTGTCAGACTTGACTGGCTAAACTCCAGCTGGGATAATGAATAATTTGGCCTTGCAATTTAAAAAAAAAAATTATTTTTTTTATTCCTCATGTTTTATTTTACTGGAACAGCTTTGAAGTGGTACTTCTAGGTATACTACCATGTGTATATATGTATTTTACTACTGATATCCTTTGTGTGTGAATATAATTAGGAGAATTGAGGAGATAAGCTTGAAAGTATGAGTTGGGATTGGATGTCTGTTGACTTTCTGTGGTTTTGGGTGCCTCAACCCTGATATTTCATTAAAGGTATTGAGTTAAATTGACCTAGAGTATTAGTCTTAGGAAGTAAAAAAGCTTAGTGGATATTGAAGGCTGCAAAGAGGCACTTTTATAGCAACTATGTTGCCAAGGTATTTTTCATATATGAAAATTGTAAACATATGAGATCAAACCGGTTGTGTAAGACTTGCTTTGAGTCTACGTCTATAGCGTCCATGTGTAATGTCAGCAGTCATGTTTAAGTGCAATCATGAAATAATACTGTTTCCTTTCCTGTGAATTTTTGGTGTTGTAGACTTTACCCTTACAGCAAATTCTTGTGTCTGTAGCTGTTCACAACAAGCTGTCAAAAGCAACTACACAGCGAAGGCTTATTTAACCCAACTGGAGTGGCAGTCTAAAGCAGCGCTAACGAACCCCGTGGGATTGGGATAACTCGTACTTAGAGCAGGTGCTCTTTAAGCTGGGGTTTAGCAATTTGTTGCCTGAATCTGTGAGGAAGGCAACCTGTCTGACTAGCATGTCAGTTTATGAAACTTCATGGAGATGACTCGAGTGATCAACATGTAATGTTAAAAACTTAACAAACTCTTTCTGTTAAAAAGGGAAAAACAGACTTACGCTGAGCACTTCCAGAAAATCGAGGAATTTCCAGCAATTGATGGGCTTCATTTTTGGGTGAAAAAATTTTAAAACTATTTATTAACAACAAAAAAAAGGTACATAATAAGCATGTTAGACTGGATGCTGTCTTTAGGTGTTACTCTGCTGAGAGGAGCTCAGTCATTACAGTTCCTCCATGTCTGTTGGATGAGGAAGGTACTGTTCAATCATATTGTTCGTGGATTCAGGGAATTTGGGCGCTACACTGAGCAGCAACCTCTAAATGCCAAGTTTCTTAATGCAAAAGGTATCTTAAGTTGTTTGCTGCTGTTGCTGTAGATTTCCTTGACCAATTTCTTTACCAAACTCCTCTGTTTTGGCCATCTCACTCCCCGTGGGAGTAGCCTTTCAGAACACACATAGCTTCAGTGTTAAACTTCTCTTCCCAACCTCTTAATATTCTTACGGTAAAAGTGATTAGGCAGATTCATAGTCAACAGCCCCTGTTGTTGCTGTCCCCCCCCCAGCAAGGGGACTGGACATAAATGTATGCTCTAACATCCTTAATGGAGCAGTTGTGGATCCACACCCCTGTGGATGCAGGGGGAATGCAAGGGGAAGGGGTCGTGCAGTTGCCAGGCTGACATGTTCTCCTTGAACATCATTCCCTGTTGCTCCCATCAGGGAGAAAATCTAGGTACTATTAGTCTTGTGTGGTAAGGCATTTCTTCTTCTTAACAGTATCATGGAGTAGGTGTTTCTCAGTCTTAAAAACCAAGCTGCTCGTGTTTCTCAGGCTCATTTCCACTAACTGCCCCTGTCAGCAGGAGTAAGTTTAAATTTTCATAAAATATGGAGGAAACACTTCTGCATTTATTTTTTCCATTAGCACTGATATCTGGAGCCATTTTTCCCTCGTAGGAACAAGTGCTGTAAGCCAAGTCCACCTTCTCTAAATACTTTTTCTTTTGCCTTGTAATGAGCGACAGTTCAATTATTTCAACACCATGAAGCTATTTGGGATGCCATGGAGTGGCACATATATTTTTATATATGCACTTTAGTAGTTAAAGCTGACCAAGGCAGCGACGTGAAGTGGTGCACTGTACTCCTAAGAAACAGGAATAGCAAAGTGGCTATAATTGAATGATTGGAATGTGATACCTGTTGGGATTTGCTGTTGGGTGCATTAATAAACAATAACCACTAAAATGGAGATATGCAGCTGTATACACTCGTGTTTCTTACCACAGCATTTGGATCAAATATAGAATACAAAGAGGAAAGTATTTTCTTGTTTCTGTGCACACAGAAGTCTGGAGTATTTTCTTGTGACGTTCACAGGAGATTTAACAGATTTTTTCAAATTTGCTTTCAAAACTACACCATGGCAAACTGCACTTGTCGCTTGAGTTGCTAATGATACCTAGAAACCGTATGTTAATCACTAAAATCCACAAGCCCCTGAACAAGCAAACAAATCAAAGAAGTCATGGATTAGCTTGTTGCACTGTCCTGGATGACTTGTTTTTCAGTATGCTTATGGGGATTGCTTTCTGCTGCCCACTGGTTATTTAATCCTGTTTTAACACAGAAATTTGGTGGGAAAAGCTGCTAAATCTCCTTTTCTAAAACAGGTCTTTATTGTTTATCATGGAACAATTAAAATGAATGTGACTATTCTGTTTATGAAGGCACTAAAGCTTGTAATACCTTTCTTGTTTGCTTTGCGTTTATGTAGTTTTTTCGAGGGCTACCAGTGCCAGGTAGGAAATAAAGGACATTTGAAGCAGAAACTGCATGGTTTTGTAATTTTTTTGTTTGAATTTTAGGATTAAACTATGATTATAAAGGAGACAGGTCTTCAAACAGTGCCAGAACAGTAACTGTAGTGTTTCAGTTACATGTCTTGTTTAATCAGTAAAATTAATGAACTTTCAGTATTTATACATCAGAAGATAATTTGAGTGATACTATGTACACATCTGTACTGGACTTTATCACAGAGTCCTTTGCTCTAAGTATTGAGTATTTCTGATATTCTGGACTTCACAGAGAAATACAGTGGAATTTTTTTGCTTACCACTGGTAAAGAGTAAATACTCTCTTCATGTTTCATACCAGTGCTTGAACAAATAAGTATCTACTGCTTTACCATGAAGGGCCCCCAAAGCTTCCAGGTTGCATCTGGTGAGAGAGGTCACATTTATATCTGAGAAGAGATAGATCAGACCTGCTGGCTCTGCTATAATTTGGTTATTACCCGTTGCCTGATCAATGGGTAGTATTTGATCTATTTGCAATACCATGCAAATAGAAAACCCCAAGTCCAGGCAGGAGTGAAACTCTCGCTTTATCTGATCAGCCGTAACTGAAGGGGCTGTTTTTCAAACAGAAAAGCTTTTGCTTTCGTCCGTGGTCTGCAGCGAAAGGACAAAAGGGGAGACTTTCAAAAGCAGTAATGAGAATCAGGAGCTGAAATCCCATTGACTTTTAATGAAGGTTAGGGGCAGACGCTTTTGTTGTGCCTCAGAAACTTCCTCTTTCTCAACTGTCCAAGTTGCTGATGGTGGATGAGATCTGCCTGTGCCATCTTTTGGACTCCTACAGGAACAAATGTTACCCTGAGTTATGTTTGCTGTGTGGCCCGAGCTAAACACAGATCCCCTTTACTTGCTTCCATGAGGAATGGGCAGTAATCACACCCCCACCTCTTTTCTTCTCCTCTATGTGCTGCAGAGCCTCTTGAGAGATAAAAGCACTGAGAACTTACTGCTTGGTTACTCTGTGCTGCAGCATTGGGTATCTTCAGAAAACAGAATAAAGATTTTCCTGAAGTTAAGTTGTTCTGTTGTGTGAGAGAAACTTGATCTGCAAAAGATGCTGCAAAGGTCTCTATCAAGCAGTGTTGGAAGTATCTTCCATGTACCTACACATGGCTGTGCTTACAGGAAAGTGAGTCTAATGATTCAAATACTCCACTGCTTGAAAAAGTCACCTCCCTAATTTGTCTTTGATAATATGTGAAACTACTGTAATAACTTACACACTTTACAGTAGTGCCAGTCACAACCTTGGAAAAAATGCCACTAGGATACTTTTTTGGTTTTTAAATTTTTAAGAGACATTTAGATCTTCCTCTCCAGGTATGCTTTTCTCATGCTGATAGGAAACTGCTCCCGTGACAAGGATTGGTTGGCACACCCACACTTGCAAAATGCTCCGCAAAGTGCCCACGCAGCCTTCCATCTGGGGCTCTGGTACTCATGGAATAGGGTCATAGCCTCCATGAGTGAAGGAGTGGGGAGGGAGGAGGGTTGTTTTGGGAAGTATATGGGAAACACAGAGTATTATTTCTTTGAGACTTGAAGTATTCCCGAATACAGCATGGAATTAAACCTAGGTTTAAGTCTTGTTTGTGCTCTCTTAATTGCCAGCTTGTTCCCCTCTCTCTGCATCTGTGAATGCATTGTGTATTGTGTGCCATAATCTCTGGGAATTTAGCATTTGATTTGTAGTTAATTTTGATAGAATTCTTGATTCCTTCTTTTGTGCTTGAAGATCTTTATATTTTGTGTGCTTATTTTAAGTACAGCATTTGGTTTTAAAACATGAAACTAGTTTAAATATGGGGAATCTGCAGCAAGTCCCTCTATATTTCTGCCTTGTATTAGGAGTTGAGAAGGATCTGTATGCAACCCTCACTTCTTTTGAAAAAGGTCTTTGGATGCATTATGGATGAAGCTAGAGACAAAGTGCTTTTTAAAAAGTTTATCTTGCATAGTCACGCTATGTATGAACGTACAATCTATACTTCTTACAGTGACTAGCCTGGTGTCCACCTTTTTTGCTTGTGGCTTTCCTTCACAGTTCAATAATCTTCTTTATTATTCATACGTGAAATGATGAATGATTGCTTTATAAAACTTGACCAATACAGTGTTGAGAAGTATTGAAAGCAATGTAGGCTCACCATTTGTCTTGAGCTGGGTTTCACAAATACCTGCTCTTGCCTGACCTGGTACTTGCCAAAGCTGCTCTTCCATATGGTCTGCAGGAAACCAGTGTTCTTGCAAATTCATGGGCTTACTTCCATAGGTGTTGTACATGGATTTTACTTTACCATTCCATATCAGGAAATTCAGTATCACAAGAACTAACATGCTTTCAATAACATTTTGAAGTAATCTTCGTCAGTGCTTGTTTTTCTTAAAGGTTAGAATATATTTTTATAACCTGGACAGTTACTACTGGAACACTAAGCTGAGGTCTCTGATTTTGGCTATTAATATTACACCCTTCAGCTGTGCTGTCTGCATCTTTATAGTTATGCAACTTTATTTTTGGTTTAATGTTTTCATTATGTAAGCTTTTGTCATTTTTAAGAACAGATTATGAAAGCACAAGTCTGAAGAAACTAGTCTTGGGTGCTTCAGGAAAAACTGAACGTAAGGGTAGAAGTATGGCAATATCTTTATTACTGATTTAAGAAAGTAAAAACAATTGGAAAGGAGAAAACAGGGAATGGTTTCAACCACCTGAGCAATGTTTTTTTGGCTATTGCCAGTAGTGTCTTTGTGCTGGACAGTAAGCTCCTGCATTACCTTTATCTGTGTTTTATGTTACATTTGCCCAAAGCCTAAACTGTTTTCTGAGTGTTTTGATAACTGAGAATGTGACAGAATGTTATTAAAAAGTACAGATCTTGGAAGTCTCCAAAATAATCAAAATACATAAACAACCAGTAAGAAGCACATAGCAAGCAAGTGGTTGAATTAAACCAATAACTCTTTAAATACATAACCTTAGCAGCTAATGTACTGACATGGAAGCTGTACTACAATTCCTACCAGCATTGTGCTAATGATGGTAAGAGCTGAAATACAGTTTTAGAGACTACATTTAAAAAACAAAGAAAAGCATGGTGGGTTTTAGGTTTGATCTCATCCTCCCTTCCCCCGTTCACATGGATTTTGTTCCTCAGACTGGTTTTCTGCTAACTCTTACGTGGGCTTAAGGATGGAGTTGGTATCTATTGCTTTTTGGTATTTAAAAAATTAAAATGCAAGTAGGTTTGCCACATGAGTTTCAGTAAATATGGTCAAGGTTCAAACCATGTTTGTTGCTTTGCAAAGGGAAGAAGTGTTATTTAGGAAGCTTTGAAGTGAGTGTAGCTGAGAAAGTGGTTCTTACAGGTTTTTGATGGATTTTGATTAAACGTCATCCCCATCATTTGCTTTCTGTTAGCTGGTGAAATTTGGGGATTGGCAGAGTGAGCTCTAAGGAGAGTTAAGATTGAGGCTTTTCTGCCTTTATATCCATCCAGTTATAGTACCTGCATTCTGATGTGTTTGTAAATGGAACGGTTTCTGGTTTTGCCATGAGAAGCCATGAGATTCCTTTAGTTTCAGCTGCTAGCAAGTGTTATTTTAGAGCTTATTTTGGTTTTGGGCTTTGCACAGCAGCACTGCCACTTCAAAGGTGTCCTTCATATTTCTGTTTTTGCTAAGATCGGTCAGACGGTATCTGATGGATGAATCGCTTGCTGTGACTGCACGTACAGGATCACAACTGCTCCCTGCCTCCCTGGTGATGGACGAGCACACAGAACTGGGATATACCTACTTGCACTAGGAGAAATGGCCTTTGTTGCTAATTCTTCAGTTAAACTATGGAATAAATATTTCAATGGTATTAGAGCCATTAACTGTGTATATATATATATATATATATAGTTGTGGTAATAAGGACACCTGAGAAAATGCAGGCCTAATCAAAATTTTTTAGAGACATGTTTTGATGGAGCATTATTTCTTTCTGACCTCTGCAGCTTAACTTACCCCATGGGAAAGCAAGTTTGCTCAGTGTAGCCCCTGCCTCCTCAAGTCCCCTGTCTTTTCAGCCTGGCAGACTTCTTTGGGTATCCGTATCAGGCTGCATTGTGGTTTTGATCAATCCTGTGCCAATCTTCAGGACAGATGTCACACTCATTTTTGTGTATCTAACTTTCATCATGAGAGGAAAGAGCAGCACGAGTAAAGGAGAATATTGTATCTATCCAGGTGTTAATTCGTGTGCTTTAACTTTCTCACCTTTCTTTTTTTCTTTCAATCACTTCATTAAAAAAATAAAAATCTAAAGTAGTACTGCAGGTTTTCATGAAGTCCCTAATAACCTTTCTTTTGGTGGTGGTAGTAGCTTTAGCTCAGCAGAATTCCTTGGAATGATTCCTTGGTGTTGTTGAGTGTCATAATTAATGGGATTTCTCTGGAAATACGACAGGTAGCCAGGGCTTTGGAAGAAGTTGTCCTTTGTAGGGAAGAAGTTAATGAGACAGACAAGGAGAAATGTAGTCGCAAAAGCATCCATTGAAGTTCTTCAAAATTTTTCTTGTGCTGGGTCAGCTTTCTGCTTCCCTTCCACTGCAGGCTGCTGCACTAAAACAAAGGAAAAATACGATTTAAACCTCAGCTTCCCTTGTCTTTCTGCCTCCTTTTAGGAAGAGCAGGGTCTGTGTTTCGTTAGTTACTCGGGAGACGGACTGCCCAAAATTTGTTTTCTGTCTTACCAATGCAGTTTCGTGAAACCAGAGATATTTTGGTGGAATGATAATATCGAAGACCTTTTGTTTTATTAAAAGTTTAATGTGACTTAATTAGAAATTTATATTTCCAAATGAGAACAAGATTTGTGAGTATATGTGCTTGGGCTTCTCTTAGTCATATTTTTTCAAATTCAGCCTTCCTGGTGCTTTTGGAAGAAAACAACAGAAATGTCTGAATAATTTAAAGCCATCTTTAAAGCAATATGTTACGACAATTTACTTTTGAAAATTTCTGTGCCAAAGCAAGATCATTCTCTTAGACCTGTAATGCAGGAGTTTAGTAGGATTTCAAGATGCATCTACAGTGTATGGTAACAGAAAGGTAGCACTGGGTATTGCGTTAGTTATGGCACTATTAAAAGCTACAGAAATATTTCCTGTTCTTTCTGATGGAAATTATTCTTTTTCCTTGACTCACAACAGGAATGCTCAACTAGTCATTGAAATATCATTGCCAGATATTTTGAATACATTGTTTTCCTTGAGAAGGAAAAATTATCAACAAATTCAAGCGCGTATTCGGTTATGCCATATGTACAAATAACAAATTTGAATATTCATAAATAATTTCCCTTGGATTGCTTAATGAAGTTGACAGGCAAGAAAACAAACAGTATGCATTTTTATTCATTAAACTCATTATTGAATTGAAGAATTATTGAAAACCTACTTCTTGAATCTTATCTTTATATCAGACTCTTCTTAATTGCTTTTAATTCCCTGCAACTTTTTTTTTTATCCTCAGCTGTTTTAAGGCATTGTACATGATCTGAATCCAGACATGTGGGATTTGAGTTACGCCGAATCTGTTCTTCTGGTGTTCACTGTGCTTTTGGCCATATGGGCATCTTTGTTTTTCTTTTGTGAGCCTCCTTAAAAGCCTTACAGCTTACAGTTAACAGGAACACTTGCTTTTTCCTTTATTTTTTATTTTTTCCACTTTTATAAAGATATTAAAATCCAGACAAGGGAAGCAAAAGATGGGTTATTCATGTGAAGCATGGATGTTGTTACTGGCACCTGGGCAGTCAGTGCAGCTTCTGGTATTAATCCAGGATGGGGGATGAAGAGACTGGGAACAGCCCTGCTGAGAAGAATTTAGGGATGCTCGTGGAGGAGATGTTGGACATGAGCCAAAGAGGAGGGCCACCAAATTGATTAGAGGGATGGAGCTCCTCTGCTGTGAAGAAAGGCTGAGAGAATTGGGATTGTTCAGCCTGGGAGACAGAAGGCTTTGAGGTGACGTAATTGCAGCCTTCCAGTACCTGAAGGGAGCCTACAAGGATACTGGGGGGAGACTGTTTCCAAGGGCATGGCATGACAAGGGGAAATGGATCCAAACTGTCAGTGGGCAAGTGTAGATTGCATATTAGGAGGAAGTCCTTTCCTTTGAGGAGGGTGAGACACTGGCACAGGTTGCTCAGAGAGGCTGTAGATGCCCCAACCCTGGCACTGTTCAAGGACAGGTTGGATGGGCTTGGAGCAACTGGTCTAGGAGAAGGTGTCCCTGCCCATGGCAGGGAGTTGGAATGATCTCTTCCAACCCAAGTCATTGTATGATTCTATGATTTTATCCTAACCCACTAAAAAAAGTATCTGTTGGCATTTCAAACATAAATACTTGGATATAGTGGCATTTTATTGAGCTTGATAGCTCTATACAGACCAAGTTTTTTCTCTTTTTCACTTTCATATATCTAGAGTTTTTTTCCTTGGTCTTTTTTCATTGCTGCACAAATCATAAGTTTTTAAACAGCCAACATTGTTTTGCAATGTAAATACAAATGATAAAATTCCTCTAAGACAGAATTTAGGTTTGAGATTGCAGTGTAATGAAGAGAGATGGGAGTAGAGGTAGAGCTTGCTCTTTTTTAATGACATTAATTTTTCTTTTTGCTGCTTTGTACTTAAACATTTTAGCTTGATTAAAATGAAGCTAAAGGCACTCCTTTATTCTCCTTGAAATTTCCTACTGGGCTTCTGGAAAGCTTTTGTTAACTAACGTTTGCATAGCTGATAACAGCAAAACTGTGGCTTTCAGGTGTGTCAGCAAGCTGGAAACTGAGACTCATGCCTGGTGGGCTGCATCAGTAGTTAGCCTCAGGGTGAGGTTCCCCGTGTCCTTGGCAGTGACAAATTTCCCTCTGTCAGGTTCTATTTACCTCTTTGTTTCTTAGCTGTTTCATACAAGTAACCAATTTCTCTAGAAATACCTCTGTTTAGAATTCCAAGTGTTTGGAAATCATTGTGATATTGATATTCCTAAAATATGCAGTTGTCTGGGTGACAGCCTGGAGAGGCATCCCCTGGATGAGAGGAGGAGGGTGAAGGTGCGGGGGTAACGAAGGCAGAGTGCACATCCACTCATTCCTGAGGAGCGTGCCTGCAAGGAGAAATTATCATTTGGAAATGGGAATAAATTTGAGAGAAATGAAAAATTGCAGTTGGATGATAGAGAAGACTTTGGAGCTTTCTCCTGTGGAAAATAGTCACAGCAGCTGAACTCCCTAATGTGAAAGCAAATGCAACAAGCTGCCTGCACCAGCTCCGAGATGAGGGATGGCCTGGCTTTGCACAGCTTGTGCCTCTAGAGCAGCCAGGAAGCTGGAGAGCATTTGCATTTTCTGCCTTGAGTACAAGTTTTTTCAACACACATTTATGATTTTGAAGTGTGTAATAGTAATGGAGTCAAAACTGCTTAATGGAATGAAATTTGCAAGGAAGTGCTGCTAAGGAGGGCAGTTCAAGTGCAAGACTTAGATTCATTCATCAAACAACGTGTCGCAGAATTGAGCTCTCTCTGGGTTCGGCAGATGAGATGCTCATGAGCCAGGTCTCCATAAAGCTTAACGGCAGGAGAAGTTTTGTGTATCGTAAACAGGAGCAGTGTCCCTTTTCAGGGAACCTGCCAGGCTTCTCGTGAGTTGCCAGGTTCTTAAATGAGTCTTGAAACAGGGCAGTGCTGAAGGGATTTACGGCATAGGTTTATAATCAACTGATAGTTTAATTAATGTAGCATCTTAACTACTTGTCTCCAATTTAATTTTTTCCAGATGCTAAGTTTTAATGAAAGTCTCTTCAGAGACTCATGAGCAAGGTAACATCTGGGGAGAGCATTTAGGGCAAGCTTACATGGAAGTAAAACAATATTCCCTTAGATGTTACCTTACATGTCAACACAAGACAATCCTAAGATTTGGAGGGGTTTTACGTATTTTTACGTTTATATGTATACATACACACATACTCTCAGTCAGCTTGGACTAAATACAGCTCATCTTGCTCCCGTGTTCCACTTTTCAATCTTTGTGTTGACTCTGTTCAGAGAAAAGATTGAGATAAAGACTGCTTTTCAATATCTTCGCAAGCTTTTACTTTTATAGTACACTATAGGAATTATAGGGCAAATTATCTGCATTTTCTATCCATATGCAAATACTTAAAATCAGTATTATTAAAAAAGCAGTATTATCAGTCTTAGATGACCTCATTGCTGTTTCTTTAGTTTGTGTGCCAAAGTGATTTTATTTTCAAATGTTTCATGTTTTAGGAGAATATGTATTAGGACTTCTAAATGGTAGTGCCCAAACCCAGAGAGTAGTAGGAAATGCTTTCCTGAAGTCGGGTCCCAATGGAACTTGGAGATATGTTTAAAGGGTTAATTTAAAAAAAAAAAAAATCTCCAAAAGCTCTATGTTAAAACACATGTTTGTCCATATGTTTTAGATAAGCTATCTATATTTTTGTAGAAAACTGATATTAAATGGAAATTCAAGCCTTGGCAGCTTTCTTAACAAAAGACACTTGTGGTCCGAGCTCTGAGGTCCCAGGACAGTTCCATTACTGTAATTCCACAGCGTGAGCTTTAAACGTATCTGGAGATTTTAATGGATCACATGGGAAGTAAATCTCTTTATACCTGCCTTAAGCCATATGTTACTGATACAAGATGTTGAGCTGCCTATCTCTTTCACTTGGACGCAGCTGTGCACTTCCATAAGGGCTGGGTTTTGAACTGTAAAGGGAAGTTTCAGATTCCATTCTTCTCCCCTGTTACAGGAAATCTCATGCTTTCTAATTTCACTTGTGTAATTTTATAGATTTTTCCAGAAGATGTAGGTTTTTGATACATTTCTAAATCTAATGAAGCTTTTAAAAATGCTTTATGACTTTTAATGTAGTCCCTTAATTCTTTGTTCTTCTATGCATTTCCTGTTGTTGATCAGGTTTCTTTGTTCTTGCTATTTAAACAGCATGCACAAAACCTATTTGCACCCAATTGATATTGCTGAATATTGATGTAAAGCAAAATTAAACATTAGATAGAAATAATGGACTTGTTTTTCGTACTCCTTGTTTATTACTTTCTAATAACTGTAATCAGTGAATATTGTAAACAATTCATATAACTGGGAGACAAATAAAGCAGGATTGAAATTTTATGCCTGATAGGACACACAAACTGTTAATGCCTAAGATGCAATTTATTTGTAATAAACTAACAATTCCCATTTGCAACTCTAACCACTTTTCTGAAGGCTGCTTGTTTTATTTGTTTTTCAGAAGTCATATTCGTTACATCACAGTTCTTTTGGGGACACTTTATCACTGGTTGAACTCCCCACCCTGGAAGTCTGAGACTGATGTTCTCCCTCAATAACCAGGACCTTTTTTGCTGCAATTTCTGGAAAAAATATTCATGGCCATCATTCAGTAAATTATCTATAGTAAAAGGAGGCTTCTTCCATCCAAAATATCTTGGTAGTAATTGTAAACCCAGGCTTTCTCTCTTACACGTGTGTGGCATGGGACTTAAGGCAGTGAGTTACCACTCTTTTAAAGCTCATTTTTTTCAGTGTCAGAGGAAGAATATATTTAAAAATGGAAAATGTAGGTGAGGGGGAGGTGCTTAGAAATCTGCTTCTTGCACAGCTGCCGTAGTAGGCAGCTCTTTTCTCAAAATTATATTTTAAATAGCAGAGGAGGAACCTCTGAAGAAAAAATTTTTAGTTGTTGGGGAGCAGTGTGGTTACAGCAGAGAGTAATTTTTTACTACTTTTTCTCTTTGTAAGGAGTAGCCAGTTTTGAGAAGATGGAAGTGAGTGAGGGGGAAAAGCCTGCACAGACAGTGTTGGGGTGGTGGTGGGTATGATGAGGTAAAATGACTAAGGGGGAAATCAGCAGAACTGAAGGGGGCAGATAAAGTGTGAATGTTGGTGTGGAGGTTTTGAGAAGAAAAGCAGTTGTTGATGTTTACTTGACTCTTCAGGATAGGTTTATTCCAGGCAAAGATGTAAAACCCCATTTTTAGTATGACTTCTGTTCAGGGAATAATGAGTAGAAGCTTAAATTTCTGTGGCAATCTCAATTTCTTTTAGTATTAAGCAATATGAAGCTTATCCTTTAAAAAAGAAAATTGATGCGGTTATTGCTTATTTCAGCAAGATGCAAATTATATATGTAGTATTGTCAATAAAGTTTATACAAGATGCTCTGTATTCATTGTCTTAGGTTTAATGAGCTGGGCTAATTATACCATGCCATAACTAACCAAGTAACAACCAAATTGATTTTTTTCGTCTACAAGATGCTCTGGGCTCGTAGTTCTCAGATTTAATATACCCATGTAATTGCATAATGTTGCAGTTCAGCTAGTCATCGGGGAGTATTTGGGTTGTTAGTAGCAGCGTGAGAGCATGTAGCTTCTTGTCCGCTTTGTCCACACTTAAAAGTGTAAGTGCCCTTGAGAATCACATTTGTATTGAAAGGGACCCTAAAGATCATTTAGTTCCCACCCCTGTCCATGGGCAGGGCTTGAGTGACTTCTGAGGAAAAGCCTTCTTACCTTAAACACAGAGTAGCTGAATTTCAGTTGTCTCTGTATGGAAAAGAAACCTTTCTCAACTTCACATTTTCATTTTCTATTATTTAAGTGAGCCAAAGGCATTATGTTTTTGGAATAATGTATGTCTTTTGTATTTTTTCTATCTGTGGATGAATTTGCCTCCCTTTCCACTGTCCAGTTTGGCCCTCTTCTTCTTCCATAGGCAGTGGAGCAAGAGCACATCTCTGAAGGCAATCCAGCCTTTCCTTAAAGAGGTGCCCCACAGCTGAGGGAGATTCTTCTGGAGTAACTGGTATCTCTCCATTCCCTATAGACAGAGATGGGAAGTATTTAACCCAAGAAAAATATCTAATTTAGACCTTTGTCTTGGTCATAACACATTAAAAGTAACATCTCTCACTTCTTTGCTTGCAGTAACTGTTTCAGACTGCTACTTCCAGTTAGTTGCACTGGATTTTAGTGGATATTACTACCTGTTTATGTCAGGCTAAGTGGCTTCTTGTTCAGGAACATGGGCAACCTTTGAACGGAGACCCCTTAGCAAAGTGCTTCCCCACATGTTCTCCAAGTAGCCAGGTGGTGTTCCCAGGTAAGCCAGGTAGAGTTGACTTCATAAGCACATATGGAAGGGTTAGAGTAGGGCTCAGCCACATAAACTGACATAAGTCTTTAATTTTGTAGATTGAATTAGGCTTAATGATTTTGTCATATTTTCTGTTACCGTTCTTTAAGCAGGAAGTAAAAAACCCAAATATGCTGTAAAATAACATCTTTCTTTATTTCCTTTTAAATAAAAGAATTCATGGAGCAGCTAATTTTGTTTAAAATAGAACAGAGTCTGTTATACAGGAGGAAGAGCCACCAAATTAGTGGATTTAGAATCATAACTTGACCAGCAGTGGGTTCCTTTCAAATGTTGACCAATTAATACCAGTCTGAATTGCAAAACAAAGCAAAAATGGCTTCCTTTTTCATATTTTATGTGAAGTGTTTTAGGTTTAAGTTTTTCAACTCACTGTATTATTTCTTGAATGAGGTAAAACTGTTAAGCTACAGGGCGAGTTGGACATTATACCTGTCTTTTTATTAGCTGAAGGAAGTCTGCTTTTACCAACAGTATGATTTGTTTGGGTTTTTCCCCCCCCCCACTTTCTTGAAGAGTCAGCAGCATATAAATGGTAGATACTCTTCAAGTAGGTACCTGGTATTTCACAAAATTAGAATTAATGCTGCTGTTGCCATAATGTTACAAAAATGCCTCCAATGCCTCTGTTTTCCTGGGACTGAATTCCAGATGTTAATTTACAGTATGCCATCTGCTTGGTTTTGGTGGCTGTGTCAAGTTGCAGGTCAAAATTACTACTTGTTTGCTGTCAGGAGAATGGCAGCATTTGCAGCACTCAAACCTTACTCTGAATGCTTGGCTGTAATTGCAGCCTAATTTCCCTTGCCTTGCTAGAGGGAATGCACACAGAGCTTGGATCTGCTGTAATTGTATGTGGCCCTTCTTGTGTGCTCCTTAGTTTCTAGTGTGCAGAAGTGCCAGGCTCTGCAGCTCCACATTCGCTGCTTTCTGAGCCTGTGGTGCAGGTATGGCAATGCCATGGAGCAGACGGTGACCTTCTCGTCTTGCACAAGTGTTGAAACTCCTCCTTTCCGCAGTGATCAAAAGCCGTTTGTAATTTCGATTCTACAATGGTAGTAAATGTTGTAATCTCAGTCTTATGACGGTAGTAAATGTTGGGTTTATTGCTCGGTGAAAATACTTTCAGCTATTAACTATGGAATTATAAACTACACCTCTGTGACAGCAAAAACGAAATTCCAGTCTCTCACTTTGAACCCTGGCTGAATAATGTGGGCTAACAAGTTAAAATGATTTCTTGTTTTTTCTAAGAATCTGTGTTTGAATTAATGTGGAATTTATGACACGCAGCCTTACTTGGAAACTCATTATCGTTCCAATCATTATCTAACACTTCAAAAGATAACTACACTTAATCTCTTTTCAGACTCAGGTTGATAGTTGTTTTTTTTCCACCAGAATTTGTCTTTTTTGTTGGTTTGGTTTTTTTTTTCTCATGATCAGATAAAAAGGTAGTGAAGAAAGGGAATGATTGATGCTTCTGTGCTGTTGTTTTTGCCCTGGGGACACTGTAGGAGTTCATGTTGCTCCAACAGTGATAAATCATAGAATCATGGAATGGTTTGGGTTGTGAGGGACCTTAAAGACCATCTCGTTCCCATCCCCTGCCATGGACAAGGACACCTTCCACTAGACCAGGTGCTCAGAGCCCCATCTAGCCTGGCCTGGGGTCAGGTTCAGCAGACACACATGAGCAAAGCAGTGCATATGCACAAGTAATAGGAGTAGTCAAAACTCCTTTAATTTAGCTTGTGGGCAAGTCTTCCCTGTAATTTGTCATCCTTGCATTCCAAGACTTCCTGTTATTGAAGTTCTTTAAAGCTGTAAAGCAGCAGCTGAGGATGCTCAGCGCTGACAGGAGAGTACCTGGGCTGTCTGCTGGGATTTTTACTCGGTATCAAGAACTGTGCTATACGCTTTTTAAGAAGTGACTTCACTTTTGCAAGATTTGCATTTCAGTGAATTTTATTTCTGTAATGTAATGTCACACACTGAATTTTAAAAGTTTTGGCTTATAAACACCACATAGAGGTAGTTAAAATTATTTTATTTTTTCATTTAGCTTCCAGTAACTTGAATTTATGACACATCTGTTATCAGGCATATCTCTTTCTTTTTTCCTGGTCAGAAATATGTTCTGATATTTTAACTTATCTTCCCTCTTAAATGAAAGTTGCTATTGAACACTCTTTTGCAATGGACAGTAGTTTCACTCAGAAACCCTCTAGTAATAATTTCTGGTGGGTGCTTTTAACACATCTTTTTGCCATTGACTTGACTTAGTTCATGTATATTGGTGCTGTGAGTGGCTGTGTAAAAATTCTTTCCATTAAAATGCTTCATGCTTAGTGCTACCATGCAAATGAAATAATTCAAGACAGTTTTTTGTATGTAAATTTTTAAAAGGGATAAAAGCAGTAGAGCAGTAACGCAAGTCTCTAATGTGTTTAGAGAATGAAAGATCAGATTGCAATGACTTCTTGAAAGGCAACAAAAAACTTGTATCTTTGCTTTTATAACCCAAAATTTGGGTTATAACTCGAGTGAGTCAATGTTCAGAGCAAGGAAGCACTTAGAGCAGTTTAATTAATGTTTACCTATTTTTTTTTTCAATGTAAGAAACTAAAACATTTTTTGATGCAGTTAAAATGGAAATATTTTTTCTGGAAAGGTTACAGCATAGAGAAAATAGGACCGCGTATTTCTTGTACAGATTTACTTCTATCCTTCACCTTCAGCTGGCACCAGTTGAGTTTGCTTGCTCTGCATATAGTGGTTTACCCAGATGTATATAGGATGGTAATTGACAGCCCTGACTTAATTGCTATTTCCAGTTTATTAAGAGCTAAAATCCACCTGTAAATCTCAACTACAATGTAACCATTGCAGTTAGATTAAATTGCAGGTGCCAGTTAAAAGGCAGAAAAAAAAATGGCCTCTAAGTTTTCAGTTACCTATGTTAAGCAAATGTGTGGGCTTGCAAACTCAAATAAGATGAATACATTTTCCTTGTAACTTAAATTTTCCTGTGATATTGCAAAAGAACTGAGGTTTTTGGTGTGGTTTTTATTTTTCTTTCCTACCATGTGCTCACTGTATATTGCATTAAGTGTAAGCAACAGTTGTTTAAAAAACTGAAAACCTCCAAATCCTGGAACTGGAAAAGATTATCCAAAGGAATGAGAAGCTTCAGGGAGTACTTTTCTCCTTTTTTCTGAACATAGCTCTTCAGTGCGGGACGGCTGCACTCTTTCGCTCGTTCAGGGGCTTGGAGGGGGGATGGTGGTGGTGAGAAATTCAGGATGATGGAGAAGGTGGACAGGTGTCCTTGTCTCTGCTTCCCCTTGCTTCAGTTACTGAATTTTTTCTGCCAGTGATGTGTGTATTGACAGGCCTGACATTGTAATCCTTCCCATACCTTGTCATGGCCAAGTTTTTGGTCTTGTAATAAAGTCTGATAAAGAAAGCTTTGGCAGTCTTTAAATAATTAATCCACAATTAAGCATTTTTTCTAACTATTCGAAGTACATTTGAATAGGTTTTTTCCCTGCTCCTTCTCCCTAACCTACTTTTGCTTGTTTGCAACAGCTGCCAAACACAGTGTAACAAAGCGAAAGATAAAACTCAGGCACAAGAAGTCAGATCTTAAGCGTTACTGTTGGAAGCACTTTGCTGCATATGCTTGCCCATCACCAGTTTACATGAGATTTGGCATTTGATGTGAAATAGGAATTTGTTAACCTCTTAGTTTGCATTTTGGTGCTTTAAATGACATTTTACTTTGTAGTGATAATTTTCACAGGTTGAACTCCGGTTTGTTAGCGTATTTTGTTTCTTAGATGTAGTGAAACCAAGTTCTTTTCTCATGTATCTTGTTACACTGTAAGAGTTCGTAAAGGATTTCCCTCAGTGGGCACAGGCAGAAGCTGGTATCAGGAGCTGCTAGGTGATTGCTGCTGTCACTGGTGATTGTGGCACTTATAAAATGTCCACGTATGGTGTATTTTTTGGCAAAACTCCCCTTTTTTGCACATTCTTATTCCCTCAGTGGTGCTGCTACCAGCCAGGGAATCATGGTAATAGTTCCCTTTGCTGAGCTTTTTTCAGATAGAATTCATGTGAGGAAGGAGGAGGAACATCCCACATACATGATGTTTCAACTTTGTCTAAGGGGTACTAGTGACTGTTTTTATTTCTTGAAAAAAAAAAAAGGGGGGGAGTGAACAAAAAATATTGGTGAGTAGATCATATTTGTTATGAAAATGTTTGGTTTGTATGTTAATAGAAATAGAAAAGTAGTCATTGTTTGTGCATAAAAGCAGCTGGTACTGCTTGGTGCCAAAGAGAAGTTCCAGCAAATCCTATGGAACAAAACCAGTGGGAGAGAGAAAGTGTGATTCATAGCAGTGAAGAAGTTACAGTACCAAGAAAAGGAAAGGGAAGTCCCCCAAAACTGGTTGAGGCAGGGATGTTCCATGGGATGTGACGCACGGTCCAGGTCGCTAGCGAGAGCGGCGTCCGTGGCTGGCTGGGACACGCCGAGAATCTCTGCCTCGCAACTCAGATCCGGTCCCGCACTACCAGCTCTGGCGCAGGCAGGCCGCCTGGAGCGCAGGGTGTTGCCACATCTCCGGGATGGAAAGGAGAGGGAGAGGCTTGTGCTTGCCGTTCCAGTGGCGTTTATTGAAGGGAAGGCAGAGGAGCAGGAACGCGCACCGAAGAGAGGCCGTGGCAGAAGCCTCTTCGGGTGGGGTTACAACAACTTTTATAGAGAAGGAGAAAGGGGTGGAGAGAATACAAGGAACCAATGTCGGGGAAGAACAGGGGAGGAACAAAGGGTACAACAGCCAACAAAACATGAACAGGGGAGGGCATCTTAAATTGGCAGAAACTTGGACCAACAGGGCGTCAAGGAACTTAGAACTTTCTGGAACATATGAATATTTAACATAAGAACTGAATATTTACTAACTTATTATAATAAAACAGGGAGGGGGAACTTGGGATTGACAACCTGAGGGGTATAGTTAAAGGATGGGGGATAGAAGCTACGTTCTAACCCACCAATGGGCGGTGGTGTTGCTTTCCTGACAATCCTGGGCAGCTTCAGCTGCTGTTACCACCACCACAGGATGCAGTGAAATACCTTAACGGTGGTCAGCTTCTGCTGGGAACTCCAAGGGAATCCGTTCAATGCCCATGCACAGGTGAGAGCAGTATTGGTCTCTGAAGGGGATAAGACTATGCAGTAGTAAAAATTCCTTGCCCAAACTGCTGGAGCTTTATGGACACAATGCCAAACACTTCTTACGGGTATCTGTGACTTGCTGTTCTCTGTGAAGAAACATGTTACTTTGACTCAAAGTTTCTTAAGAGTTTTTACAGACAGGTACAAGGAAGGCTGACGGTAGTGGGTGTTTTTCTGGGGGTGGGCGGGGAAGGTACTGCAATTGGAATTGAGTTTTGTCAAAATCCCTGAAGACTCAGCAAGGTATTCATAAGATCTGACAGAATAATCCTGCATAGGGTAGGCGCTGGCAAAGCCCTGAAGTGCCACATCGCAGGAATGTGACAAAACGTGGCAGATTTCTAATGGCCTATAAAAATAGAGCCTGAAAGGCAGCATGTGCTGGTGTCTGCATCACTGAATTTCTTCTCCCTTAATAATGATGCCCTGAAGGCGCCATTCAGCTTAGCTTCAAAATGGTTGTGATCATTAAAAGCAACAAGCTGCTTCAAAAGTATGTTGAAATTTAGGATACTCAATTTCAAAACAAGAGAAGAAATTACAAGGCTGGAGCAAACAAGCCAGGACGCGCGGTATCAGGTTGTAACTCTTCTGCCTTACAAAAGCAGCCATGATGCAGCTGTTCAAGTGCAGCCTAACATAAAGCATCAGTCGATAATGAGTGCTTTGAAAATAATGGAATTGCTACCTTGCTGCAATTGAAAAATACATGAGGGAAAGTTGGTTTCTGAAAGAAGTGGATTCAGAAAAAAAATTTTGAATGTATTGTGCAATAGGTGCTGTTACGCTTGCAGTACAAGTGCTTAAATAGTTTAAAAGTTTAGCATGAAATAGTTATATAAAACAGATGGGTAGGGTAAAATCAAACTCTTAGAGGAAAAGTAAATCTGCAAGACACAAATGACAGCTTATGGAATGTTTATCTCAGAATTAATTATTCATATATATGCATGTGTATATAAAAAAAATATGTACTCCAGTAGTGATAATAGCCAGAAATTACAGGCTGGGTATTGAATCTCAGTTAATTTTTTGATTTTAATCTCTTCCACAATATAAATTTCAAAATTTAAATGTTTAAACAGTAAGTCACTGGAATGTGCATTTTCACACAAAGTGCACAAGGACTAATTAAAACAGCAACTTGCAGAGAATTGTTTATGTGATGTCAGTATTCATGTTTAAGGTAGCACATAAATCTGTAATTGCTATTTTCTTGTTAATTACTATTACTACAAGGGTTTGGATCGTTTGAAGAGGAATAGCCGTTTCTACTACATGTAGCTTGAGTTGCATGCCTAATTATCAACAATAGTTGTGTTTTGGTATTTTTTACAAATGTGACAGTATCTTTTAAAATAAATGAGAATAATTTCGTCTGATAGAAATGTGAAGTATTTTTTAGACTTTATAATGAGAGATGGTGCAAGTTTGTTTTAGAGTTTATTAATTGGGTAAATGGTGCATAGTCCGACCTGTTGGCTTGTGCTCTCTGTAGGGTACCAGGATCACCAGCAGCTCCGTGCCCCTGTGAGAGCATGCGCTGACAATCTCAACTGAGGCATTTTGATAACACTTAGATAGTGCTGTCAAATGCACTAGCTAATTTGTACTGTGGTGTCTGTTACTACTCTAAATTAATACATTTTCTGAAGTAAGTTTCTTATCTTCAAGTGGTGCCCAGTAGTCACATGTGATGCTGCTCCTGCAGAAACTGCTTTTTTCTTTACATGGGAAATACTATCCCTAGTACTACCAGAAGTTGAAGAAAAATCAGTTATTGTATGAGCTAAAACATTACTTTTATAAAAACTATCCTAGAAATCTGTGATATTTTAACTTTCTCAGCAATTTTATCTGAATTACTGTTTAATCTCTTACACCTTCCTGCACAGTAGCACCTGGAGTTTATTCTTGTTTGATGCATTCTGGACTCTTAAACATGACAGGGATGTTGTTTTTGTGTGTGCTTTTAGTTTTCGAATGTTTCAGGGCTTGTGTATATACAGTTAGCTTGTTCTATAGGCATTTAAAGCTGGCCAGTCAACAGTTTGTGGGATGCTACAGAGGGGTAAAATCAAGGTGTAATGAGTAATATTAAAATGCTTCTTTTCTGAGAGGAAGGAAGGAGAAGAAATTGCAGAGATTATTTGGGCTTTTTCCTTTTGCTTCTATAGTCACTAAGCTTGGACTGAGCTTTAGATAGCTAGACTTGAAATGGATTCATTCTCATGATGGATTCATTCTCATGATACTCTATATGAAAACTTAGTAAAAATTTTGTAAAATCTGGATCTTGATTAGATGACAAAACTTTTGGTAATGATCTTGGCTAAATTGTTTGAACCTGTTCTGCTATTCCCTTGAAGGAAAGATCCCTCAAGCATGAAGAATAGTATATTTTCCTGTTTCATTTGTGTCACAAAACAAGAGGAAACAAGAGGGTATTTTGTGCTTTACATAGCACAAGAGGGTCACCAGTTGGGTTTTTTTTGTTTGTTTTACAGACTGCTTTTCATCCCCTTCAATGGGCACTGACCAAGAGTAATAAACTGAACATTTATCTTCAGTATAAGCTCAGTACCGTGTCCATGCATTGCTGCAAGAGTGAAAACAATTCCCTTATTCTTTGTGGTCTAAAAGGCCCATGAATTTTTCTCTGGAGTGTCTGTGCAGATGTGCATTGATGTAAATATGTTCTTGTACCCAGATGTCAGAGTGCATCTTTCCCTCTCTGTCTTCAAATGCCATCTTTACATGTTTCTTTCTTTTTATTTGTCTGTTTTTTAAAAATTTTTTTTTTTCCCACCCGGCTGCTGGGTAGGACAGAGGTCTCTGTGCCCTGGCGGATTCCTGCTTTGTAAGACTGGCAAAGTGTTAACCAGGTGTCTGTAATGCACACCAACTCAATGATTTGTTGCCAAACATACAACTTAAATACAGTACAAACATACAATACCTTTAATCTCTGCCTCTGAAGTTAGCAAGCTGAAAGTTAATGCCGGAAGGAATGATCACAGAAGTCCCTTTCCCTAGGAAAAAAGATTACATTGGCAACAGTTTTGCCTGTGGTATAATACTTTTCTATCGATCAGAAGTGTAGTCATTTGTTATTGTTTTATAAAATATTATAGCTCACTCAGGCACAGATGTTATTTACTGCCTTGAATTGAGTTCATGGATCACTGTACTATTCAAATACTCCTTTTCTGCTCTTTTTGACCCCAGTTGCAGCTGAATTTCTGAATGTGAAGGCTCGTTGTGATTCGGACTGTTACCGATTTCTACTGCTCTTGTGAGGTGTATCTGCTTCCAAACTGAGTAAAATAAAGAAGGTTGTTTCTTAGGCCTGACTAATTTCTCAATACAACCATTCGCAAGACCATTATGAAAACCAGCTGGTTTTGGCTCCTGAGCTGCCTTGGCCAATATCTTCCCTTTCTTACCTTGGAGTAACTTTGGAGGATGAGGCTCAAAGACTGCCAGTAGTTTGAGTTCTAGAAAATACAAAAATAATATGGATTTCATACTGTACTTTTTAAAGGAAAATTATGTTATTGCTAACAGTTGTTAATTCTGCATTTGAGAACATAGTTGCTGCTTGGGCAAATGATTTCTGGAAGAAAAATCAGCATGGTTGCAATTGTGTAACAAAATGAGTATTATTAAAAATCTGCTGAATATTTTACTGTGTATGTGTGTTTTGCAGGAAGATGAGCTTTTAAAATATCTTAATATTGTGAAGTTCAAGATCTGTCTTCTTGGTTTCCAGGCTCCTTCATTCATACATTTTGTCATTCATCAGAATTTCTCATTTCTCTCAAATGTTCTGTAATTCTTAAGGGAAAAGGGGGTACTGGCCTGGGTCACATTCTTATTTATGCATAAGAATTTTCATTTCCTTGCAAATGTTCATCATTTGTTTATCAGATGTTTTCTGTTTTCATTTAGGAAAATTTCTGATACTTACTGTAGCAGATTGTTTTCTCTGATACCATGAAATTTCACGGAATCATCTCTCCTCAGATGCTTCTGAGGAAAATCTCTGGGTTTTTTCAGTAACTGTGGCAATTTTTGTATCTCAAGACCCTGTATCCCTCAGTCTTGCTTGGCTTTCACAGTCACGCCAACATATTTCTCAAGGTAGTTAAAGAATGATTTCTTTGTTTTTTACTTCAGAGTTACTTTTATTCTTCTGAGGGAACAAGGAGAAGAAACAAAGTGGAGGAGAATTGATAGCATTACACAACCCCCTGAATATAAAACAGCTGCAATGTGTTCGTGTGTTAGGGGAACTTGTGGCTGTTTGAATTGACTGCTTTACCTAACTGCTGAAGCTGACTTATTACCTATGAGAAGTACTAACACTGTAAAAATCTGAGGTTTTGTGTCTGTAATGCTGTAAAATAGATGGTTATGAATAAGATTGGTGGTTATGAATAAGCTTATGAATTTACCTCTCTTTATTTCCTCTTCTGGGGCATTCAAAGATGACATGTCTGATTTCTCTGGGTAGCTTTGTTAGGTATCTCAGGGAGCCAATCACTTCATTTGTTGGCTGTGTGTGATGTATATAATACCTAGTTTATAGAAATGGGCTTGTCAATTTAGCAGAAATGGATCCAAGATCTTCAATTTTATTCCTTCCCATCTGTTAACCTGGCTTCTTTGTTCACCAGGCTGCATCTAGGAAATGCAAATCCAAGAAGCCAGAAAGCTGGTGGGGATCTAAGTCTGCATCGAATCAAAGTAATCTAATTCTATTACTGCTCAGGGAGTTCAAGCTTAAATCTTGGTATTCCTGATTGATCAGTGCAAGAGCATTGATCCAGAAGCCTCGAGTGCAGCAGCAGGAACATGATGTAGCAGCAGGAAGGCGAGTCCGTTCGTCCCTCAAGCCAGTACTTCTCTGGACATATGGTGGGACATATGGCTGTGGTAGGACTGTGTTTCTGGGCTGGGGATAGGTGATGAGCTCTGGATGTGTGAGATGGGATGCAAACTGCACCTCTGATGGCTTTGTCTTTCCCTACACCATCCCAGGGAGGGCGTCTTACCTTGAATTCATCAGTTGCTCTGTTTTTTGGCAAGTGAAGAGACATGACTGCACAAAGGTGGCTGAGACCATCTCTGACCTGATGCTGCAAGCTGCCTCTGCTGCCAGGAAGCTAGCAGGGTCCTCTGCCCAGTGGGTGGAAAATTATTTTAACTATTTTAAATGGACTTTGTCCTAGTTTTAAATACCTTTCACTTTCACGTGGATTTTTCAGCCTCTCCAAAGAGGGTGCTGCTTTGTAAACCTGGATTTCAGCTCACCTCTCCCTTTCTGGTCTGGAGAGTCCCAGCCTTCCCAGTCTCCTGCTAACATGAATGCACGAATGTATGTTTTCAGCTGTATAGTTTTTAAATTGTAGCTTGCTGTGTAAGGTACAGTACTTGAGGAGCATTTACAGTGAGGGTTTGCTGCGAGATAAGCAGGAGTCAGACCAGACCTTTTCGTCTAAGAGAACAAATGTCCCTGTAGAGCTGTACTTTAGGGATTTATAAAGAATTTTAAAATGCTTTTAATGGAAGTTCTCAAGACATTTCAGATGATGAAAACACAATGTAAGAGTGAGGCTAAGCCACTGTGTGTTTGTGTTTCCTGAGTTATTCTCAAAAAAGTCTTCTGTGGCATTAGAGTTCTTGAAAAAGAAGAAACCAAACCCTAAAATTAAGGGAAATAGTTGGGTTTGACATTAAACCATCCAGCATCTCTTTTATTTTCCCCAGCCCAACTTTGGCACACAAGCATTGCATTCCTCACATATCGGACATTGGGTTACTATGCACGCAGGAAAAGCTAGGAAGCTTTTATGCTCATTTTCCCACCATCTGCTGAAGGCAGACAACCTGTGTGAGTGTGTCTCTGGTTCACACCAGTTGCCCAACTGGGGCTGAAGTGATTAGTTCTGTTTCTGTGTGAAGCATTCCTGCCTTTTGGACAGGTTTACATCCATCTCAAGATGAGGTTTTTTTGAGAATTCCATGGTTTTGTCCTTGTCTTGTAAGATGACTCAATTTTTTTTTCCTTTGGTGTTAATTTTATGTCCATTATATCCCAATACCCAGATGGCTGGTGTCTATGTCTGTGCAGGCTGCATGAGGAGAGTTGGCAGGTTACTGGGACAGAGGTTTCGGCTGTTCTGAACGAGGCTCACGTGTCACCCAAGTCACATCTTCTCAACTTCCAGCATGTTTTCCAGCTCCCTATTTTGGAGCCCTGACTCTGGCCTTAGGAGTTACCATTGTAGCACAGTCGTTTTTACAATAATGTTTTGTCTAAGCAGATTAACAAGTATACTTCTAAATTTTGTATCCAATCCTTGTTTTTGTGCTCTTTTTCTATCTTAAACCATCTTCTATTTGTCTCTACTTCCACTCTTGTCTTGCTGTGTGCTTATTTCCCCTTCATGGTCTTTTTCTCAGTCAGTGACTTCTTCAATTTTCCTGCCCTCCAAGTTATTGTAATCAAACTTGCATCTCTGTGTCCTTATAATCTGGCAATTTATATTTCATATTCTGCAACTTTCCCAGAATATGTGTTTGCTAAACCTCTTTCCATGGCCTGTGCTCCTTTCACTGTTCACCAGTCTTGGATGCACTTACATCCTCTCATGTATATCGATAGTGCTTTTGATTTTCTAGTTTCAAATACTCTTGTTTTGCTCTGGTTCCCTGCTGCTCCACTCCACTTCCCTCCAGTCTTACTCAGGAGCTAAGTTAGGAGCTCACATAGAAAGCCAATCTTTCTCCAATTTCTTCCCAAGAAAAGCAGGCAAGGGCAGGAATCCAGCCTCTCCAGGAACCTCAGCAACTGTGGACTTTTTAAGAAGGTGTCACTTATGCCCCAAATAGAGAACCTTGCCCTGTACCTCACTTAGTCTTCAGGGGAAGCTTTTTCCAAATATGCTTGTCATAGGAAAATGTGATACACTTTACCACAAAGACTTATTTTACATAATGGGTTATGAAGATAGGATCTAGATGATTTGCATAAAAGTATAACAAAAACTTGAAGAGAAAAAGCTTACTAGTTTTTTTTAGTCTCTTGTTCTAAGATAGGATAGAAATTACTCACAGACAGATAAATTTTATGTATTCATCACTGAGTAATCAGATTTTAAAGTTGTTTTTCTCACTTTCTTACTTTCCTTTTGGTGTTCCATCAAATTTTCATTCACGAAAATCAGCCTCTCATTTCTGGAGACAGTGACATGAGAGACAGGCAAGGTTGCATGAGGCAGAAACTGTATTAACATTATTTTTCTGAAAAAGCTATTTAACTGAAGTTGAGATACATCTAGAACTTACCATTAATGTCCAATTTGTCTTGTTTGTGGATTTTTTTGTTTGTTTCTTGTTTTGTTTTTCAAACAAGCTGTGGGTGTGGTGTTTTTTAGAAGTAGGGTTTAAGGTTGTCTGCCAGGCAGAGCTTAAAGGTGGGTCTGCAATGACTCCAATGAATGTTAGAAGGCTTTGAAATGGGGGAAGAAAAGGCAGGTTTTATTATACCATAAACTAGAATAATAGACTGTTTAGGCAGAAGTCAAATGACATGAGAAGTTGTAAAAGAAATGAAGAGGTTCACACAGAAGTTGTTCCTTGATCGTTGTGTCCTGGCGAGTGGATTCATTCTCCCAGCCTTGATTTCAATTGTCCACTGACCCTGGTGGCAAGTCCTTACCTTGAGATACGATGCTTCCCTTGTTTAGTGTTCTAGTTTTTAATAAGGATGTGAGAAGGGTTTTTGGGGCCTGTCTAGGATTGGCTGCAGTGGGATTTGAGCAGTGAACATTTTTGAGCAGTAATAAATTTCCCTAGAGTGCTTTCAGCCTCCTCTAATGTGTAACTCAGAGGCTGCTTGAATACAAGGGCTTAACCTATAGGGTCTCAACTGTACATCCTTGACCTTTGCAGCAGGAAGGTCTCTTGTGCTGTGTGCTGGAAACAGTCAGGGAACTTCAGCACATCCCTGTTCTATCTCCTCCCCAGGTCATGGTGATGATACCTTGGGGTTTCACCAATGGTACTTCTTTGGCCTTGAAAGTGGCCACATGCTCTGTACGTCAGTCTCCAGCCCATCCTTTTAGCCACTTTGATATTGTGAGAAAAGAGCAAATGTTAGTAGACGTATCTAACTGTATTCATTTGGGGGTGGGTTTATTTTCTTCTGAGAAATCTTTCTTTGCTCAGCTCTTAAGCTTTTGAAAGGTGGTTTGCTTTCAGCGTGCAGTTAACATGACTTGATTGGGAAACAGCTGCGTTAAAAGACTGAACTTAATTGAGAGTTGAGAAAATTGAGAAAACTTAATATATTGAGATGGCAAGAAATGAGAAGGGAAACTATTTCTTGTCTTCCTTGACTCAGCTTTCTATTTCAGTAGTAAACTGAGAAAACAAAGCAGGGTGTCAGCCCTAGAAAATATGAAAACTGATTGATGAAATTACAAATATTTTTGTAAATAACTCTTTCAAGTTACAATTCCAAATTGGAAAACCATCTGGTGTCACAACAGCAATAAAAGTGACATAAACCTAATAGGAAATTACAAAACTTATCTGAGACTTGATCACTTCTCTGTCACATTCAGGCTGCTGCACGTATTTGCATAGGAGTATTTTATTCTTATTAAAATAATTGTGTGTTTAGCCATTTTCTTTTTGGTGAAGTGGCAGCCTTAAAGGCAGCTTTGCAATTACAGAGCAGTAGTGACTGTGCTCAGAAAAAATAATCTATTTTGTTGCATTTACTGGAGCAACAATACTGTAATGTGTCTTTTTGTCCCAAGCAATCTGAGAAGTGCTTCATCATAGAATTGGTGAATTCAAAGGATAACTGTAGTGCTGACTAAAGAGTTCGTTAAATTAACATAATTTTAAACTCTATCAAAAGGGTTTTGGTGTATATTTGAATCTTAAAATGCTAGGGAAAAGAAATGTATTTTTCTGATTAAATTTCTATCTTTTTTTTTTAATTTGGAGGGAATAACTGGTTTTTATATGGTAAATACATCATATTCTTTATAAATATAAATACAGCTTTTCTGAAATGGTCTCATTGACTTTGGCACTTTAACTGCATGTTTTAAACTTCAGTGTACCTGGAAAAAGAGTTTATGTG
This sequence comes from Oreocharis arfaki, assembly GCA_013398015.1. Lineage (NCBI taxonomy): Eukaryota > Metazoa > Chordata > Aves > Passeriformes > Paramythiidae > Oreocharis > Oreocharis arfaki. The sequence continues at coordinate 159,300 of VZRR01001429.1, read as the reverse complement.
TTCAAGTAAAATTATACATTTTGAAAGGACAACAGATAGCATCTTAGTTTTCCTTTAAAAGAAATAACAGCACCTAAACCCCAGTCTATAGGCAATTTTTCCTCTCTGATTTGTGTTTGGGAAAGGGGAGAAGAAAGCACAGCGACATATTCAGTATATCAGTATCTGATTACAAGATACAGGTGCATTGACACAGAACAAGAGGTCATGTGTGTTTCTAGCCAGTTTCTGCCACTCTCCTCTTAATTAAATATGCTAACATGGCAAAAAACTTTGTGTCACTGACACACGCTTTAAAAATCTTCATCTGGAGGCCTGATCTTATTTCATTAATTTTCCCTTAGGTAGCAGTGCCTAATTATGAGCTGCATTAAAGCTTATATAAAAGAAGAAAAATCAGATGCAGATAAAATCAAATTTTCTTTTCATTTATAGGCTTTCTGGGGGCAACATTTGAACTGAAATAACTGTAATGACAATTAAAAGAAAAGGTCTCTGACTTCAGGGATCTTTTCAAACCACAGGAACTGGACAAATTGGAGTTGAAAGGACCTTGGCAATTAACATGTCATCTTCTGCTCCTGTGTTGGACAATACACTGAATACCCAATTAATTACAGATGTTTCAGCTTGTGTGGTTTTAGGTCAGATCAGAGATGTGGCTCACGCCTCTTGATAGATTTTTTCCCCCCCTTTCTTTAGTAACCTAATGAGGAGAATAAGCAGTCCAGGGATAGAAGGAGTAAGTTGGTGAGGTGACCTAGATCTAAATGTCATGCTCACAGTGTTGGACCAAAACAGGACTGTTGCTGTGGGAGGTGTTCTGCTCGGTGGTGGCTTCTTTGCAGTGGCTTTGCTTCTCTTCTGCACAAAGGTTTGAAAAGCAAGGGTAGGGTAGCACTGAGCAAATTAGGGTAAGTATAAATCTCCATGTTCCAGTGGTTTTAAAGAAAGCCTGCAAAGGGTAATTGCTCATTATTTCCCTTCACTGAAAACTCTGTCTTATTGGAGTTTTTGTTATAATAGCATTTGGGTGGAAGAGTTGCCAAATGAGTGTAGCAGTTGTACTGCCCTGCTTACTTGCAACCTCAAAAGTAGCTGAGCTTTGATACTGTTGTCTGCAGATCTAGATATGAACCCCAAATTCTTTGAGACAAGGGATTTACTGACAGCTATTTCAGCCTGGGTTTCTGTGGAAAATTTAAAATAATGTGAATGAGGGTGGTAAGAACATAGGCTCAAAAGCTTTCTACATCTTAGGCATTCTTTCACAAACTCTCATACTCCCAAACTCTCTGGAAACCAAAAAGAAGGCTGTTAATCTGTGCACATTTATTGTACAACCTGCCTCACCCAAAGGCTCTCTCTCAGGAGACACACTTGACTTTTCCTTACTGCAGTACGGCTGTTTGCAAGGCCAGCAGTTCACTGGATGCTGATGATGGATTTCACTTGGCCTATAAACTATCTTTTGCACCCACAGAGCAGAAATCTGTGCACCTTCTGCACCTAGGTACTGCTGCCAGCTTTCAGCAGCAAAGACACTGGTTTAAAAAAACCAAAATGCAGCCATGAAAGAGGATTTTGTGTTTCTCTACCTTTAGTGCATAATAATCTCCTCTACCCTTCAAACTTCGAAGGAAGTCTCCAGTGAGTGACAGATGGCTGATTAGGTAGAAAATGTGTGCCTGAGCCATATTAATAGAAATGTTTGTGGCTGAACCACATTAGTATGAACCTCGCTTGTTGTGATCCTGGGAGAGGATGATAATGCTTGTTGTGAAATCTGGAAGTGACAAATTAGCCATTAGGATTTTATAACCAACGTTTTTATTAAATGCTTGCTGCAGGGTGTTGGGGCCTCAGAAGTTGATGTGCTAAAGGTGTAACATTCCTGCTGCCTTGGGCCACCCAAGAATGTTATTCCTGGGGGGCAAGAAAATATTAAAGATTATCTAATTACATGCAGCATCTTAAAAGAATACTCAGAACATTGATGTGTATGTCTAACTTTGCTCAGTTTGAGAAGCAGTTATCAGCCTGATCCCTGAGACAGCAGCTGGGTTTGTTCAGGAGACAAAAGTGGGGAAGATCAGGGTGAAGATGAACGACTGCTAGGACATGGAGGAGGATGCTGAGCACCAGTTCTGTGGCTGAACCAGAAAAAACAAGAGTCAGAGCTCTTCTTCTCCTCTGTGTTGTCCCTTTGGGCTGTGCAGGGCCGGGGACAGCAGTAGGCAGCCGAACTGTGCTCTGCTGACCACTGAATGCAGAACAATGTGGATATTTAAAGCTGCCATGCTCAACAGTGGCCACAAACATGTGGTTTCCAAAATACTGGTCTGGTCCTGGTGGAGATCTGGTGGTAGTTTTAGGACTTCTTCTTTAGTTCTTTTCTTTTGTTGTGTGAGAAGCTGTTCAAGCTGGTGGTTATGGATAGTGGAAAATTTTTGAAGTTCCCAGGTATTAAATAACATCTCTCCTTTTCCTCCTCTCTCATCTCTCCTACCCCTGGAAAGATGGGGTAGAGGCCTCAGGAGTAATTCTGGATCTGTAAAATTATATTGGAACAAATGAAGTGCCTCCCAAGTGCCAAATATTGATGTAATCTAATTTTAAGCTAATAGAATATGTTTGCTGCTCAAAACCTGTTTCATTTTCTTATATCTGCACATTCAAAATAGGTCTGGCTTCAATCTATTTTCTTGACTTAAAAAAATAGTGTTTGGACACTACTCGTCTACTTCAATTTCAGGTTTATCTGCATCGATAAAGAAGTCGTCTAGGAATAATTTTTTTTTTAACTGGAAAAAGTCTATTATTACTTGCAAAACCTATGTAGAAAGTTGCACAGTTACTAATAATCTGGGATTTCCCCAGAGTATATTTTATCCTTGCTTAGAGTATTTGCAATTAGAAGTCTCCATCTCAATGGGATAATTAAAAAATAATTTACCACTTGGAAAGAACAGGTCTCTTCAGGCAAACTGCACTGCTATTGGTTAATTATTACTAATTTTTGGTTATCTGATACAGTTCTTCCTGACCTGACATCTGCATAATGTAGAAGCTAATGAGAACAGAAATTAAGCCTGGTAGTTGACATGTCCTCTATTCAATTTCAGGAAGTAAGTGAAAAGAGATTAAAAATAAAATTATTGAAGTGGGACTTCAGCATGACTGGCAACTTTATATGATACACCAGATTTTTATATAGATGGATAGATATGCAGAGGGAGAAAGACACGCATGTGATTTAGCAACCTTCAGTTGATTTTTGTCCTGCTAGCTGAAATAGCGACCACAAAACATGACTATTGCTGTGTACTCTGGGCAGCCTTAATACCCAGTTGTTGAGGGACTTGGCATAAAATCAAAATTTTCTTCTTTCTTTGCAATAAATTAGATTTTTACTTTAGCAGTTCTTAGGGTTATATTTCCATTGCATGTCATCCTGTCTTTTACATTTTTAATGGATGTGAGTAACATTTCCGTTTACAAACTGCACCGTTGTCACTCTCCTGTTTGCTCTACTCGGTTGGAGAGGTGAGGTCCTGCTGCGACTTGTGTGAGTCATTCCTCTTGCACCATGCTAGTTCTTGCCTGGTGTTACACCCAGTGGGTTTTCTATACCTCTCCTGGCCACAAATGTTTATGTCAAAGCTGGAACTATTAAAGTGACTTATTTTGAGACATGATGGGAGGTGGACACACTGAGATGTGAGAGTGTTTAGAGTCACGGAACCATTGAATGGTTTGGATTGGAGGGGACCTTAAAGGTCATCTGCCATGAGCAGGGACACCTCCCACTAGAGCAGGTTGCTCAGAGCCCCATCAGCCTGACCTTGAATGCTTGCAGGGATGGGACATCCACAATTTCTCTGGGCAGCCAGTGGCAGTGCCTCACCACCCTCATAGGGAAAAATTTCTTCCCTGTGTCTAATCTAACCCTTCCTTGTGGCAGTTTAAGCCATTTCCTCTTGTCCTATGACACTCCATGCCCTTGTCAAAAGTCCCTCTCCAGCTCTCTTGTAGCCCCTTTAAGATAGTTGAAGGGGCTCTGAAGTCTCCCTGGTACCTCCTCTTCTCCAGACTGAACAGCTCCAACTGTCTCAGTCTCTCCTCAGGACAGGTGCTCCAGCCCTCTGATCATACTTGTGACCTCCTCTGGACTCGCTCCAACAAAACATTTAATATTTCAAAATAGTCTGTGTTTTAGCATCGTGAAAGGTAGCACATAAATTTGGGTAAAAGGAGAAGACAGTCCTTCAGTTGTTAATGCAAATTAAAACTGGCTTATGGGCACAGGGAGGCAAATGGTGTAAATGGAGGGCATGTGCAAAATAACCTGTGATTCTTTTAAACCAAATAAAGGTGAGATACGTGACAGGACCATTACAGAAATACTAATCTGATGTTCACCTTGGGTCTTGCAGCTCTTATACGGTGGTAAAAGGTTGTTCTATTTGGATAAGACCAAGTTATTCCAACTTGCTGTGGACATGGACAAGCATATTCATAGACAGAAGGCCACCTAACACATTTTGCAAGTAGTTAACCCATGTGGCTGTGGTCTTTATTGATCCAAAAGCATTATTCTGTTTTTTAAAAATGCTCCATTTTGCTTTTGTTGACAGCGAGGAATGGAATAATGTTACACTTTGAATTTTTCTTAGTGAGAAAATAACTGTATCTCACTTGAGGGAATTATTATGATACATAGGAAAAATCTGCTCCCATCTCAAAACCAAAACATTTTTTTTTTATTTTCAGAAGGCACACAACTCACCAAATATGACGACAGATGCAAACAAGCAAGTTACAAAGCCCTTACAATAAGATTGCAGCAGAAGTTTTGAAAAAGGGGGAGTGCAACATATGAGCTGAAGCCATCTGTCTCCTTCCCTTGGAGAGCATAATTATGGGTCTGGCTTTTCTGTTGCTGGATTTTTATACAAAATTGTCCCTAAGAAAAATAGAATTTATCCAGAATAAGATGAAACTTACTTGTGCTACTATATATTCCTTGGACTGTGGCCACAGAGTTAAAATTTCCATTGCTGTTCTCCATCTCTGCAGTGGCATTTGGAGAGAATAGTGGAATCTGTGGTCATAGGTTACTGACCTCGTGACTTGTCATTAATAAAAGCTTTATTAAAATTAGAATTTATTACACTGGAACAATTTTTTTTAGGGATGGCAGGTAAATTCTCAGTCCTGCTTCTTTAAGTGATAAATTGCTTTTGGGCTTGCTAAAGATTAATTATATCTTTTAAATAAAATCAAAACAGCAACTGAATTGTATTTCTTATAAAGGAGAAATTGAACAAATTTTAATATTTAGCTTAGAATTCTGGAACTTAATTTTAAATCTATTTTTAGATAAATTATTACTGTTTTGAATAATGCACATTAGTATATGTGAATCATTAAAATTAGCCATCTCTTGTTCCATTTAGTCATAAATGACTTATTAAAGAAAAGAAGTTTTAAGATTTGTATTGTAGTAGAACTGAATCAGGTCATTTTTACTTGGACCACAGCTGACTTATAGTCCTGTCCCAAAGTTACGACAGGTGGTGTTGAAGAATTTAGCACTGCTCTGTGCAGGCTATTGTATTGCTTATGTAATTTCACATATTTTAAAAATGAGGTTTCTAAAATAAATACAATGTGGAACAGAATCATCTGGAGTGGAAATAAGATTGCTTTTATCTCCTCATATTGGCTCTGAACTTTGTTTCATGATGGAGGTGGTGTCAGGTATGGAAGCGGTACTGAGATGTGTCTTGGCACAAAAAGTAATAATGCAGTTAAAGGAAACATTAGGAGGAATGAATTACAATGATCTTTAAGTGCTTTTTACTTGGAGAACTTGAGAACATTCAGCATGTTATTAAAAAATAAAGAAGTTGGTTTATAGTTTTTATGTACCTATTCCCTCTGAATAACTCTGTCATTGATCTTACAGATGCACATCCCTCTTCTGCTGTCCATGTGCAGGCTGCACCCTGTGGTGGTTTGCTATTCCTGAAGTTTAATGGGATGCCCATGAGAATCCTGCTCCTTGAAATAATAATATTTATGTTCTTAAATTCTTGTCAAGTGTTTTAGGAAGGTCAGATTTGCCGTCAGTTAGCTTAGCAGCTTTTTACCAGCTTAGAGTCATGTAGCCTCTTATGCATGTGCTTGCTGCTTTCCCTACTAGGTTAGAGGAAAAATAAGCCCAAGGAGGCGAGGAAAGAGGGAGAATTGGAGGTCCCTAAAATATCAATTAACTCCCAATTGTCTCAGATCCAGTATCAGGTGCTTCCTGACTTCAGGTGGCCAAGCATCTTTTTACTGGTGGTAAAAAGGAAAATCTCTTTTTCCCCTGTACACTCAGAATCAGTTGGCACTATGAAATCTAGAATTGTCTTTAATCTCTATTTTAAATACTTGCACGAAAGTTTGGCTCTGAAACAGTTTCCAAGCTTTGTTTCTGTCCAGTCCCTCCTTTGGTCTTGCCTGAACTAGGTTCGGTTTTAATGTTCCTGTTCCCTGGCAGTGGGCAGGCAGATGCCAGTGATCTGCAGCCTTCCTTTTCCTGAACTGTTGTGGTGCTTTGGGTAACATCTGCTTTTATGTTCTCTTCAAGTCTTCCAGTAGCAGATGCTTATTTTAAAAACAAATATTAATACATTAGTATGCAATGCTCAGAGCAGCAATTTGAGAACACAGTTAATGTGATTTTCCTGTTCTGTAACACTTGTTTTCCTTGTATGCAAACTCTGGTGGAGCAACTGTGACAGTCTCCTCAGTTGAAGTTTGAATATTAATTTTGCATTGGCTATAGGAGCTGGTACCAACGTAGACTTTAATGAGGCTGACACTCAAAAGCATTCATGTGTAACTGGTGCTGTCTTGAGAAAAGATGAAAACACTCTTAAGTCACCAAGGGGCAGCAGAAGTCAAGGAGCAGCTTGCCAGCTTTTATTGTTTCCTCAAATGTCTCTTCTAGTTGGTTTGTCTCAGCTCAGCTGAGGTTCTACATGAATGTGCAGGACTTCTGGCATTGTCTATTTAAGATTTTCCTATTAATTTACCACTTCATCTTTTTTTAAAAGACCGAGATTAACCACTTTTGGAATCAAGTGTAAAGCAGCCCCTGACATCAGAGAATTTGGATAACAGATGCTATAGGGAACGGAGGATAATTGTTATGGACCTTCTGCTTGCTGACAGAAAATAAAATCTTCTCTATGTAAGACAAGTCAGTGAGGATGTTTGGACACCCGGCCCCATCCCATGCAGGGAATGAATTGTTTGAGATTATGGTTACTGTGGTTTTGCACAATTTCTGTCTTGCACAATTTCTGTCTGGCGTTCAGTTAACTTAGACAAATTGATGCTTAGCAGTAAGTTGCTTTCTTTAACAGTAAGTTTAATCTTTTGGTGTGAGTTTTCCCAACAGGTTTTTATTTATCTTGAAGGTATATAGCTATTAATATTCACAATATTCATGCTGTTCTTAAAAAAAGAAACACCAAAACCCCTCTCACACCTAAGTAAATGGCCTCCCCACAGCGACCAAAAGCAAGTGGTAAAACCCAGCCCGCCAGTACTATTCCTTAAGGGATCTTTGGCTGAATTTGGCCAAGAGGCTTTCAGTGCTGGAGCTATAACTTTCAGTGCATTAGTAGGCTTTTTTTTTTTTTTTAAAGGGGATTAATTGGACAGATTTTCAATCTAGCCAGTTAAGGAAACTGGGACAAGTTCTGCTTGCTTTCTGCCGTCGGTAATTCCTTGTGTTACTGGAGCTGCTTATCTGGAGAGAAACACTAACAGAATTTGGTCTGTTATGGATAAGCACTAAAAAGTAAAATAAAGTAAAAGTCATAGCAAAATGTGTGTGCTCCATGGACAGATGCAGTGAAAACTGTCAGGGGCACATTTGGGTGGGAAAGGGACAGTATTTTTGTGGTGTTGTCAACGTGTTTCCTATGTGGCATTTGGGGGGAGTTGATTCTTACTCTACTGAAGCTGTAGTGATGCTCTAGTTGGTTATGGCAGTGCCTGGGAGCAAACTGAACACCAATTCTTCAGAAATCTGTGAAAGGATTCTCAGTTTGAGAAACATAGGTTGAAGGATTTTCTGCATGTTTTGCAGTGTGTATTGATTTCCTGCTCTGCACCTGAAATGTGAAATGTGATGTAATTTCCTAGTTACATGGAGTATTGGACTAAATCCAGAGGGGGACAGATGACTGACAGTGGAGCAGAGCTGGTCTGTACTGTAACATGTGTCTTGTTCTGTACAGTGACAGGCAGGTAAGCGATCTGGTGGAGTGACTTAGGAGAAGAGGAGTCGAGGGAGTGGATTACAACCAGCAGCTCTGCTTCTAACTTGTGCCACTTGGGGCAAATCACTTCAACTTGGAGTGAAATACTGTTTTCATTAATTCAGACATAAACTTCTCTTGGTTTCAGTGGAATGTGTTTTCCTCCTCTGCAGTTTCTTGTGTTTTCTTTCAGATATAATACACAGGTGGGAAAAAAATGATATAATATTGAACATCATCAATGTTATTACAATGCTGCCAGCAGAGAAGCAAGCAAATAAAGCCTATTGTGGCTGCATGTATTAAGGTTTTCCTTACACTGATGCTTTCCTTGGTTATTGAACAATTTTGTATTTTCTCATTTCCATATCCTAAAATCTGTTGTTTTAATGATATTTTACTGACTTGATACATTTTAAAACATATTGTTTCTGCCAAATTTGCCTGTGTTGTTTGCACATCCAGTATTACTGTACTTGTGTGATTCTTCTGTCCACTGAAAAAAACCCCACCCAACAACTGAAACAGTTTTAGGAAGTACATGTAGAAAATTACTTAATGCTGTAAATACATAATTAATCTTGCCAACCATCAGAAAAAATCCATTTCAATACATTGTAATCTGTACAATTATTTCCAGATTATGACATGATAAACAACAGGTAGAGAGGAGAAGTCTCAGGTACCAATCTCCAAATTTTTAGAGTGAAAAGAAAAATAATTATTACCTAGGAATGAAACCATCATCTAATTTTCCATAATCTGATAACTTTCAGTCACTGCTAACTATGGCCTGATTTGAACAAGCCATATAATAGTAAGCAATTATGTATAGGATTATTCAGTATATGCTAAACACTAATTGTCATATTTGGAATGAAACAACTGGATCATTGCTCGCATGCTAGAGAAGAATGCCAGCAATTTGTATTTCAGCATGAGAATACGCTGGGAATTGTCCATTGCTAATGAAAGAAGTAGGCAGAATTCTAGTTTTAATAAAAGGCTCCTAAGGACCTTCTCTCACTTGGTGGTTTTTTAAACTTCAAAGAAAAACTTTTTTGTTAAGAATATTTGTTTGAACTTACTCAGTCTTTATTTTTAACATAAAGTTAAAATCAACACTGCCAACACAGTTCTAACAAAAGGTAGAATGCAGGGTCATTATATATTTCATTATAAGTGGTTCGTTGTATTATGGGTGAAGTGTGTGTTTACTTCAGAAACCGAGTATGTGACAAGGAAGAAAAGTAGTGGCCAAGAAACTTCTTAGAAGGCAGAACCAAGTCTCATCCCCAGCCTTTTTTTTTTCCAGCACACTTTCTATGGTTCATTAAGGCAGCTGCTTTCCTATAATCATGGCTATACAGAAAAACAGAAGCAGCTTCAAATGTTTCAAGGCAAAAGCAAAGCTGTGAATTCTGTAGACTATTGAGACTCTTAGTTAGCGACTCACCACGTTCTCACTCCGTTGGTTGTAGATGCTTGAGTAAAGAAGAAATTTTTATTTGATATGCACTTGTGGCCCACAGAGCGCACACTGTGGGCTCTGTTCATGAGCTTAATGGGGCTGACTGCTGCAAAGGCACCTCTGCCACACGTGGCACAACCTGAATCTGAGTTTGGAACTGAGGTTTCTGTAAAGGGCTTTCAGGCAAACAAGTATTTTCTTTCCAAGTGCTTCATGGGAGTAGTATCTCCTGAGGAGGACTGTGCTGAAAACTTGTGTGGTGACTGCAGCTCTCACTTGGGAAAGGGTTTAAAGTATTCCCCCACTCCTAGTTGTGTTTAAATGATTTTTGCCTTCAACTATGTCATGTAGAGAGAAAATATATATATCTTACTGTGCTCTGTGGCAAATTGAAGGTATAAAAGCACACCCTACTCAGGTGAGGTTTGGTATATGTTAGTTGTGGGGAAAGGAAAAGAAAATCTATGAATGAAATTAGTGGCTTTGTATTTTTTTCTAACTTAAAGATTAATGTCTTTGAATTGATAATGTGCTACTTCACAGAGAAGAGCTTAGTCTTTTTGAATCCAAGTCCTTAGTTTTGGAGGTGTGTTTTACGTAAGTATTCTTCATTTCAAGCTATGACTATGATATAGCCATGTATTGGACTTAGTGTGTAGCAATCCTGTGCAATGTTGGAGTTCTTTCATGTGCAAGCTTTAAGAATATGAGATTAGCCTCTCTCCCTGGTAGACAAAGAGTTCTTATTTTTCATTTTTTTATGGGACCTTATCCAAGAAGTCATCAAAGTCTATGGAAACCATCCTATTTACTTCAATGGGAATTGAATGAGGAACATGATTTTTGTGGTGCGGTGTTTAAAAAAAAAACAACAAAAACTTTGCAGTAAAGTCATAATTGCATCCAGATGAGTTTCCTGAAGTGGTTATGAAGCAGCTGGTGGAAACGCCTTGACACAACCAAATTCAGCATGCCACTTGTTTCAGTGTGTGGGAAAATCCGACACAATCTGGAAGTAATTAGTCTGGAACCCACAGCACTCCCTGAGCAGTCCTTTTAAAATGAGTTGCAAATAAAAAGGCTAGAAAATTCCTAATAACAGGTATATTATCCCGTGTGCTGTGGAAGGTGTTTTTATCAGTAACATGACTTCCAGTTTTTTTAATGTGTTTTTGACCCTGCATCACGCTGTATGTGCAGCACACTGTCTTCCTATTGTTCGGGTTTTTTTTTTTTTCTGTTCTCTTTACATTACACAGTCTTGTGGGCCAAAACCTCTTTTTTCATTAACATCTGGGACACTAGATTGGAATTTCTAAGCAATACTAGTTGGTGATGTAGGCACAGGAGCCTTTGCTGTGGACAATTTTCTGTACTCTGGCTGGGTCCTCTTGTGTATTGCTGCTAAGGAACTAAGAAATTTGAATAAAATACTTAAGAATAAAACCAAGAAGAAACCCAGTTAAACAGGAGAATGAAGATAAGTGCACACAAAATGTTCAACAGTGGGTTTATTCCTTGTGGTGCTGCTCTGTCTGTAGTGATTCATTCCTGAGCGCAGCCATCTCAGGGCAGAGCATCGTCCTGCCTCTGATGGTGTTCAATAGCAGCTGTTTAAGGCAGACAATAAAAAGAGACAAAAAGGTAGTAACAGCTCACCAGAATTACGTTCCCGTCTTCAAAAATGGGCTGTAAATGTATCTCCCCAATTGAAGGGGAATAACTTGTGCTGTTTCAAGTAAGGGAAATGTGAAGGCAGTGTGGCCCTGTATCTTTTCTTCTGTGAGGTCAGTGCAGAATTGCTGAGCTATTACTACTTGACCAGAGACCCTGAAAAAATAGGATGGGGCAAAATAGAGAAGGAACGAAAAAATTTAAAGATCTGATTTTTTTGAGAGGCAGAATGTACAAGGATGGAAGTATTATTTGGTATGCTTTTAAAACAGCAATAGTACAAAGGACATGTATTTCTTAATGTGAAATGGGAAGAGGGAACAAAAGAGGAATTTCAGAAAAATGTACTGATTGAAAACCAGCAAGACATAATATACTCTCTAGCTTCCAAAACAGAGAAATAAAATTAACTTTTTCAATTCTGTTATGACTAGCCGAGCTGTAATGTAATATAGTAAATCTCTCAGTGTTATGTAATAAAATTAGTCAAAAGATGACAAAAGCATAAACCATGCATTAATGAAAAAGCCTCGCAGGACTTGTATTTAAATTGGATTGTGCCTGTTTGATTTATGCTGGTGTGTAAGTACACTTGGCTCAAGTGCTTGTGGAAGCACGGACAGTAACCTCTTTTTCTGTGTTTGCTTTTCCTTTTTGTTGTTTTGTTTTTTTTTTTTTAAATATTTGGAAATACATTACTTAATATTACACCGACATTGTCAATTATAGGGTAGTGGGAATAGATAAGTCTGTTGTGCAGTCTGAGAATATAATTAGGAAGAAGCAAAAAGTCCTATTTTACTGCAGCATGGTAAATGGTAGAATTGCTAGGTTGTCTTGAGCTCACTCGGCTCAGCTTAGATGCACATAAAACCCATTGGCAGCAAACTTTTCTCTCAAGCAGTATCAATGCATTTTAAGAGGAAGCATTCCCCTGGTTTCTCTTAGTTTACAGGCCAGCTCTGAATGTGTTGATATTTCAGAAAACAAAATATATTTGAATGCCCATTTTTTCCAACATGATTTCTGATGGTACCTCTGATGACGCTATGGGTTTAATGATGGTAGAGACTCTTTGTTCATGCATGACGTGCACAAGCCTGCAAGCTGTGCAGACCCTGTTAGCAGCTTTTAAAACAGCCCCCCGAATCAGTTTTAGAGATGAATATCTAATTTATGGCTGTGAAAAATGAGAGGAAACAGAGGTGGCTTATCAAGTTTCAAATCAATTCCTTTCCTTGTGTCTGAGCCTTATTTCTGCTCCCTTCTCCCATCTGGTGATAGAAACACCCCTTGATGCTTCATCAGTATATTGTTTTCAGCTGCAGCATGCAAACACTGTCAGTTTTTACTATCCCAAGACACTAGAGCTTAGCTCTTCCCTATTTCCATTCAGTTTGACAGATGTTTGAAACCTCTGTCCTGAACAAAAAAATGCACAAATATGGGGAGCTGCTCTCTAACACAAGTTGTAAAGAAAGTAGCATAATGCTGTGGGAAAGATTAAAGAAATACATTAAAATTGAGCTTTTCTTTGTAAAAAATTAAGTCAGTTTAAATGAGGCAAAGAAAAGGATTGAATATAAGCAAACATGATGCTAACTGCTGTGGAATGAAATAGCATGGACTGGGGGCTCAGATGTGTTCCTGCTTTCAGAATCCTGTTTGCTTCCAGCACTATTTCTGGATTGATTCCTGCCTTGCACTCCAGCCAGGCCAGGAGGCTCCATGCTGTAGTAGCAGAGTGATTAGGACTGAGCCCTTTTCCCTGGTGATGTGAGATGTCTGTCATCACATTGTCTGTTGTGGAAGGTACATCTGTCCTGTCCCTGGGCTTGCATCTTCTATGGAGCAAACCCATGACTCGCTGTCAGGCGCTCTCAGGAGGTGGGGATCCTGTGTCCCAGGATGCCGGTTGATGTGGTGTGATATGCTGGTTGGCATGGCATGGTGTGCCGGTCAGCGTGGCTGGTGTGCCAGTCGGTGTGGTGTGGTGTGGTGTGGTGTGGTGTGGCGGTCAGCGTGGCTGGTGTGCCGGTCGGTGTGGTGTGGTGTGGTGTGGTGTGGCGGTCAGCGTGGCTGGTGTGCCGGTCGGTGCGGTGTGGTGTGGTGTGGTGTGGTGTGGCGGTCAGCGTGCCCTGGCACAGCCTGTCCTCGTGTCGCCTGCCACCTGCGCAAGGCGTTACCTGAGTGGGAGCGGGTGGGAGGCAGCGTCTGTCTGACACGGCTTTCTTGAGCGCTACAGGGATGAGGTAACGTTGCAGGATTTAATGGGATCCGTGTGACTCAAGTTGCAGATACCAATACACTGATTTATGTGCTGATGGATCTGACAAGCACCTAGTCTCCTTTGAGCCCTCCACCCTGGCCTGCGTTACAGAGATGCAACGAGGTAACGCTCATCCCGTTGTGGTTTCAGTCCACCCACACACACCATATGCATAATTTTTCCATAAAGGATGACTGTCGGGATATACATTATCTCAATTTAAGACTGTTGCACGTACTCTTACTTTTCACATACGGCTGTTAAGCTATATAATTTATCTAACTCAAACAGTTGTTGAACAGCCAAGCAAAGCTAATTGTTGCATTAACGAAACGCATTGTGTGATACTTATTTAACAAGGGTCCTGATATGTGCTATCTTACTTTTCTGTTTCTCAGTTCCACTGGATAGCTAGTGTTTGTTAACAAAAATGCTCTTATGGGAATTTTTAATAAGTATGACGATATTGTTTGCATTCCAAGTTACGGCTAAATGGTCAGCTTTTCAGAAGTGCTCATTGTTGGGTGACTCTCATCTCATTTAAGTTGGTGGTAAATCCTTCATTAGTATCAAAACTAGCACAGTTAAGGGAGCGCACAAGCAGTTTGGGAAATAGTGTGCTAAGGAGGTGTCTGCTTGTAGGACTGACAGGATAACAAGCTCATTGCTTCTGTTACAATGCTAGAATTTGGCTATTTGCATAATGTAGAGCAGTAACACCAATTTACAATTCACGAATAAGCCTTTTAGATAGGTGTTTCAGGCACGACTGAAGTTTGTGAATGCTTCTCAAATAAATTGAAGGTTTTGAGCACATTTTGTTTATATCGGGGAGCTGAAATTTTACTCGAAAGCCCAAGCCTGAAAACAGAATGTAATTTGGCATTCGTGTGTAAATGGTTTCTGAACAAGGGCAGTGGGGGAATACTGATACAATTTGGTGTTTAGTTGTGCATGTAATAGATACTAACTTGGTCATTCTGTGCTTGCATTGTGAGAGGAAAGATGTGTGCCAATGTCTTTACAAACAACTTGATGGGTGTTAACGTCTTTAAAATGGTCCTTAATGCCTCTACTGACTTTGGGCAGCAGGTTCCTTACCGGACCCAGACAGTTTGGCTCCTGAAATAGACACGGGTCGGAACAAGCCTGAACTTCTGAACTCTGGGGTAAAACAGTAGGTTCAAGGGGGGATATGGGGTAGGCGGTTCAGGAAGGCTGTACCTTCCTGGGACCTCAGCCAATGGAGAAAGGAAGAGGGCAGCATGCACCCCGGGAGTTTAGGATAAAAGGAGGCTGTGACCTCTGAAAACTCGAGAGAGAAAAGCCCGCGGGCACGTGCCCCAGTGGACTCTCTCTCTTTATTCGAATAAAATTGAATGACTCCTGTCTCTGTTTTGGACATAAACCTCTGGTGTTTGTGGGTTTTCCTGACAACTATAAACTTGCTGGTTTTGTTAATTGGTTGGCTATAAAGAGAAAAGGCTGCAGTTCAGAGGGATTCAAGAGAAACTTTTTTAGTTTTTTAATCAATATTTAGGAGTAGTGCGAGTACTGAAGAAGGCCTGCTTGCTTTAGAACTGTAATAAACCGTGGTAGGTTTAAAAAGACCTCCTGTTTAGTTGTGCACTTGTAGCTGAAAGATACTGCTGGAGTTTTTCCCTTGGTTGCTGTGCTGATCTTTTGGTTTAAAGTATGATAAAGCACAGGGTGGGGCCTGGGAAATGTTTGGTGGTGGTGCTCCTGGGCTGCGAGAACGTGTCTCCCAGCCACGGGGTTGAGGAGTTCACTGATGCCAGGGGAGCTGTGTGAAGGTGAATGTAGGAGTAGTGGCGGATGTGCTGACTGAAGAGCTGCATCAGGAGATGCAGAGCTGAAAGAGAGATAGACGGTAAAGTCACGTATGATGTCTGTGATAAACACGATAAAAACTTGCTGAGGAGCAGCTTGGATTACAAAGAACTTTCTGCCTCTTTCATGTCTCATGATAATTAAACGGTTCATTTTTACTCAACTTCTTTCAAATGGGGTTCTAATTAAGCAATAACTAACGAAATATGAGATTAAGCATCAGCAGATTTCTGGTGGTCAGAGATGTGCCCAGGGCAAAGTTTAAAACAGTTTTGTAAAACTTATGTTTGAAGCAAAGCAAAAATATTTATTACTGAAACAGGAGACAGATTCTGTGACTGTAAATGCAGATTGAATTAATTTTCTTAGTGTTATGCTGATCTGAAAAAACATAAAATTCAATATGTATTCCTTTTAATGTGGTTGCTATATCATCACTGCAAATTTAAAAAAAATGCATCTGTAACCAGATAAGAAGATGCTATCAGGCGCTTCCAATTTTAATTAAGGTTCAACCTATTGGAGGAATATATATTTAAAGAATTAATTAAAATGCTGTTCGCTGTATAAGAGATATCAGTATAGGAAATTAGCTAATAGCAGTATCATAGGGGATCTGTGCTTTGTAAGCTGTTTTGTGATGCTAAGAAAGCATCTTCATGTGGATGAGAGGGACATCTTGGGGGAACCAGGAGACGATGACAATGACCTTCTTTCTGGGTTAGTTTGAGTAAAAGCGGTCACTGGGCTTGCTGCATCTATGCATGTCAAAAAGTGTTATTTCAGTTTTTGTTTTTCTTTGGGGTGGGTGGCTGGCACAAATGCTCAAAATACTTGAGATAATTTGACATAATTTGATTGCATCATGATAATCCTGTCTCCTGCAAGAAGGGCTTTTGAGGTGGTTAAGATACCTTTAAAGACTGGAGTCTTTCAATGCTGTCTTCCTTGATAACCTTTTTATCACTGCAAGTTTGTGCGAAGGTACTGCTGGAGTTCCTCAAAGATCAAATCGTGCTTTATTTAATATTTTCATTAGCAGCCTTTACAGACGAATTAAAAGTGTGCTAAATAAATTTGCCAACTCCAAAGCTGAGGGACATTGGCGAGGCGGGGGAGGACTGGGTTATTACATGAAAACCGCTTTCCTCTGCTGTTAATTGGTTTCAGGAGAATGTCATGTGCGTAAGGATGGATGATATTAATTTCTTCTATAAGCTCAACATCACCATTTGGGAGCAGCAAAGAATGAAGGTGTCCTATCTGTACTTGAGAAGATGAGTTTAAACAGCCACAGGTCGAGGAAGGGTAATGAGGATAATGGTGGAAGGATCAGCCAGCATTTTACCAGTAGCCTGGAAGAGCTTGGCTTCAGCCTAGAAAAACATAAGCTGAGAGGAACTAGGACTGTTTTCCATAAGTATATGGTAGAAAAAAACCCCAAGCAAACCACAGTTATTTAAGTTAAAGGATGGTTTTAGAAGGCAATATGGGGCGTGAATATGGACTCCACTTCATCTGGCAGGCAGGTGATTTCTCACCCTGTTTGGTGCTTCCATGGGCATGAAGCCTTGAGCATTTGCTGGTTTTGGCAACCCCGATGTCAAGTGTTGGAAGTGTCTCCCCCCAGAGCACTTTTTTTGGGAGCTTGCTTTAAATGATTTCTTTGAAAAGAAAGAACAAAGCTTCTAGGGAGAAGTACTTTAAAAGGGAACTTAATGCACAGGCAGCCTTGTCTTCTTTAAGGATTTACTGCTGCTCTTGGTGGGTGTGTGGATGCGCCAGACGTCTTCCAACACCTCTGAGTAGGTGCCAGTCTGTCAGATTAGCTCAGCTAAAATAAACCTTTCTCCCACTCCCTGCCTGCTATCAGCCCTTTGAGAGAGAATTGCCTTTTAAAATGTACTGGGGTGTTCGATGGGCGTTTATTCTGTGGTTTTAAGCTAGTTTTGAAATGAGCAGAGAGGAGGTGAAAAATGTTGGATGCTTTTAACGCTGTCATTTAATGATCTCATCCTTTGAGCCTGTTTGTGGAGAGATGGCTTATCTTGAGCTGTTCTCTCCTTTCCTTGCCTGTTTTCCACGAGAAAGTCTCCTATTGTGTAAAGCCAATAATAACCCTTTTTAATAGGTCAGCATAGAGTATTAATGAGGTTTTACACTGTGGTTATAAATGTCACACACGTTTCTAAGATTAGGAGTGGGAAATTGAAGATATTGCTTGGATTTGTTCTCTTTTTTCAACAGTGTGAAGCAGTTGATCTTCTGATTTAAAAAAAAAAGGGCTTTTGATCAGAGAAAGGGCTTTTTTAGCTTTTGTTATTTAAAATGCAATCCCAAGGACCAAGCATTGTGGCACTCGCCTTCATAAGCACCTGCTTTAGGAAAGTTTAAAAAATATGAATTTGCTGTGAAATAGGTGTATTTGTAACAAGAGAATTCTGCAGGACAACCTGCAAGAAGAAGTTGAGAGTTTCTTTTTGTCTTGTGAACCCACAGTATGTTGGCTTGGCTGCAATGAACCTCTGCTTGCAGCACAGCAGAGTTTTGTCACCTCCTCAGAAAGCAGCAGAATTAGTGCTGACAGAGGTATAAACGTGGCAGGCTTGGCTTACACCAGGAGTGGCCAGTATGATTGACTTGGTGTAACGTGTCCAAGTCTCCATATGGGTGGCAGGTCTAAGAAAACATATTGCACAGCCCAGAGAACAGCATAGTGGGAAAGAGACGCTGTGGTTCATAGAAGGGAGGGGGTGGCAGCTCTCCAAGGCTCCCATTCCTGCCTCCTTGCCAGTCTGAATTGTAGAGCTCCCCAGTAATGTCATCCTTCAGAGTTTCTTCTGTTTAATTTCCTCCAGCAGCAACCATTCCAGCACAGCTTTGCTGCTGGCAAAGCAAGGTAGCCCTGGTGCTGTCACTTCCATTTTATTTTCAGCCACAGTTACCTTCGTAAACAAAGAGTTGAGCATCTGCAGTTTTGCTTTATCGAATGGTCCTGTAATGCTGCAAACAAAGAAAAGGGAAGCTGAAGGCATTTGAAAGTAGGTTAATAAATTAGTATTAGTATTGTGATTTGCTCACTCTTTACTTTTGGCTGCTTAGCAAAAATTACTTGGAAAGCCTATTAATTTCATCATAAGAATGATGATGCTGTATACAGAAAAATATCTGGCCATATGCTTGTATCTTTATTTTAAAGGACAAAGATTAATGAAATGTAATTTAAAGGGAAAAATAATTTATTATTATACATTATGCTATCAAAGAAAATGGAGAATAGATGGATTTAGAGCACTAATGTTCCCATTTGCACTATGGCTATGTATATAATATATGCTTTTGAGAGATCAGGGTAAGTGTCATGTAAAGAGTATTATTGAATGGCAGAGTAAACATCACAAATTCTGTGTTAAACAGACAATCTGATGTGGACTTGCATGGATTTCAGTATTGTATAGCTGACTGCATATCTGGTTAATACATTTTATATTCCTCTGGCATACTGTGCTGATTTCTTCTATTGCTGCTACAGCTGAGCCAAAAATTAGTGGTTCCTTTTAAGCTGATTAGAAGAACATTTAAAAATCATTAGTAAAGGAAGAATATTACCAAAAAAGGCCTTATAAAGTACATTTTTTAAAAAGACTGTTCTGGACACAGAGTATTTTCATTTTTTTAAAATAAAGTTGGAACACTATGGTTGGAGGAGTGGGCAGGAGTGGTATTTGTTTTTCTTTTCCTGCTACTTTTCTTCTAATATGAAATACCTGCAATTATCACTGTTGCCTTTTCCCATATAGGAAATACTGGGTTTTTTTCTAGGCAGGTACAATGATTACTCCTGCAAAACTGTCGATTTAACAACAAATACCCCCAGCACTTTGCAGTGTTCAAGGAACCTGCATCATCAGCACATAATCATATACCGCAGGTATTAAGTAGTGAGTGGTTTATTTACCATTAGAGGAATAGTCAAATCTGGGTCAGCTCCCAGAAGAATAAGAGTTTAAAGGTCTTGGACAACTTCCTAGTGCCCACGTATGAATCGGCTGCTTCCCTGTTGTGCTTCAGCGGTTCAGGGAAACATTGGCAGTTTTTCATGTGCTCTCAGTCCTGTGCTGAGGTTGCTCATCCGTGGGCCCACAGTGCTGCTGTCCTCCTTTGAAAGAGAGAGATGCTTCAGGCTGGCATGCGGCGTCTTGGGATTGATGACAGAGCTGCTTTTAGATGTCTGTCCTGCACCTGAACAGGTGACCCCCCCCAAATTTATTATGTTTACTCATATCAGGTCACTGGGATGTATGATGTCCTAAAAGTAACCCTGGTGCTCCTGCTAATTTTTCTGTTAACTTTTCTGTTAACAGCACCCCCCAAAAAAAAAAAAAAAAAAAAAAAAAATCAGGCCTTGCAGAAGGCGGGTTTTCTATCTTGGAAATGTTTGAAAATGGCTGTGGGAGCTCAGGACCAGTCCTTGCCTCACTGTTCTCACTGCCACTGAGCCTGTACAACATCCTTTTAATAAAGTGCTAACCTGCTCAGCCAGATGGTAAATGTCATAGAGATATCTTCATGTTTGTTTGGGGTTTTTTTTCTGTGTGAGGTGAAGTAAACTTCAGTAAATCCCTCATCTGATCATGGAGAATAAATTTGATATTGCTTTTGGGCATACTTATTCTATATCCTCTTTCTTACTTGTTTTCAGGACATAAGTGACACTAATTTGCACTTGTACAGTTCCTCTATCTTGATTACCGAGCAGGCTGGATGATGTGGAGATTAGCAATGACATTTTGAAAGACCAAACGCTTGCCAGTGTCTTTAAAATTCTCTACTTCTCCTTCGTTGTATGATCAAGCCCTGGGGGAAGATGTCAGAGGCAGCTTCCTACAAATGCGAAAGCACTAGAAAACATGATCCCTGCCTTGTTTGACAGATGAAAGTTTATCCCAATGTTTATTTTTTGCAAAGGAAGCAGTATTGACTGTTGACCAGACCTAGCACGGGTAACAGCACCTGCTGGAGCTCTTTCTCAGTAGGGAAAAAAATGGTTTTTCCCCTCCATAGCAGCATTTTAGCTGGTCGTGAGACGTGTGAACAGATGTCTTGGCAGGTCTCCAGCACCCATTGACACCTAGCATGGTTTATTTCCCTATCCTCAGGAATTCTGCTGCATTCCTGGGAAGGCTCAAGTATGTCCTAGATGGGTTCATCAGCTGATGGTGGTGCACTCAAGCATACCCACACGAGCTGCTTCTGTTTGAAGACATTTTCCTATTTAATGTCCTTAAGCAGCAGTTTATGGCAGCACTGTAGAGATCTCCATGAATGGCTATGGGAGACTTCACTCGTCACTCCCGGATTGACTTGAAAACCTTAGAAGGAGGTTAGTGGTGTGGGGATTTGACCTAATAACTTCCTAGAGCTACTGAGCAAAACAGAGTAAGAAACATTTTGAAGAGCTAGATTTATTTTCTTTTCCTGAAGTATTGCCACAGAAATCTTTGCATCAGTCAATTGCTGTGAAAATTTTGCATAATCCAAACCAGGCTTTTGTTAATGCTTCGCTAGTGTCCTTTCAACCTGCTGAATGTGTTTTAATTGATTTGGTGGGATTATACTGAAGGATATAGTTAGTCTTTATCAGCAGAAAGGAGAACAGTAGGTAATTTTTAAAAAAAATTTATTTTATTTAAATAAACCAGCAGTATCTAATGGAGCAGCGAGTGCTTTCAGTAGTGTTAGGTATTCGGTGGAGGAAAAATAAAATACCTGTCAGAAATATGCTGATGACGGCAGCCTGCCCAGAGCTGAACTCATTGTAATAAAATAATGGAACAGGTGCCGTTCATGCTCCTCACCTCCCGAGCTGTTTTTGCATTGTGTAAACCCACAGCCAGCAGCCACCAGGCCATGCAGGAGGCACCGCTGGGCTGCGGGGCTCCTGTCCTTTGCAGGAGGTGTGGGTCAGGCCATGGCAACGGGGGCTGGAGCCTGGAGCCTGGAGGAGCTCAAAGAGTGGGATTAGAAGAGCTTACATCCTTTGACTGTGTACCGGATCACTGGATTGAAATCACTTTGATAGGTGCTTTTTGAGGATTTTGCAGGGTTGGTTGTTTTCTGATTTGTTTGGGGGTTTATTTGAAGTCCTTGAGACTGGGTTGCTTTGCTCCCTGGTTTTGCAGCAACACCAGCATCGAGTTTAAAATGGATAGTAACACAATCCAGCTTATACTGACTGTACCAGCAGGGTGCTCCTTCACGGGACACAGGGTATCACCTTCAAATCCATATCAAAGACAGACACTCTATTCCACTCCCTTCCCTAAGTGGTGTGGTTGCTTTGGGAACAAGATGTGTTTCTTGCATGAACAGCTCCATAGGTCCTTTTGTCAAAATAACTGAGTTTGTGAAAGTTTGGGTTTTTTTTTCCTCTCAGTAGAACAAGGAAAATCTCCCTGCAGCATACAATAGCACCCTTTTTTCCCTATTTAGCATCCTAGTCTAATGCCTCTGTCCTTTCCCTCTCCCATCTCTAAGACCCTAAAAAAATTTTGATAAACCACTTTTTGCACTTTTAGTATTTAATGACTAAAGTGATGTAAGTGTTAAAGAAGTCAGTTGATAACACAGGGCAAATGGGAAGTTGTTGATGAACTGTACTGCACAAGCTGCCATTTACTTCTGTGCAGAACATGTACTGAAAAACACTGGGGAGGGCCTTAATAAACATGTGCTCATCATAGCATTGGGTATGAATTCATATAAACAAAACCTTTAAAATTTATTTTACAGGTAAAGCTGGGCATTACATCAAATCTTCCATGCTTGGAAAATATGCTATTTGGTTTGATTTTTTGGTTTTAATTTTGGGTTTTTTTTAAAGAATAGAGTAGGATAGTAATAGATTTCAGAGTTTGGGACAAAATGTTTTGGACAAAACACAGAAATTTAGGACAAATTTTTTTTTTGATAAAACTAGTCCGTATTAATTTTGTTCAGATGCATTTGGCTCCTTTTAATGCCTCTGTCTGTACTCAGGGAACGCTCTGATCAGCTCAGCTCAGTCCCTAGGCCAGCAGCTAATGAAAGACCTGAGCATTTCCTGAGACAGATAAGTTATAACAAACCAAGCAGTTATTCTTTTTTTCAATTCTCAGTAGTAGAAATGTGATTTTGTGGTGTTGCACCTCTCCTCCAAAATTCTCTTTAATTGATCTTGTTTATTTGGACTTCCTAAATTCATATAAGGAACAGGGGAATGCAACAGTGGTAAGAGCAACTTCTTAGGAATATTTTATTATCTTGTTCCCCCTACCCTTAACTTCATGTATTTGTAAGTTCTAGAAATAGTGGAGATCTCCAGGGAAAATATTTTGTGATGTGCCTACTCTGGATTTAAGTGCAAACTCTGTAAGGAGGGTTCAGCACAATTCCACTATGATCAACAAGTGTGATTAGCAATGAAGAGGTTTTTACATGCATAGCAGTCCTGTTTACCAAACAAACTCTCTCCAGGAGCTTTATTTAAATAACAAAGGGGGAAAAAAAGAAAAAGAAGAAAGAATAGAAAGAAAAGCTTAGAGATGGTGGTTGTCATGCTGGTACTCAACCTTTTTGACCCTTCAAGGTACTTAAAATTTTCCTATAGTCAAAGCACCAAGGTGCATAACTGGGAGAAGTGAGGGTCTGTCTGAAACAGCTGTGGTTGAGCTGGTGAGGTCCTACTGACAGTTCCATCGCTGCCTTTTCTCCCTTATCCAAGGAGATTGCACGAGGTCAGCAATTTAGCTCCCCCAGTGATATTCTCCTGACTGCTTACTTCATTTGGCTGCAAAGTGCTGAATTTCAGAAACCAGAAAAACTCCCAAGACGTGGGAGCACTGTGGCATTTTTTCCTAATTTTTATTTTAGTGTGCTGTATGTCATTTCTGTATCAAGGAGAAATGAAAAAGTTTTTAGTGGATGAAGTAGGTTACATGCCATTAAGGAGTTCTTAAGGTAAAATAATTGCTTTAAAGACATTAGGCAGAGGTTCTGTATTATCAGCTAATGCCCTAAAATTGTATTTACTCACTGGGTTAGCATTTCCCTGTATATAGCTTTCTTTCTGTTAATGAGCTCTTGTTCCTCGTGGGCATTAATTTATTCCATCAGGCTTTGGAAATAAGTGTCCTAATGTTTCTTGAGAAGATTATTGAAACCAGGTAAACAAACAAAATACCACAGATTCTGTACCTATCCACATTCTTACATTGTTGCTCAACACTGTGGAGAAAATGAAAATAGTTTGAGTTTCTAATATATTTCCTATTAGAGGAGTGCAATGCAAATAACGTGTTTCCATTAAATGCAGCTTAAACAGGGGGTGAGCATATACACACAATCAGGAAGTGTGTAGGGTTCACACAGGCTTGTATTTGGGATGTAATTCTGGAATAAGGGTTAAAACATAATTTCTTAAATCCTCTGCTTTGTCAGCATTCCTTGGTAGAAGGGTTTACCTTTTTTAAAACTGTTACTTCTGTGCTTCCTTAATGAATCCATGGAAAAACAACACTTAAGGAAGCCAAATTTACTCGGCTTTACACACACAAACCAGCAGCTGAAGATGATGGGTAAGGTCAGGAGGCTTTCTGTTACTGCCTGTTCAAGCTGCTGATGCTTGGTCTAGTAATTTAGGAAATTTTGTTAATACAGCAGGCTTGGAGGTGGACAAAGGCTTAGATTTCCTGTGGCTTCCTGTGTGTAACCTAGCCTTAAAGAGTCTGCTTCTAAGCCATGCCTGCATATGTAAATACAGCTGCTTGTGTGCATCTCAAAAAGTCCCCAGTTTTGATCTTACAGTAGTGAAAATGGATTTCATTACCCTTTTGTAATCCTTGCAATAAAATCAAGGCTTCAAGTTAAAACCCTGGAAAGCATTTTTGTGAGGTGAGGGGAAAGCAACGTTTGTGGGGACATCTTTTATCCCACTAGCACCTGCCATGTCTGAGGGCATTCCTTTAAAATTATCAACCAGTTGACTTTTGTATCTCATGAAAAAATGGGAATTTTTGCAGTAAAATTATTTATTGTCCTTAATTACAAAAAAAAAGGACAAGAAAAAATATTAAAATATACAAAACCAATCTCCACACCCACAAAAAACACCTGTTTTCATGGGGAAAGCCAGTTTCCTAAGTAGGCATTTATCAGGAACTAAGGCCACTGGAGGAAAGTGGTATTACATAAATCGGATGCGAAGTTTTGAGCTAAATAAATTTTTAAATATTTTGCATAAATTAGGGAAATTAAATTATGCATAATGTGCATAATTTCATCCTTTTGTAAATTATGTTCTCACACTCAGTGATTAAGGAACATGGTGCAGCCCCTCGAGTTTGAACAATTAGACCTTCCACAGCTCTGTCTATAGATAGATATTCCTTAAGCTCAGCAAGGGGATGGGAGCGTGTGCTAGCACTTGGCTATGATCTGCTCCCTCTTTTTGATGACTTAAGAGGGCTGTTCAGGACAGAGTATCGGCCTACATGAACACTATGAACCAGTTTGAACAAGTCAGACTATTTAATTAGCCCTGTTAAGACGCTTCTATTTTTATAACTTATTTGTAAATGAGTGTTCTTGCTAAGCTTAGGTCCAACTTCAGATATCAAAAAGATGTTTTCAGCTCATGTTGTTAATCTTGAGGGGTTCTATATTGTGACTCCATTACATTTTCATCCTAAGAAAACAAAAAAGGGGCTCTTGAAAAGTAGCTGACGTTGGGAAATTCGAGTCTGCAGACCCAACCTGCAGGTTTCAGGCATAGGGCATTTATGATGTCCATGCATGTTGGACATTTGCTTGGTTCCAAAATGGGTATTGTATGTATGCCTTTGTCTTAGACCATCAAAAATCCACAGAATGTTTATTTCTTGTAACATCCATTTGAAGTGTCTTGGTTTCGCCCCAGGGGTGAAATGTTCCTCAGCTATCATTTAAAGACTACCATGCTGTGAGTATCTTCCTTGATGTCCAGTGCTGAGAAGACAAGGTGATGCTTGTTTAGAGCATCTGCTTTGCCACCGTTTTACTGAGATCCACACTCTGCTTTCATCTATGTTTTTTGAGAGGAGCAGGAAATGATTTGATGAAAAAATTATCAAACATTCATGTTTACCAAAAGAAAAAACTTCTAAAGCATTTGTGTCCAGAATTTAATACCTGTGTCATGGTTGTACCTTCCGAGTTTAAAAGGGCTCTAATTTTATCACAAGGGTAGGACTTTTATCCACCACCCCACAATTAAATTCATTTGCATAGAAAAAAAAAAGTAAAATTCAGCTGTTTGAATTCAGTCAATGAGCTTTTTCTTTCTGATGGAACCACTCTGGGCTAGTTTGGAAGATGAAACTCTCAGGTATGGAGTAACTTTATGCTTTGGAAAAAAAAAAAAATCACTGATGGTTAAGTGCTGGCTGGAAGCTCTGGCTGTTCTGGTATCAGTAAAGAAACAATTAAACAAAGATCAGTCCCAAGGTGATGCTGAAATATGGATTTGGAAGTAAGGTTAAGGTGTCATGAAAGTGGAGGGTATCTGTGTGAATTATGGTTCTGCCCAAAACTATCTCAAACGAATGTGGTTTGGATAAATCCAGGCAGATGGCATCTGCCAGCTCAGTTCTGAAGATCTTATCCAACTTCAGCTGCAGGCAAATGTGCAAAATTTCATCCTCTTAGTAGGGAAGTCTGTATATGTGCTTTAGTGCATTATGTCATCAGTAAATTATTTTAATAGCAAATAAGCCTTTATTACTTTTGCTCTTGCTTTATTGCATTTGCTGCTCTACATTCAATATGTACAGCATTGGCACAAGATAGCTTGCATGCTCACTAGTGCATTAGCAGGAGAGATGGAAACTCTGTTCCAAGGCCATAATACCTTAAATTTGGTACTGTTAAAGCCAGAAGAAAAAAAAAAAACCAAAAAAACCCCCAACAGTTGCTTGCAGATCAGGCTCTGGTAGAAGGCTGGGAAATAACAGCTTATAAGTGACGCAAGTTTCTCACAGAATCACAGAATGTGCTGAGTTTGAAGGACCCATCAAGATCATTGAATCCAGCTCCTGGCCCTAGTTCTGGAAGGTGCCAAGATGAGACAAAATTAATATGGTTTCCAAAGTACCGGGGTGTTTTTGGACACAGCTTTCAGGCTAAAACAGAACTGTGAGCAATTCAGGATAGCAATAGAAATTTAAAAGGGGACAATGATAAAGAATGTAAAAGATACTTAGATAGCATAGTATTAGAATATGGAAGGTACTGATCAGGTGAACTCTGCACATAGGTTTAGGCAACACTGAAAAATATCCCACCCCTTGCTCCACAATTAAATATTGAACAGTATGCAGAAATAACATGAAATTCAAAAACGGAGATAAATTTAATGTGGATTAATGTTATTTTGATAAATGTGTTGAGTAAACTGCCTACTGTAATAATCCGCTTTGCCTGCACATGTACCTGTCTAACAGAAGGGATTTATGATGGTGCTGGGGAGCATTGCATCAAGATACTGCCGCACTATGATAAGTGGCGGAGTCTTGGAGAGATGGGCCTGACATGGAGAGGAACAGAAATGTGTATAAACAGCCAAATGAAAAAATACCCAGTTTAGTTGGAAAGCAATCTTTCACTTGCCAAATTAATTTTAACATTATGTGTGTGGAGTAAAAGTTGCTGTAGAACCCAAGGAAGGTCTTGTACACTCCAGTGTGCTATTTTTTGCATTGACATCACGTGTGGTAAGAGGACATCAGCTTTCCTGCAAGCCTGACCTGGTTCCCTGTGGAGGACAGAGCCTTGTCCACATTTTCACTCTTGCTGGTGGAAGGTGAAGTAGGAACAACTGGGCTGATTTACTGAAGTTGCTTTGGATTTGCACCCTACTGCCTCACAGACAAAAATGTCACATGAAAAGTTATTTCACTTAAGACTGTCATACAGTTACCTCTTCAACTGCCAAGTTTTTTATACCCTTATGACCTTGCATGGCATCAGTGGAGATGGTACATACCATTACCAGGCACTTCTGGCTTTGGTGCCTCAGAAGGCAAAGTACTCACTGAGTGTTATGTTTTTCATAACATAAACTTGGAGACAACTGGGAGAAAGGTTTTTATATAAATAGCTTGAAAATCCAACACAACCTATTCAATTTTGTTACTGGAGAACTGCAGGCAAAGGACTAGGCTCTCTTGCCAGTGGCCCAGCCATTAAACGAGCTCAGTGTAGACAAAGAATAGGTCCGTTCAGTCCCTCTGTGGCGTTTTCCTTTCCCACTCACTGCCTGGGAAGTTCAACATAACGAGGCTCCACATGCTCAGTCTTGGCTTTCTTGCCCTTCCCTAGACTGGTACCTGATGAGACAACAGAGCAAAACAGGCTTGTTTGGTGCATGACACTGAGCTGAGCACGCTGTTGTTCAGCGTTACACTCCCCTTTCCATGGACCCAATCAATGCTCCGTGCAAAGAAGACACAGGTGTCAGGTGTGTAAGGAAGCACAGTGCTGCTCCTCCACTGTGCACAGGAAACTGCAGGAGACATTTTTGAAAGTGAGGTGTCAACAATTCCATGGGACAGGGAGTTTGGAGAGGAACTTCCCTGGGCACATCTGGAAAATGAGGATGAAAAAAATGTGCGTTACTGGAAATTTTGGGTCTGCACAGTTAGATGGATCCTGCGGTAGGAGATTCATTTGCAGGCTGACTGCTGAAACCATCAGTCTCAGTGTTTGTCACTCTTTCTTAATCTCCTATTTGTTACTACTCTTAGGGAAACAGACCAAGCACCACTAACATTCTCATAGAATTGAATTGCATTTGGTATATATTCCTTCTTGTCTGAGATACTGTCTGAAATATTAAATACTTTTCATTTGCTGTTTCTTTTAAAAAACCTGTATTTCATAGGGTTGTAACTCCATGCCCTCCCTCCCTTTCATTGTTCACACTGTTCACTGTTGTGAACATTTTTTTTCCAAGTAGTTAATAATGAAAAAAACCTGCAAGTGAAATACTGTCAGCCTGAACACAGAGAGAGATGAAGCTCATGTCCTGAAAAGTAGCTTCCGAGTGGGTTTCTTATCAGTGCACTGCAGAGGTGCAGCATCATTTTGAAGTAGTTTTTCAGCTTCATTAATGAATAAGACCAGTATTTTTCATAGTTAAGTTACGTATGAAAAAGTGGGTATTTTATTAATTCCTTTTTTCTTAGTTTTTAAAAGCTTGATACATGTAGCGTTGGATCAAGGCACACACAGAACTGGCCAAAGGGCGTACAAAGCACTTTGGTTTTTAGTTGAAGAAACAGAATGATTATTGCAACAAAGAGTGGCTTGGGGTTTAAACATGAAATAGCTCATAGTTCAGCAGGAAGGCAGAAAGAAACACGTTACCTTACAGATTTACCAAGGAATTTCAGGATAACTGTGACAGTAATGGGCAGTATTCCTGACTGTAACAGCAGTATACTGAACACAGACCTGTATATGCTTCAGAATAGCTGCATTCCCCATCTGCCTGCTCATCTCTGGGACTACAGTTTTTGAGACCTTGCTTTTATTGCCTTGGGTTTCATCCTGCACTCTTTTCTTGTGAAACTGCACTTTCAGCCCTTTTTCTTTTCAAAGCAGTTTCAAAGTGTTGTCTCTGTCTTCCTGCCCTTGTCTCCTAAATGCCTGTGAACATTCATCACTATTTTCTCTGTAAAAAACAGACCACTGGTTCTGATATCCAAAAATCTATTCCTAAACTGTATCTACCCCCCTAGTTTGTAGAGCCTACCACTTTTTTTTAAATTCCTTGTTAAACACTTGTCAAAAGCTTCAGTCTCATGTATGTCATCAATTTGATTATTCTCTTTTAAATTGGATTTCACCACTGTTGAATGGATACATCCAGACAGCTGATATTGCCCATTACTACACACATTTTTGTTTATTGAATATTGTTGTGGTTTACAGATTAAATAGACCCAACACTTAAAGTTCTGTGAGTTTTTGTAACTGCTTTTTTTTGATCTTCCTGATTTGCCAGGTTCAACATTATTTTATTGGTACCAAAGTGAAAAATGGCCTGTGCTTACACTTACAAGGATCTCAGATGAATGTTCTGACTGCTCAACACGGCAAGAAAATTCACTTTCACAGTCAACAAGTCATCTTACTCAGTAGAACACAAAAGTTAAATGGTCTGTAACTTCAATATTAGCAAGGAAAATACAGTACAAATTACTAAAAAATACTAAAATATAGAATTGTGGTCAGGTATCCCCACTACATTAATCGCAGCAGTAGCCTGAAATTTGAAACTTTTAATAAAAAGTTCTTAAATATAAATTATATGGCAAATGTACAGTACATTGCTTTGTCAGTCTTTTAATCCAGTGTTTTGCAGTAGAACAGCAACTGTTAAGTCAGTCTTTTCTTGTTTTCTTTAAAAAACAAAGCAAACCCAAAAAAAACCAACAAAACCCAAACCAGTCTTTCATGTCCCTCAGTATCATGAGTGTGAATGATCTGAATCTGGAATACCACTGTCTCTGTAGCTCCTATTACTACTGCTTTCACTGTGGCTGTTCTTGTACAGATTCATGCCGTTAGGTGGGAAAATGGTGTGTATTACAAATTCCTCCTTGGACACTTGGTCACTGGTTATTGGTATCATCTGGAAAGAAGTCTCCCTGATTTCCAGGATGGAGTTATCCTTCTTGGTTCCTGCTTCAGCATAGTCGTCTTTTCTCCGGCGTCCCTTGCTGTAGGTGCAGTTCCGGGAGAACAGGGACCCATTTCTGTGGACGTACCAGCAGACCAGGGCCAGCAGCCCTATGGCCACCAATGCCACCGCACCACCGATGATGGCAGCCAAGGGCAAGCTGGAGTTTTTGTAAGGTTCTTTCTCCTGCTCCCGATTGAGGGTGGTGGTAGGGTTGTACATCTTAAGAGGTGCCGTCTCAGTCTCGATGCATTCGGGTGTTTCATCGGAGAGATAGATGTTGCTGGTTTCCATGGGAACCATGCACACACGGTATGGTGACTCTGGTTCAAGAGCCGTGAGCAGATAGTCGTTTCTGTCGCCTGTAACTATTGTTTCAGTTATAGATCCAAAGGCAGGGCTGTGACCCATCTTGAGCCAGCTCAGTCTCAAAGCAGTCATTGGTAGTGCAACTTTCCAAGAGATGTGAATAGTTTCCGTGCTTACGGATTTCACAAATATTGTAATGATTTTGCGTACTGGGCTCGCTGTAGTTCTGTAGTTTTTATTTAGGTTGGGAGTCTTGATGTCTGGTTGTTTGGTCACAGAAATGGGCCAGTGCCCTTGGGCTGGGTATAACGTGTTTGGTACTGCAGTAGTTATCTGGATGGTGCTTATCACGCCATCATCCTTACAGTCAAACAGTTCTGCACTGAGGTCTTTGATAGCCATCCCACGTACTTTTTCTGGTGCCTGACACATCAGTCCACGTACGTTCACTTTTAAAGGCAATGACTGTAACCAGTCGCGCACCCATTTCATTTTGCACCCACAGTGCCAAGGGTTGTTGCGAAGAAAAAGTTGAGTGATGTTGTCCAGATCATCAAAGACACCCTGAGGTAAATTGCTAAGATTGTTATTGGACATATCTAGTCGATACAACTGCCGTAAGTATGAGAAAGCATTGGGTGGCACACGGTTGATGTGGTTTTCTTGGAGATAAAGCTTTCTTAGGTTTGTTCCTGGCAAATTCACCGGTGCGGCTGTGAGTGAATTGCGGACCAATGACAATTCTGTAAGATTGACTAGATTCATGAAGACCTTGTCTCCTAATCCATGATTATTTAGAAGATTTCCATCTAAAACCAGGCGTTTTAGATTTGTAAGGTCTTGAAGGGACAGCTCAGAAATTGTGGAAATACGATTATCATCCAAGCGTAGCTCTTCTATGGTTTTAGGCAAACCCCAGGGAATGGTGCTAAGGTGATTTCGAGAGAGAAAAAGAAGTCTGAGATAGATGTTGTCCCGGAAGGCTCCATCCTCAATGCTAACGGCGGAAACAGAATTATCATCCAAATGCAGTTCTTCCAGATAAGGAATTTTTGAAAGTGAATCATAAGTAATGGTCCTTATATTATTCTCCTGCAAATGCAGTTCCTTAATGTACTTAGGGAGGTTAGTGGGGAATTCATCTAAGCTGTTGCGGTATAAATATATTCTTTCCACCCTAAGCAAGTTCTTCAGTTCTGAAGGAATCCCAGCATTATTTATTTGATTGTTCTGAAGGAAGAGGGTAGTTGCATCCTCTGGGATTCCTGTAGGAATAGACGTCAAATCGCGATCATTACAATATATGAAACCCATATCACAGCGACAAACTGAAGGGCATGGTTTGGCACTAACAGAATAAGGTGCCATGTCAAGTAACAGCCCTATTTTAGTCCAAACTAGGAAGATGCTCCAGGTAACACTAATCATGGTCAGGAATGATGAGATTTGTATACAGTTCTGATCTTCAACAATCTAAAAAAACCAAACAAACAAAATTATCCAGATCATCAGTGAAGAAACCGCAATAAAAAATCAACATTACAGAAGACATCTCAAACATACATTAAACCAAAATTCAAGTGCATAGATGCATTTTACTTTCTTTTCCTTACATCAGTAATTCTACTACTTGTACTAATTCAATTAACTTAATAGGTTATTCTGCATAGTGATTGAAAATAATATCATTAAGTATGTCTGATCTGTGAATTGTTTTGCTTAAGCAACAAGACTCCAAGGATTCCTTCACATTTCACGTGTACCGACAATCTTTGTTCACAGATACCAGATAAGTACAGAAATGAAGTCACACCAGAGTTCAAGTAAATCATTCTGTATCTGAAAGATAAGAAGTAATTCCTAAGCCAGCTAACTTCCACAGGAGCCGTTAAGTGAACTATAAAACCCTTACCAAACCCACAAGTCTAGTGGTAGCTATTTTGGAAGCTAAAAAGCCCTGAAGGCAAAGAATAAAATGCAGACAAAAGAGTGAGGGCTGGTAAAGACTTTTCCCCAAGTCTTTCCAAGTGCTCAATTTCACAGTGCGTAACTTACAAACACTGTGGACTACTCTGCTTTGTTTTCAAGCTTAAGTGAGTGTTCAGAAAGGTGAATGTTCCAACTGGCAGGTAACTGGTGGAGCTATGGTTTTCTAGTTCACTGGATGAAATATTTCATTACATGCTTAATTTCATGTTTAAATATTTGTCATTCTCAAAAGTCGTCTTACTAAGCAGCACATCTATAAGAGTCTATTTGGCAGGTTTAACCACATTTTCTCATCTTATTAGTAGCACAGTATAAATTAACTCTTGAGACTGAGATTGTACTTTGCATTGGTAGTGTGTTTGTACACTGAGCTCAGGTAATTAGCATTTTTATAGCTTTTAAGACAACATAATTCAATTACAATTGTAATTAGGGTTGTGAGAACTCCTGCAAGATGACCTATGCATTAAGCGGTGTCATGACCTTTTCTCTTACAGGTTCATATATTAATTGAACTTTATTCTAGAAGCATGAAAAGGGAAATAAATTAATATTGATCCTACCGTATTTAAAGGTATGAGTAAATTTTGTGCTTGAGGATATCCAGTAAAGGAATGTCTTTCTGCCCAGTCACTCTTATG
This sequence comes from Oreocharis arfaki, assembly GCA_013398015.1. NCBI lineage: Eukaryota > Metazoa > Chordata > Aves > Passeriformes > Paramythiidae > Oreocharis > Oreocharis arfaki. The sequence continues at coordinate 126,017 of VZRR01001429.1, read as the reverse complement.
GTTTACTCCATGAAGCGGTTTTTTCTTGATGGTGTTTACTCAGATGGTCCTTGGTGGTGGTGTGTGTTTCCTGGCTCCTGGCACGATACTCAATGAGCATTCCAACCAAGATTTATCATGGTACATAAGCACACCAGGCCCTGGTGTAGAAAAGCTTCAGCTTCCCTCTATTTTTGTCCTCATGTAAAGTCTGTGCATGAAGAGCCTCTTTTGTTTGGTTTAATGCCTTTAGCAGGAATTACTTTCTTTGTAACTCTTACAATCTCTTCTGTGCAGCGTAGCAGTCAGAGGAGGGAACTTCAGCACCACGTGATAGAAACCATTCATTATGCTGAGGCTCGAAGGATTGCAGCCTCTTCAGGAGGTCAGAAAAGGGATGCTTTTTCCTATCCAGAATTATCCAAGTGTGACCTTTGTACAGTAGCTACATCCTGATACATCCAGACCTCTTAGAGAGAACCATTTTCCGACTCTCACTTTTAAACACTTCTTCCAAATTTGTAATGCAGGAAAGAATTCCTCTTGTGCTGCAAGAATGCAAGTTACTCTACCGTAGAAAAATCATGCAATTCAGGTGGTCTTCTTCATTGTAAAAAACCCCCACAAAAATATGATTTCCTTTCCAGAAAACTCCCCTTTGAAAGCTTTCCTCGAACTCTTAATGTCCTGCAAAAGTAAAAACAAAAAAATTGGAATTAATAACAACTGGTGCACAATAGTTTAAAGAGTTGCATCCCCTGTACATGAGTAGCACACGTTGTTTCCCCAAAGCATTGGTATTTCAGCAAAATACACAGAGCTCTTTCAGAAAATGTTTTGCTGTGTAGTTTCATGTTACTGCAGTTTTGCTGGAATGGTATTTTCCCTTGTTTCAGTAGAAAAGTTAAAGGCAGAGAGTAACAAAATATTTGTAAATTATGTTTTCCACCTGACGTCAAATGCCAGTGTTGCCTCCTTGGAGGAGGCCAAAATGGTTGCTTGCTTTGTGTTTCTGGTAAACAGAGAGAGATGATGATCCTCTCCTTGGTTTTAAGGGAGCTAATTACTATTCACTAGTTACTGGGTGAAAGGGGAAGCGTTTTTGTCAAAATATTATATGAATATTTCTCATTTGCAGCATGCTGATTCTGAGCTAGGGACTAGCCAGGCATCTTGCGTCAGCTCTTTGGCAATACACAGGTGGGTTTAGTCTGTAAAATTTCAAAAAATAAGAAGAATGTTATTTCTTTCATCTGTATTTCTTGCAGAACTCTATTTTTTAAACAGCATTCTTAACTTGGGCTACTTCATATCACTGTATAAAGTATCCAGTGAGATAGCAAGTCCATGCTCCCTGTAGGTAGCATGTCTGAAACAGAAGTAAAATCTTGAATTAAACAAATCCTTATCGTTTATTTTGTGACTTCACGTTTGTCCAAGGGATGGAGCACAATCCTCAGAACCAAAATGCTTGGCGGGAACAGCGTGCTGAGTAACGCTTGCTGAGCTGCCTTCCTGGGAACAAAACTAGAGCAGCTTCTGGTCCTCTGTAAAATACTCGACCTAAACACAAACGCTCTCTGGTTTAAAACTAACTTTTGCAATTTGTAGCAGGTCTGTTGCGAAACAGACCAGTCATACTCCTTACAGCAGCACAGAATATGCAGTGATATAAAGTTATTTAAATAGATACAAATTCTGCTGCTCTTTTTCAAAGAAAAATGTTTACCATAAAAAAACCCCCTAAGCTCCCCCTCCCACTCCCTGACTTGAGAGATGGTGTGACTGTCCAGTGAGGGAATGAAAAAAGACTTTTTTCTCCTGCTGCTGCTTTCGTGCTCTTCTGAGCTTTGTTTTCAGCACCTTGTTTTCAGCAGTTGTTCAATAAAAATAAGAAATCAAAATGAGAGACCCCCACTGTGGCATAAATATGTATTTTTATGTATGCTTTATTTAAGGCAAAAACTCAATCTATGTGGCCACATTTTAGAATAGAAGGGAATGCATGTTTATTGCTAACTTATGTAATTTGGGTAAATTACATAATCATGAAATGGAACAAAAAAGCTCTGTATTCTTCCAGTGTCTAGTTTTTTGCTCTGTACTACTCAAGTGTTTGGGGAAAGAAGCCTCTACTCCTAAAACTTTGAAATAAACAGCAGTTTAAACAGCTGTATAAAAAAATGGTATCTCTTAGGAACTAACGTGAAGTCATGATAGAGGGTATTTTCTGGAAGAGTATGGTGAAATAGGAATATAAATTCCTTTAATAGGCCTTTGAAGGCTACAATAACTTTTAAGTACTTAAAAGCATAAATTTTCTTTAGAACTCTGAGCTGTAAAAAACTTGTTAGTATTAAGCAAAACGTTGGCTCTAGTATGCATACATTACATAGATCCGTGCACACACAGAAAGCAAGTTCATTTGTTTTACCTTTCTAGCACATAAACTGTTTCCTCTGTGCTTCATTTGATAGTCATCTCTTCATTTATTGCCACTATTATAATAGCAGTAATGTGTAGGATTAAAATGAAAGCACTAAAGCTCATTAAGTTCCTGGAATTTTTTTTATCCCTTCTCTCAAAATTACATGAACACAAGAGCAAGAAAAAGAAAAGGTCTCTTTGGAGAAGACGACACTGTTTCAAAAATGTGGATTAAGACTATACCCCCCACTCCCTTTTCTAAACTTAGAATAGTTTTCTTCAGGTCTTGATTGTTTGATATCTCGCACTTCCCTTTTATATCTCAAGCCATAGCTGAAAACAATGTTTTTGCATATCAAAGGCTCCAGTGATCTGTCGACAGAGAAGAAGGGAATCCTGCTGCCATGCTCTAACTTTCCTCTTCTTGAGCTGTCTCTAAATATTCCCTGACACCAAGTCATTATAGCTGATCCGGCAGGATGAAAAGAAAAGTGACCCCCACTGGTACAGACGCTGTGTCCAGGTTTCTGCAACATCAGACTGGGAGGCTTCATGGACACATGGTTTTGAAAGAAGCCATTATTTTTGAACAGACCAGATTTTAGAAACTCTGTGCTGATATTAATTTTTGAATGCAAAAATCACTCTTTGTTTTTTGGTAACAAAAGTATAATTGGAAAAACTGAACAGCAGCCTTTTTGCTCTTTATTCCGAGTTGAATGTTTTCCTGAACTTTGCTGAACCACATGGTTAAATTAGTTTTCCTGATACTGTGTAAGCAAGTGAATTACAAGAGATAGCAGGAACGTGTGGGCCTTGCATGTGGACTTATCGCTGTGGTACAGCTAAGGGAACATCTCATTTTAAAATGTTCAACGTAAGTTGAGCTATAGAAAAAAAAAGCACCTAAGAAGAACATTGTGTTTACTCTAAAGTATGGAGTCCAGTACTTGCTGTACTGTAAGCAGGCAATGGCTTAACAAAATAAATAGTATTGGTATATTTGAAAAGTTGGGGTTTTTTCTAAAAACAGCATGAAAGATTTCTTTCCAAGCTGTGATAAAATGTGAATAAAATCAAGACCTGCCTCACTTGAGGTCACACAATGCTTATTTGAATTTCTAATATACCTCTGTGTTCTCCAGCAGGCACTCTGGTAGCTCAGTGGCTTCTTTCTTACCATCAAAGCAACAGAGGAAAGGGAAACTACTAGGTATTTTTAGGTTATAAATAACAAAACTATCATTCAAAACCACCACTAGAATATACATACTTGATAAGCCAATTTAGTTAACCAGTGTACTTCTGTTCCACAATTAGCTCTGAATTTCTTTAGAATCTGAAACATAACAAACACAGAATGTGCTTATTTTTAAAAATATTTGTGAAGTCCATCTACTGCTTATAATGTCAATGGTGCTTACAAAGGTCATGCTGCAGCTTAAATAGCTTCACCAACTTGTTTTTTTTAAAGACGTTTCACAGTGCTAATCTAGACTTGAAACAATGTCCACACTTTGTTTTCTTTAAGTGTATTACTCAGGGTTAGTTGATAGTGACAGCAAAATGCTTTCTAAGCATCCTGTCTAGGAGCTGCAATTTCCACAATCATCATATTTCAGGAAGGTGCCCCAGTCTTTTGTTTGGCGCTAGGCAAGCAGAAGGTCCTCTAGCTGTCTTTCCAAGGGGTAAAAAATGCAAAGGAGTTTGTTAGAGTGAGTCCTTCAGTCAGGCTGTATCACTGCGTGTCAGTGAAATTTTGTTGTTGTTTCCTTTTTTTTTGTTGGAGGTTTCATTTACTTGCAGAAAACTTGGTCCCACTCCTTGTGCAGTAGGAATAATACTGCTTGGGTCTTATTAAGTCTAACTCAAGTGTCTTAAAAAATGCAAATTTTTATGTGATCTTCCCTCAAATGCAAGTAAATCTGACTTAGAAATGAATTCTGAGTAAGAGCTTGACTCCACACCTAAGATCAGCCAAACCAGTATTTGCTGTAGAGGATGGAAATGAACTATGAGTGGTTCTCATCTGAAGTTTACTTCTAAAATCTTTCCTAGTTTTGAAGATGCTGGGTTGAAAAGGCCCAGACTATTACTCTATTCCTTCTTCCTCTTGTTTTGACTGCTCTGCTGCAGGAAAGGTTGCACGTTAAGAAAACACTTTGAGGGGGAGTCTTTTGCAATGGATTTTTGTTTTGCGTTTTAGTGCTCTTTGAGTTTAGCCAATTATGGCTTCTAGGTTTTCTTTTGAGAGCTGCTGCTGAGGTAACTTGTCTGGGCATTAAATAAAAGAATAGAGAACAAATGCTGCCATTGTTTCAAGGGGAAAAAAAAATCTGTTTTTCCCCTCTTGACAAGTTTAGGTAGACTTATACCTGATAGGGAATTTCTGGCACAAAACTCCAGACATGTAAAAACATTACTTAAACACTAGGTAAAGTTTCAGTAGTTTTATTTCTTGCCTTTTTAAAGCAGTTGTTTGCTCATCTCCTGATTACTAAATCTGCTCCTCAAAAAATTAGAAAGAATGTGAAGCTGTAAGAATGTTTGGATTGAAAGGTAGAAGAGAGTTAGTGATGCCATAAGATGTGTACTGAACACTTTTCAAGATTCCTGCCCTGAGTGGTATTTGGCTGCTTATTAAAAATAAATGTAAGCAATCACATATTAATTCTTCTGTGCATTCCTGTGCTTTGAAGTGACTAAGGAAAAAACTTGAGAGTTAACTAGCCATTAGCATCCATGCTTCCTGCTACGAGGAGACAAAGATGGCCATCTCCGAACTGAAGCCACTTCAAATAACTGCAACTGCAAAGTTTGCAAACTCCAGCAATTGCTTTGATTAGTCACCATTGCCTTACACAATATCTGACAACTTTTAGCTACTGGTGACAGAGGAAAAAAACCAAACCAAACCAAACACCAAAAACCCCAACCCAGAAACTCATCTTTATTTTGTTCCTGCTCTAAAATGTATCCACTTTACTTCTGGAGATCAAAGCTCGCTGTGCGTTTACTACAGAGTTTTTTGCCCACTGGGGGGTGGTACATGCTACAAAACCTGTGCTTTTAAGAGCCACAAGTCAGATGTTTTTTGCTGCTGTCCAGTTTTCTGTGCTTTAATTACAACAAAGTCTCCTGTTGAGTAAAACAGGGGCAGCCTGCAATGGAGGGAGTTAAAAAAAAATGAAATAAATCACTCTTTCAGAGAGTTTACAGAATTTCCCATGCTGATTACTTTCAGTATTTATCTGGTTGTTCTCCAGTTAAAATGGTGTAAGTGTACAAAAAAAAAAAAGAGAATTAGCATTTTAAATATATGCCAAGGGCTGTCACTGTTTCTGGCATACAGGAGGAGCACAGAAGACAGGAAAAAAACCAGCTTTTAGAAGTGATTAAATGTGGATAGAAAAATAAAAAAGCTTGATAGCAGCCTGAAGTAGAAAGATTAGAATAACCTCAGTATATTTTAAGATAACTGGCTTTCTGTAAACCCAGGTATACCTTTTGTTTATTAAATATATGAAACCCTATCTTAAAACAGGGCTGTATTGTATGGTTTTGGAATAAATTAAAGGAAACCTGAAGGTGGGTTTTCTTTTGAGGGGAGGGAAGGGCACTGAAACCTCTGAAGTATGACCTAATGCATGGCATATATTGACAAGGAAAACACAAACTGATTTTTCTATTTTATAGCAAATAATTCCTTTATACACTTGAATTGACAAATGCATTTTTCAGTCTAATTCAAAGAAATCTTCATTAAGACACCATATCCTCAGGCAATGGATGGTGAGCATAACTGATGTTTCTATCTTTTTGGACAGCATATTTTAGACAAGGAAATTGGGGTCAGGATAATGAACTGTTTCTTTAAAGCCTGAACATTTTCAGCCTCTTCGTACACTTTTTCTTTGTATACATGATTTACATGGAAATGCAAAAATGTGAATCTTCTTGTTTCGAAGAGGCAAAGAGAAAATGCATTCAGTTGATGTGCAGGAGTAAGATTTAATTGTAAAGTAATTCTGCATTTTGGAGTGAATCTGGTGTAGAAAATACTCCACTGTACTCTGTTAACTGACCAGAACTGATCCCTTGAAGAAGGGAAGCGACTTGCCTTCAGCCCAAATTAATAACCCGTCGGTAACAGCATTCCATGTATTAGTTAATTACATATACTCGTCCTCGCGTTTGCAACACTCCTCGCAACTTTGCCTGGATGTGCCAGGGTTGAGCTCAAACCCCTTTGCGGTCAGAGAGATTAAAACTGAGGCGACCTCAAAGAGCAGGACTGAGCCAGAAAGGCAGCTGTCTGTGCAAGAGCTGAGCTTTTATTCACCAAGGGGATGAGCTTGGAAACTAGGCAGGGATCAAAAAAAGAACCAACCAACCAACCCCAAAATCAGAAAGCTGTTCCTGGGTGCTGTGAGCTATGGCAGATGCTGGGAAGCAGGACCGCTGCGTTGGGAAATGCAGGAATACTCGGCCTTTGCCTGATCAACTAAGTTGCAGCTCCTAATTGCGTTTAAGGAAAAGGGTTAAAACAAAAGATTCTGGCACATCCAGCAGTTGTGAAACGATTTTGGGGTCAGAATTACGTAGAGATAAGGTGTACAACGAAGTACGTGGTGAGCTATTTATTTGCAAGCCGTCTATAAATGAATTAGCTTGCGCCTGTACGAGGGCAGACAATCACTTAATACACTGAAAACAGCTGAAAAGTTGATTAGAACTAGGCGAGGACCTATGAAATGGCAGGAGGATTATGAGCCAGCTCTTCTTCCCAAAGAAAGTGGGGCGTCGGGGCGGGAATTTGGGCCTGTTGCATTCTTTCTGTGCAACCATTTTGTTGCCCATCTTCTCGCCCGCAGACTTTGTGGTGCGGGGGGCAGCGCTGCGCAGGGGCGCGAAGGCATCGCCTCGGCTTTTTTTTTTTTTTTCCCTAAATAGATGCAGCAAGAAGGGATGGAGGGAGGGAGAAGTTTCCCAACCATGGGAGCAATGCGGGGTATGGAGAGGAGCACCCCCCACCATCCGCGTTAAAACGCGCGGCCGGGGTCCCAGCGCCGCGGGGCGCTGCTCTCCGCCCCCGCGCAAGGCAGGTTTGCGCCGGCTCCTCCTGGGGCCGGAGCAGCGCAGGCAACGCAGGCCCAGCTCGGGGAGCCCCCGGGTGCGCTACAAATGTGCGGGCTAAGCCCTCTGCGCTCCTGCGCGCCCCGCCGCGCACCCCGCCGGGAGGGCGGGCGGACGCTCTCCGCCGCAGCGCCGTGCCCGCACTCCGGCGCTGGGAAGCGGGTGGTGGTGTGGAGAGCGCGCCCAAACTTCTCTCCACGTCCTCTTCCTTCTCCTCTGCACCCCCCGACCCGCGCAAGTCCCGCGGAGGAGAAAAAGCGCTTATCCCGCGCTTACCTGCGGAGAGGCGCCAGGAGGGGCGGTCCCGGCGGCGGTGTCGGCGGGGCCGGGAGCGGAGCGCGGTGCGGAGCGGGCGCTGCGCTGTCGCGGGGCGGCCGCGGACGGAGCTCGGCGCGCGCCCCTCAAGTCGCGGC
>VZRR01001429.1:49920-117905 GCA_013398015.1 Oreocharis arfaki | reverse complement strand
GAGCCGCGGGGGCGGGGCCGGACGTCACGGGGGGCGGGGCCAGAACAGGGGCGTGGCGCGAGGCCACCGCTAGGGGGCGCAGCCGGCGGCGCCACGGCCTCGCCACGCCGGGTGTGGGGGGCGGACGTGGCGCTTCTGCCCCGCACCGGGGGCTTTTGAATTATTTCTTTACTCTTTTTGTTCCGTGGCAGAGAAGCAGTGGTGCTGCTGATGGCCATGCCGGGAGCGGGGTGGCTCCCCTTCATCCCCCAGTTCCTCCCCAGGTGCCTGGTTTTGGGCTGGGCAGGTTATCCCGGTTCTCCGGTTTTGGGACCAAGGACCAGGACAGGCCGCGAGTTTCACGAAGGCACGTAAAAAAACCCGTGTCTACAACACAAATAACATTATAAATTTCCTTAGTTCCTGCTGCCATGGGGCTGTGAGCGCCGTCACTCTCCTGGCGTCTCTCTGGCTGTGGCACTTCGTGTAAGGCGTTGTGGGCTACGGCAGCTTTGGAAGATTTGAAGGTTTTCCTGAGGTGATTCTTTTTGGAATCATCTAGTGGTTACGAACTGCCAGGTTCCTGTTCCACCCAGGACAGTGCTCACTGCGAGATACCTTATCGTGCCCAGCAGGGCTGAGATTGAGGGGCGTTGTGGCCTGGCCAGGGTGCAGTCCTTAGGGATTTTTCCTAAAGTTTCTGCTCTTCAAACACAACCAACAATTTAAGATAGTTAAAGGACAAACTAGAGAACTGTGTTTTTTCATAAAACCCAGTTTCCTTTACCCATAGCTTGCAGGCACACAAGTAGTGTTGGTTTAGGCAGATGTGGTTGATGTTTCTATTGTTTTGGTTCTTTTAAAATTTTACATCAAACGGGGTTTTTTCCCAGCAGACAGCTGCTGCCTTCACGAGCATCCTGTTCTCTTCATTAGCCATGCATAAGTGATCCTGGCCACCTCATGCAGGGTTTTGACCACCATATTCTCTAGCACAGAGCCAATGCCTGGGGGAAGGCAGGCTCCCAAAAACTCTCTCTGCTGATCCTAGTTATCCTCCACTTGCACTTTTTGCTGGAATCAGAAGACCGCAAGACCAAGCTCCATTAATTTCAAAGAAGGCTTGACTTCTGTAAATCCTATGGAAACTGCTGTATAGGTGCGCCTTCTGTGTAAAGTTTGACAATCACTGTTATTTATCTTTTGTCAAAAACAAAAGCAGACAAACTTAAAAGTGTCAAACCTCATCCTTTCTCAAGAGGAATTTTAATAAATTTTTGAATGCTGCTTGGTGTATTTGATACTTTGATGTATAAATTGTTATATACATGCTGTATTTATTCTACTAATTTAAAAAAAATTCTGGATTGATTTTCCTTGATAAGGAGGTAAAAGGATTTTTTTTGCTGTCACTTCAATTCTAATCTTTCCCTGAAGAGAGTAGAAACTAATAATAAATTGACTTCAGGTTAAGGTGCAGTTGTCTGTATTGATAGTCCTGGCAGTGAGCTGTGCCCTAACCAGCTCAGAATAATCAACTGTATTGCATATACATCTTAATGCACATCTAGCACATTATAAGCATATGGATACATATGTACATGTATTATACGAACAGTAATGCATCTGGTACTACAGCATGCCCGTGTCTCATCATGTGGGACAGAATAGTGGGCTGTGGAAATGCCAAGAGTTTGGAAATGCTGCAGCTATCCTGTTGGTTTTTTTTTTTTTTTTTTTTAACTGAGATTCTTTTAAGATTATAGTAGTATTTTTCAAAAACGTTGTGTGTTTGGTATTTCTCATGCCTGACTTAGCTGTATTGGTTAACAGATTCCAGGGTTATGTTGCCGTGCCACGTTGCTAAGCCTTAACACAGATCTGTGAGATGCTCATAAAAGATGTATATGGTACTCATGCAGCTATCTCTCAGCTTAATTCCAAGGCTGGCCCAGTGCTTATGGCACTGGTTAGAAATTACAGTACATATTCCTAGAGAATTCCAAAGGGCATGTGAAAAATAATTAGATTTTACCAGGTCACAGCTGCTCTGGAGCATTGAAAGGTCTTTAATGTGCTGTTGCAAGCAGATTTTTGACTGTATTCTTTTATGTAAACTCCATAAATATACTTCTTAAGAACGTGGGTAGCCTTTAAAATACTCTCGACAAAAAACTTGTTATACATAGAGATTTTGACCATGTTCTCCATCTTTTTCTTAGAATGTAGAAATTCAAGGTGTCTTCAATTCCAGGAGAATGGAGAAGTTCTATTAATGAGGATGGAGTTCTCACATGTTGGGAATAAAAATATGAATATTTAACACAGACGTGACAAAGCCTAGGAATATAATGAGAGATTTTAATTGAATTTCTAAGTTAAAATAGTGTTTTACCTGTATTTTGTTTATAGAATTAATTAATGCTCATGACACTGAGATTAAAGTTCTTGTCAGACCTGCAGGGAAATTACCTTTCAGAAGATGCAGTAATCTTGTTAACGCTTCATGGGCTGAGAGGGTTTAAAAGGTGTCAGGTGGGAAATTCAGAGTACTTACACTACATAATGCGTTGCACAGAATTTTGCTGCAAGTTTATAACTCGCTCTTGTGAGGTGCTGTTAGGTGAACATGCTAATGATGATGCTTGTTTCTTTTTTCCTGAGCATCCTGATGGTGTGATAAGAATGGAAGTTCTGGGAACTCCCTCAGCCGAGGGTTGACCTGAATGACTCTCCCTGTGGCTTGACAGGCTTTTTGGATATACTTTGTCCTGTTGTAGATCAGATTCCAGTCATATACATTTCTGGGTAAGACATTTATGAAATGTTGAGAAACCAAACACCTTGACTGGGAAGTGAAATTGAATCTGAGATCACTCATCCTCAGTGAAGAAGGAGAGGGCTGGCTGTCTTCAAGAATCAAAACTGAACCCTTGCTTCGTTGAGCGTCTCAAGGACAGATTTCTGTCAGATAAAGCTGTGAGAGTAATAGTTGGATATTCAGTGGAATAGGCTGAAATGAATGTTAGTGGGTTTTAGCTTCAGGCTTTTATGAGGTTTTATTGATTTTCTGAAGCAAGCTGTCCCAAATCCGAGTTAGGCATAGGCTGATTTGTAGAGACACGTAAAGAAAGAGGACACTGTGATATATGAACTTCAGTATGATCCATGTTCTATAAGGTTTCCTGATATTGACCAAGTAGAGTTTCTCTGCAAATACATACTGCATTTCGTATTAGACTTTAGTCTTTAAATTATCTGAACCATTTCAGAATTAGAATCCAGTTTTGGATATATTCCTTCCAAATATAAATGTCAGTCAAAGTCAGCTTTCAGCATTGTGTATGTACATAGAATACCTTGTCAAAGTTGGTGCAGCAGTGCTGTATCAACTGCAACAAAAATGGGGGTGTAATCATGCAAGACGGTCCACAGCAGAGCTAAAAAGGTATGAAGAGTCTAAAACTAAATACTTGTTTAAATTTAGGTGGGCTCAAGTATGCTTTTTTCTTTTCCCCTGTCAGAGGAATGTTAGAGATAATAGTTGTAATTGTGGTTATTTTGTCTCTCTGTAAAGGCCAGGAGGTTAGACCACTGCACCTGCATTTTCTACCATTCCTCCCTCTTCTTTCCATGCTTTCTCCCTGTTCTTCTTCCTAGCTCTCCTGAAAAGCCCCAGGGAAAACCCTGTCAACTCAGAAACACGGGTGATACAATCACATCTGTATTTTCCCTAAGGCAAATAAACAGCTTTGCTTGTGAGATCATGTGCTATGGATAGCAAAATTAAGTAACTTAATAGGGTACTTGAAATTGCAAAGCCTTTGAGTAAGGTATTTATTTTTTATTATTTACCGGACGTACTGCAGTGGGTAAAGAAACCGACTACCTAAAGTCCCTACCAGGAAAGTTTGCACCTAATGCTTAAACTTGATATTTGTATTTAAAAGGCAATTTCCTCTCTTTGTTAGATGTCAAACCATGAAGCCACCATGACAGCATTTTTAGGAGAAACAGTGCTAACTCCTTCACAGCTACGAAGAACATGGAGTTTTTCCTTGCTTACTTGACAAAGTAAGCGATGCTGTCAGAACAGAATAGACTTTCCTTTTGCTTGACGTGGCTTTGAAAGTGTGTTAAAGGAAGGAAAAATAGTGTTCCTCCAAAACAACCTTGAAAACCTTAACTGAGATTGTTAGTAATGTCTAGTGTGTGAGAGGAAGAATCTTGTGAAGGAAAAAACCTGCTGTTCTGCCCTCAGGGTTGTTCTGCATTTGCAAAATCACGTTTTTATGGATGAGGCCTATACTGAGCTGAACAAAGTGGTAAATGCGTTTTTACACCTGCTTCTATAAAAAGGGTTCGAATAGCACAGAAATACCTAAAAAAACCAAAACAAAAAACAATCCAAAACCTTCTGAAATGGCAGAAAAAAAGTCTGGTGCAATTTTGGTCTTGAGCTCTTTCTTGGAGCTTTATTTGCTTCTTATGCAACACTTACTGAGAGCCAGCCTTCGAGGATAGAGAGCTATGCAAGGAAGGGGTGATTTGGGGCTTGCTAAGAAGGGGCTTGGGATGGATGACTCCTTTCTGTCCTTGTTCCTGTTTTCCCTGTTAATGTTGGAACTCTTGCTGCTCCTGCTGTTGCCTGTTTAAATACTGATCAGACAGTCAGTTGGGCTAAATTAATGTTTCTTGTTATATTTTCCTATGCAGTTTTCATAAATCTCAGTTCTTCGTAACTTTATTCTGAAAGCTTGAAAGTCACATGCTTTCTCTCAAGTCTATTTTCAGACCACGAAAATAGTTCTTCTGGTCCTTTCTCTTTGTTTTTACTTCCTGATAGCCCCAGAGGATTTTCCGCCTTTGTCTTCCCTCTCGCTGTACTCAGCCTCCCTTTGCCAGGCTTTCTGCATATGCCCTGCCTCTTACCCACCTCCTCTTCTCCTCCCTCAGTGCCCAATAGTTGCTTCTCCACACATCAACCCACGTGGGAACATTCACATTCCAGCTTTTTGTACATTGATCTTATGCCTGGAGAAGCTGCTTCTGCTGCACTCCTTTCTCTCCCTCGTTGTCCTTCTTTGGCCCCTTTTACATATTCGATAGTTTCCTATTTTCTTTCCTCCTCCTATCAGTTGAGCAGTTTCACTTAGGTCTAATCTGGTAAAATTACAGTGGCCAAGTTTTCTACAGCTGTATAATGTATGAGTTCCCCAGTTTGAATATTTAGCATTCTTTGTAAACTCAAAGCAAGTGTATGGGGATAGAGTGCTGCTGAAGGCATTAGGTGGTGATCTGTAATTTCTACAAAAATGTACACCCCCTGCTTTGCAGGCAAATGAAATCAAAGCATTAGCACACTGTTTTGGCCAAATGCACCGCCCTAGTTGTTTGTGTCTAGTCTGTGTTAACATCTAGCAATGAGATGGAGTCTGTGCATTTGCTGATTTGCTTGTGTAATACCTGGGTTTGAAATTACGAAAGACTGTGCCAGTGTTGAATATATGAATAACTCCGAAGTGTTTATTCTCAGGAAGGACTAAGTTTACATTATCTGGACAGATTTATTTAGTTGTGAGCAGGGGCTATTTTTTCTGTCTTCTTCTGTTCAGCAAGAGAGGGCGTTTCAGGAATGGCTTTGCACAACAAGAGTTAATGGGGTTGGCAGAAAGTTATGGGTTGATATGGTCATTAAAAGTGAGTTTACAGGAATTTTGAAATTTCCCTGGCCGTGAGAAATATAGTTATATTTGATGAAATTCTGGCTCAGGAAAAGGACACACATGCAGGAACTTTATCTTAGTTGAGAAAACAAGTAACTTTTGTACAAGAGTCAACCCCACCAGCACCATCTGCGTGAATTGGTGTGGGCGCTGGTGTGTTTTCAGCATCTGCTGGCTGAATGTGCTGTGGAAAGATCCTTGAAGCTAAACAGAAAAAAAGATAGTTGTAAGGCATATGTGTGTGTTCTTTCACATTTCCTTTCCTTGTAGTGCATTATTAATAGTGATTTTACTTGTTACCTGTGAAATTCTGTTTAGAATTTACCTCAAATGCAAAGGAGATCTCATTCCTAAAGCACTGGCATGCTCAGCAGAGGCATCCTATTTCCTTTGAATCTCAGAAGCACATTCAAGTTGGAGGGTTTCCCAGGTATTCCTAGAGCGATCCCTTTTCAGTTTTCACCCAGTTCCAGCACCTAGAATGACTAGGGACACCGAGGAGTGAGAGAAGCTCTGCCCCACCAGGTGTCTGCCCAGAACTTGCTGGTAAGCAGGGAAGTGAGGAGAAGGCCTGAGACCTGAGAATTACTTTGAGCAGGTGATGGACATGCATTATTTAGTGGATATGACTTGCTGCTACTGAGGATGAAGTTCCTTGAAGTGCTAAGAGGCTGAATTTTCATGGAAATCAGGATCTGAAATGCATTTTAAGATTCGTATCTGGAGCAGTGTTGTGTATTTTCTTTTTTTTTTTCCCTTCTCTTCCTTAATCCATCTCTAATCTCCTTCCTCAAAGGTTTTGTTCTTTGGCCTTTGGTGAACACACACTAATTGCTGCTGCCAATCCTAAGGCCTTGGGGGAAGTGTTGGAATTCCTAAATAGAAGTAACCTGTAGGAACCCATGAGAGACCTTCAGCTCTGTGACTCAGGAAAACAAAGGCATTTTGGCTGACCTCGGGATGGATGTAGCTGTGCGTGATGTGCAGCACGTAAGAGAGTTGACTTGCCTGAGAAGGTGACAGCAGTAGCTTTGTTAGTGAAGAACAGAGCCTGACTCCTTCTTTGAGTTCCTTGTTTCTCTTCTCACCTTAAAAGCAAGAAGACCAAACTCCTGCCTTTCACATACACAGCTGAGCATGTTTTAGTCTCCCCTAAGTGTGGTCTGCACTGTAGTAGCTTTGTATCCAATTTATTGGTGGGGGAAAAGATTGTCAAAGCTGCTTCACCGTTACTCTTCCACCTGCTTCTCCACCCTAAACCCCACTGCTGTTCACTGAAGGTTTGTGGCATTGATGTCAGAGACTTCGTCTCTATTCCCTTTGGAGAGGAGTTGTAATAAAGGTCAAAGGCAGGCCTAGCTCTGCCAGGACAGCAGGTTAAGTGCAAGGCCTGTAGCACAGTCATTACAGTGTAAGTGATGCCATGGGATGGAGAGATCAGTGATACACACTCTTGAGTGGTTTGGGTTTTCATTTCTTTGGTTGGTACTCTAGATGGGTTTTAAAACCAGAATTTAAATCCATTTCTAATTTTCAGGTATTTTGATGAAACTTGGAGGTGCAAAATTCAGGTTTGCACATTTCTGTGAAAGCAAAAACTACGTGGTGGAGGTATTGACAGGGCTAGCTGGACCTATGATCTGAATCAAATATGGTATGTCTGTAGTCCTAATTAAAGCATTACTGTCTTTCTCTCCACATAAGCAGGCTTTCAGATACAGTAGAATGTGTGAGAACTATTTAATTACCACTTATTGACGAAAAAACCTAAACTTCATTTGAATGAGAGAAGCAGACAGAATCCCTCATTAAAACTGGAGTAGTTCTTGACCTTAGCAACGATTCTTTAAAATCATGCATTTCTCAAACCACCAGCAGCCTAAACTAGCACATCATTTAGAGGTTTTGTTCACCTGATATGTACCTCAGCATGTCTTCAGGCAGATTAATACCCATGCAAGATGCTCGTTACAATAGCAACATAGTTTTGTACATAAAACCTCAAACCTTTTACAAATAAATTGACCATAGTACCCCCTGAGATGCAAAGTATGATTTTTGAAGGTTATGTTTGAAACATCTGCTTTTGTAGTTCTAATGCACTGAAACCAGAAGTTTGCCTTGCAAATACCAGCAGATGCAACACCCAAACTCCAAGAGAAGCTCAGGAAGAGCTGTTAACAGCTGCACTGGGAAATTACCTTCGTATTTAAATATGAATGCATCTAAAAATAGCCCCAGTGAGAAATGAAAACTCCATATGTTGTTAGCCTGCCTAGTATTTGTCTTTATTTCTAGTTGATGTTATTCTACGTTATTGTTCGTGGATATAACAAAGCCTATTTCATTTCTTCTTGATCATTTTTCCCAGGGGTTGTAGAGAGGTTCTGATTGCAATTGTAAATTCTTTAGCGAACAAGTCGTGATTGCTATGGATTGTTCAACCACAATCATTTAGAGCCTGTGCCGGGTCAGCTCTGTGCTCTCCGTGCTCTGTGCGCACAGTGGAGTGTAGAAGCCCATAACAGAAGGGATTCAGGTTATTGAGTTCAGGTCCTCGATACTCCAGGCAAGAGCATCTAAAAATGGCTTTGCGCAATAGATCTGCCTGGCTCCTGCCGCAGAGGGCAGCCCCATCTCCACTTTTGCATCAGCTTGTGTTTGGCCAGGTTTTTAGTCAGCTCAGCTGCCAAAAATGCAGACTTCCTCCCAGAATGAAATACGTTTTGCTAGTGCTGCTTTTCTGTGCAGCTCATGATGGAGCATGACAAGTGCTGGTGCCTGTGGGACCATCCTGTTCCAGTGCACTTTGGTTGTTGGGTCCAGTGTGCTGCACTGTGTGGCTGAAGTGGGCTTTTATGGTCAGCTTTAACAGTGCTGCAGGTATGCTTTTCAGAGAGGTGAAAAGTCAAGTTTTAAGCCTGTTTGGGTACTCTATTTAGTCTCCATGGATTTAGTGGAAACTTTGTGTGCATGTATGCATGGAATAGTTTCAAGTCAAATCCATCCACTTGAAGAGCAGATGAGCCAGCTCTGAATGACAGCCAGTCACACTGCAAGTCACAAATTGCTACTGGCTCAGTTTCACTTATTTGTTTATTTACTTCACAATTCTGAGCTGCCTGCAAAACAACTGCAAAGCCCTGCTGCCTGCTAGTTATGGTTTTCCACCCACCATCGCTGTTCAACACTGACTTCAATGCTGCATCTGTGAACTTCTGCCTTAGAGGTCTCGTACAGACTTGTTCGTAGTAAACGTACGAGTTTGCCATATGCAGCTGTCAAATTTTTTACGGTTTATGTCGCCTGTCATATTACTACAAAAACATTTTTCTTCTTTGCTTTTTAATTTCTGAAACTAAAAAAAAAATACTCATCTCTTTCTGTAACCTGTAATTCTACATCTAATGTATTTTTAATAACAATAGATGCCATAACATGCTGGGGCTGTTACTGTGGAATTACTTTGTTGTTTTCCCGATGGTCTAAGGATTTTAATATGTTGGCCAAATGCCTCATTGAAAGGATTGTGGTATTGGCATGGAAACTGGCACTTTCATCAAATTGTGTGGCAGCTGTTCATTTTGTCGTGACTGTAGCAACCCTTTGCTCTCGCAATGTGGTGCTTGCGTTACTTAAGGTTTCGAGTAGAAACAGTCTCATGTAACTATTGCTGAAATGTTCAGCGCTTATTCTGGGAGTCCCTGAGCAGTGGGTGCTGCCAAAGACAGGGCAGGATCTCTTCACTCTTGTGACCAGTGACTCGAGGAAATGGAATGAAGCTGAGTTAGGGCAGGTTTAGGTTGAATATCAGGAAGGGTTTTTTTACCCAAAGGGTGGTCGGGCACTGAAAAGGCTCCCCAGGGAAGTGGTCACAGCAGCAGCCTGACAGAGCTCCAGAAGCATTTACACAATGCTCTCAGGCACATGGTGGGATTGTTGGGGTGTCCTGTGCAGAGCCAGGAGCTGGACTCCGTGATCCTGAGGGGTCCCTTCCAGCTCAGCATATTCTGTGATTCTATGATTATTAATCCTATGTAGCCATCTCTGAAATCCACCTGCCTTCTCATCCTAGGGTGCTTTTGGTTCGTTCCCTTCTTAGAGATGAAGAGAAGTTATTAACATTGACCATTAGCTGCTTTTGGAGTGACTGCTGGGAAACATCACTGTAACTCTGTAAACCCTAGGAATGCTGTGCCGAAATGCAGGGAATAGGCAGTTTGTCCTTTGCTATGGTACCCCAATCTGTAGAATACTCTGTACTAGGAAAACATGTTCACATAAGCTGGGCCAGAGAGCCAGGACGACATGGTGTGGGTTTGCATTTTGATTTTGATGAGCAAACACGTTGCTGTGTTGTGTTTGTGGCAAAAAACAGAGGTAGATGGGAATGAAGGCAGCCGTAGCAGCCAAACCAAGAGTCATTTACCAGAGGAATGATGAGGCATCACCGTAACAGGCACTGGCCTGTTGCTGGCCTGTGAAGGGTTGTACCTTTCCACTTTGAAGCTCTACAAGGATAATAGTTTTAACCCAAAGACTTTTGAATTCTGTTGGATATCCTTATAATACTATAAATAGCTTTGTATACGTATTTTTTATTTCATCTCATGACAGTGATATGCTGCCTGGATTATAGGCATCTTTTTGAAATTGCTAATTAAGGTTCCTTTAAAGTTTTTGGATTTGCAGACTGAGCTGTCTTCTGTATTGTTTCAAAAGTGGGTGTTATAAATTTTGCAGGCATTAGTGTGTTGTTTAGAAAACAGATGTTATTTGATATCTTCAAGTCATCTGACTTTCTCTGGGTAAGAGGGAGAGCACTGCAGACAAAGAGGAATTTTAAAACCTGTGCTCTCAATTTGTGTGTCCTGTGGCCTGCCAGCTCTTTTACCTCTTTCTGGATGGCTTAGTCATCCATCTAGTTAGTGGTGAGTCTGCTTTAGTGTAGGCACTTGAGGCCCGTGTTTTGGGTCTGTTATTTGAAGTGGAGTTCATAGCATTTTAAAATTTTAAAACCATTACTTTGTAATAGTGTATTTCAGTGATCTGCAGCAGAGAAAACAAATTGGTTAGTACAGGAGTAAATAATCTCCTAGAATAAGGAAAAAAACCCACATAGAAGAATAAAGGAAGTATTTTATGGCTTCTAGAACTTCAAACGTGACTGCTTTTCTCCCTGTCTGTGCTCTGCACCCACATGCACATACATATTTTCCTTACATTCCAAATGTTTCTGATCAGAGCAGCTAGTTGCAGGCACAAATGCTGTTAGGAAAATATCAGTCCTAGAAACAGCAGCTATTGAAAGATTAGAAGTGACTGAAAACAAAAATCTTTTAGAAGAACTTCTAATGTAATTGTAACATAATTTGTTGCTGCTCTGGCTCTGCTATGGCATGATTAAGTACTGAATTTGAATCAGCTTTTAAAGGAAAATGCTTAGTTTCATTCCACAGCACAATTGGCAACTAAATAAAAGTTCAGACTGGATTTTTTTTTTCCAGCCCTCTTTTCACAGAGAAAGGAAAATGTACATAGAGTCTTTTGTGTTTTGCAGAGAGGAAGTGTAACACAATAGACCATCGGAGGAAAGCAATTCCGATAATCAGTTTTCTGTACTACTTATTACAACTGGTCAGGACTGAGGTTTAATTAAATTTTAGGGATAAAGGACAATAGAATGTGCTAAGGATGGCGAGTCAGCTTAAACTTAGAATTTCCTGGCTTTAATCCATTTCTGTGCCAATTCAGTAGTACTTCAGTGTATTACTTCAGATGGGATTTGCTTGTATAGAAAGTAATAACTGTTGAAGTTTTAGAAGTTTTCCAGGGTCTCTTTTGACTTCCAGAGTAATTTTTTGTCCATGAGTGGGTAATGGGAGTGTGGCACCTGGGAATGCCCCCCTTCTGTGCCACGTTTTAGCACTGTGGGTTTACACAGTAAGTCGGCAAATTTGTTAGTTTATAACTGTTTTTAAAACATTGCTAATATATAGTGGTTTCAAAAGCATCATTTATTAAGAGCAAATGCTTTTTGACTCTTAAATGTTTTGTATCAAGTTGAGAGAAGATGAAAATACCCTGGTGTGCCATTATGACATTTAGAGTGACCTTCTGTATAATGGGGCCCAAATAACCTTGACACTACTTTTTGGTATCACAGCTGTCACAGGCACAGCTTCAAAAGGCATCCTGGCTTCCAAGGTGAAGAGTCTGCTGTGCATCTTAAATACGAACTGTTGCATACTTGTCCTCCAAACTGCCCTCACTGTTAAAACCTGTTCCAGTTTGTGATCTGGTGTCAGTGGCATTGGACATTCTCAGCAAGAGGAGTAATCTGCGTGGTAAGAATTGTCACATATTCTGGGGTTTGATGGCTGCAGGTAAATCACTCCTACCTTGCTGTTGGATGTGTATATGAATTACGTTCTTCTGTTTGCCCACAGTGAAACAAATTTTCTAGGTTTTGAATTCCTTCTTTAGAGCTTTTCTAGTGCTTTTCTAGAGCTATTAACATTTTTTCCCCAGGATGGATACAGCTGCAGCAGTGATTGTTTCAGATTGTGCTCAACCAACAGTGCAAATTCAGAATCAAAAAGAATTAAAGAAAATTTGAATTCTTTATTGATAGCATTCCCACTTTGACATCCTTTTTGTTGTGCTTTATTTGTCAGACTGGCAGTCTACAGACCTTTTAAAACCAGTTTTGTAGAATTCCATTTCTCAGGCTCATCTAGAGTATTAAAAAAAAAAGAAAAGCAAAAAGGACTATCTTGCAGGGTGCCTGGAATTTTGCTTTTGTATTCTTTAGTAGTTACAAGAAGCTTGAGCTGGTACTTCTGCCCTGCACTGTACTTCTGTACTACATTAATGTTTATTAATGAACAAGTGCCACTGTTTTAGCATACACTTACATAATTATTACGTAATTAAATAAAATGCACTAACTGTGGAGAACCCCAAACCACCATGTTGAGCTATGTTTAATTTTCCCACCGTGAAAGAAGACACTGCTTCACAAACTTTCCTTTTCATGCTTTTTCCTTCACATGCTTTATACTTTTGTGGGTGATATGCTCAGCTAAACTGGCATGTTATGCACAGTCTGTGCTGCACTTTTCCATTACAATAGTTTTTCTTCAGTAATGATGTGAGAAATTCAAAAAACCCAACACGATAAATCAATACACATCTTAGATCTTTTGTATCTGTCTGCTTTTTAGCTGCTGTTGTAGGTACATTTGTGGTCCTACATGGTATGGGTTTTAATAACTAAAATTTGAAAAGCTTTTAGGCCTAAAAAAACATGTTCATAATTAGTTACTTCTGATGTAGAATTAATTTTATTAAATAAATTAGAAACTATAATAAGATGGAGGAGACACCTATGAATTTTGCTGACACATGATTAAAGTGAACATTGCTTCACACTACCTAATTGTATAAACAGTATTAGTAAGCCTCATTTTACAGACTGTAAATATTTGGATTGGTATTTGTCATAGCGTTTAGTTAGGACAAGCCCCTATACCATATTTATTCTCAGCCTAAGACATATGCTGCTTTTACACAGATGTTCCAAATCAGTGTATTCAGGCTGCTTGTTCCCACCTACTTTCATGAATCATTTGAAAAGGGAGGATGGAAAACACTGACAATTTTAGCAGATACAATTCCAGAAACTCATTAATAAATACGTTTCACACGCCCCCAAACCTTGAATTAACAATAAACCTTATATGAGAATGTGAAATTGAAACCTACTGCCCATTTTTTTCCAGTGTTTGTGCTGTAAATGGTATAGGGAAGGCTCTTGAGTAATTTTGCTCAATGATGGGCTACATACTGCTTTTACAGAGACCGATTTTCTGCTTCAGACAACAAAAGCTCTCGATTTTGTTGGTTTTTTTTTTTTAATTCTAATTGCTGAAAAATTATTTCAGCTAGTCTTGCTTATCATATAACAATAAAGCTTTAGGGCAATTGACCTGCTGACCTTAATTCCCAGGAAACTGTCATGTTTCTTCTTTATTCCTTTGTTCATCTTAACAATGCGACCCAAAATACTACCGAGCTTTAAAGTTTCTCAGCGTAGTAAGGTCAAGCTTTAGTCACCATAGTTACAGTTCAGCTCCGCGGGTCAGAGGGCAAATAGATTAATGATGTCAGACACATCTTTAAATGGTTCTTACACTGCTCTGCCATGCAGTGAGCAGCTGAGCATATTTGAGATGACAAAGGCCTTCTTAAGTCTTGCTAATAGGAGGATCTTTGCAGACATCTGATGGAAAGGTCCTTTCCGCTGCGCACCGGCGTTCAATATCAAGCGGCGGTGGGCACTGGCAGCGGCTGCTTCGCTTCACACTGTCAGAAGAATATTGCAAAGCGTGGATAAATAGCTGCTGCTCCCCTGTGCCTTTCGTTCTGGGCATCCGATTCCTTTGTCCAGAATTCAGTCCAGTGGTTAAAAGCCTCAGAGAGGATGTAAAATAGTAAGCTGGAGGAATATATTGCCGTACTTGATGAAAGACGTGCTCTTTCCTTCGCAGTGGTGAGGTGAAGCCAAGAGATCTGCGATTGGCGTGCCTGCTTCCTGGTAGTTATTAATAAAAGTCCTTCTTCATACATGTAATAGTCAGACAGATATTAAAAACATATCTACATTCTTCCTCTAGATAATGAAACTTTTTAAATTAAAAAAGGAAATATGGCTCGCTTGATGACTTACACGGGTTCCTTGTGGAATAGGCCTTGGTGGTTTGGTCTTACGTAGCCCGTTTGTATCAGAATTCAACAAGACTAAGTAGCTGTTTGATCATTTTAATTTACGAGCAAGAGTATTTTTCCTTTGTAAGATCTTATTACTTGCACACCTGCACCATTGCACTTTTTTCAGAGAATGATGCATGTTGCTCAAAAATGAGAAGCTGTGGGTGACTTGACATCATTGCTATGCTAGTTAAAAAAAAAACCAAACCAAAAACCCCCCAAACCCTAGCAAAACACTTTCACATGCACTATATCCCAGTATTTTCATCAAGCTTCTGATTTTGAAATAACATCTATGCGAACCATGAATTTATTCTTGAAATGGAAATCCAACTAATGGCTTTTCTAAGTCTCCAAACTGAATAAAAAGAATAAAAACTTTATCATGAAGTATGTAAGCAAAATCAGTATTTTTTTTGTTGTATGTGTACACTGTCCTTCATTAAAATGCATTATCAATTCATCATTGGGTAGTTGACAGCAGGAAAGTAGGAACCGTTGATGTAAAACTAATTTAGATGAAGAGTGGACTCAGAGCCTCTTCAGCGGAGTGTCCTGATGCTGCTGTGTGGAAGAATATTGTCAGTCCTGGGAAGGACTTGGTTACCTGGCGCTGCATTACAGCCTTTGCTTGCAGCTGGCAGACGTGTGTAGTATTTTCTCTTCATTCCACTGGAATTAATTGCTGCAGAAGAATTTGGACACCTGATGGCCAGCAAAATAAATGCTGTTCTGTCAGGGCTTATTCTGTTGGGCTGTATCAGGGGCTTAACAAACAAATATTTATGTTCTTTTAGAGTCTTTAATGTATTACTTATGCCTCTGAAAGGTGCACTGTTAGCTTTTTGGATTGTTTTCCTAAACCTTTTTTATCTTTATATTTGATATTTAACAGATTGTTTTCCCTTCAATCTGAAGTTCAGGGAGTGCAGTCTTGTCTTTATTCTAATGCTGATGAGGAATAGACCACTCTAATCAGGTTTAAATAGTTTTTTCTTTGTTGCTCTGAGGTGAAAGAAGAAGCTCCATATCTTTTAGTATTACTTTTCCAGCCTTGTAGGAAATACTCCAGCCTCTTTCTCTATAGCTCTCTCATTCCCTTGGCCAAGTGTGAAGTTTCCTTTTCTTCCTCAGAGCACTAATGTAGTACTTGAGAGTTAAGTGCTGCCCCCCCGCCCCCGTTGCTTGTGTTCACAGGGGCCTTTCTCCACCAGTCCAAATTGCTTCAATTATACTCTCACATCCTCCCCTATAAGAAGTTGTTGCTTTAGCACCCGCTTTTTGACATGAAGTAAATTTTGATTCCTTCAATTCACAGAATCTTGGAAAGTTTTGGTTTGGAAGGGACCTTAACAATCATCCAGTTCCAACCTCCTTCCATGGACAGGGACACTTTCACTAGACCACGTTGCTCAAAGCCCTATCCAGCCTGACCTTGAACAGTTCCAGGGATGGGTCATCCACAACGTCTCTGGACAGCCTGTTTCAGTGCTGCCCTCACAGTAAAGAATTTTTTCCTAATATCTAATTGAAACCTACTCTCTGTCAGTTTGGATCCATTCCGCCTTGTCCTGTCACTCCATGCTCTTGTAAATAATCCCTCTCCATCTTTCTTGCAGGCTCCCTTCAGTTACTGGGAATGTCACCCCTAAGCCTTCTGTTGTATAAATTCTTTCAAGCCTATTAGTGTTTTGGAGACTTTCATGTGTCGGCTGAGTTTAAGAAGTTAACTGATATTTTTGAAGAATATTTCTCTTAAAGAGTAACTGAGTTTGTCTTGGCCTTGGGAAAACTGAGGAGTTCCATATGTGTGGCATGCCTGGATGTACTAAATACTGCAGCTGTGCCCATGACATACAACCAAAGTGGGAGAGGGGGTCTGACTGCACAAGAACAGGGGCAGAGCTCCAGCAATTCACATCGATAGTAAATCATGGATAGAGCACTGGGTACTGACTGAGCGAGGCACTGCTGGTCCTTGTACAGGTGCCATGCCAGGACAGGGAGAGCTGTTTTCAGGCAAGATACTTTTGTGCAAGGTGAAAGATCAGCTGTTGCAAACTTTCAGCAGAAAACTCTTCCACTTGTTTCCTTACAGCTCTGTGCACCTTTCAGTTCTTTATCGGTAGAACAGCTCAGCTAAGGGACTTCTTAATGTGGCAGGTTCTGGACTGACAGCACTTGTATCCCCTGGGAGCTGTCAGATACTGTTGCTGGGGTTTGATTTGCCTGTGATCATTCAATGATTAGAAATGACACTATTTCTTTATGGTCATTATTTTGAGGGAATTTTATGTGATTGACAGAACCACATAATTAAGAAAGATGAAAAAAACCCCCACCCCAAACTGAGAGCTAGTCAGCTCTCAAAATGTGCTCTGTGATGTGGGAAAATGTGAGTGTTATGTCGTTCTGTAGATGTGTTGATTTAGACATTGACGACGTAACCTAAGATCCCTTGGATTCTAGAGCCTTAGCGTGTGTGCTTTACTGGCCTGTTCGAATCGTTAGGAACTGCATCTCAAATTGAATTATTATTCTGTAACACTGCAGCAGACAAAGGTTAACCTTAGTTTCCATGTCCTAGTCATGAAGTGTTTTAAAGGAGCTTGCATCTCCTTAACTGATGGACAATGATTCTCTACTGGATGCACACTACTGGGATATAATCAACTAATTGTAAACCTGTTAAAACAAATGCTAGAAGAGAAAAAATGTATTAGAATCTCTGGCTACAGATTTACACACCATAACCTTCCAAAAAAACCACTAAAATCAAGGAAATTTGCCAATTCAATAGTGAGTTTTGCTAGGTTTTAATTTGTATGTTTCGACAGATGTTGTAGCCACGTGTTCTGGTAGGTTTTTTGTGTCCACTAAGCACGGGTATCCTTCACTGGCTTCAGCGACGGCATGAGAGATGGTGGTGAGTGCCTTTGCAAAACCTCCACAGGAAGGGACTCCCTTTGTCCAGCTTCAGAGATCTCTTGCAATGACTGACAGCAGAGCTTGCTTTCCCAGCTTTGAACAGTCAAGGTCCTTTCGTTTGCAGCCACTTTTAGGATAGCTCCATGAGTTTTCTTTGTGCTCCCTAGCATTGCCCTCCACTAGTCCCTGTGTTTTCATTCTTGGTGAAACTCAAGGCACTGTTACTGGCCCGTGTCTTTCCCTATCTGAAACTAATTCTTCTTCCTGATGGTCTTGAAGGCAGCCTGTGCTAGTCGCATCAAAGGTCTGGTTTCTTTCAGGGCAGTACTTGATAGGGATGGAAATTTCCACAATCCTTTCCTGATGTTAATAGAGGAGCTCTGATTTATGAGAGATATAATTCTTCCAGTTTTAACTTTTACAATTCATGAAGCCACTCATATCTGGGGTATTATTAGATTAGGTATCCATTTTCTTAATAAAAAACGTGGATAAATGGAGGCTCAACATGAAGATTCAGAAAGGAAACTGTAAAAAAATTACTGAATAATATAATTATTTTTCAGGATAATTTGTTTTATACTAATCTTACTGTGCAAAATGTGCCTAAGCACAACTTGCAGTGAATTTCAGTCTACTTCCAAGGAACAGTTTTCATGCATGATGATTAAGTAACTTCTGATACCTCTAGGCTGTCAAGTACTGTGTTTTTTTTCTGTTTCAACACAACGTATGAGAAACCACTGCTGTCCTCATTACTGCATCAAAATAAACCTGTGGAACTAAAGTTTTCACAATTTTTGTGTCTCAAAAAATTTTTTTGGGAAGCTTGTAATGAAAACTTTCCAATGTGAAGTACATTCCCTGGACTTTGAAGGTGGCACAAAAGCAGACTTTTTGAGGTGATTTCCTAAACCCGGAGGCTTGGACCGTTGCATTGTGGTGTGGTTCCTTGAGCGACCGTGTACAGTGACTTTTAAGCCATTTACCAATTTAAGACAAATGGGAATTAAATGATAGGGGAAACCTGTAGTAGCCAAATCTACTGACATGCTGCTTTTTTAATGTGAAGTTTATAAAAACCCTTGAGTGTCGTGTCTGATCTGATTGTCTGCCATTATAAATGGTGTCTGGCAGAGTGGATGTAATTTGTGTACAAAAATGAAACGAGCGCTTAAGGGTAGAAAGTGCCGCAGCTTTTTTAATATAAGCAGAAGCATGATGCAGGCTGCTTATGGAGGCCTTGCTATTTTCCTGTATTAAATCTCATCGTTTACTGTGCACCCTTACTTAGGTAATGTTTCATTTTAATTCCATTCATAGTGAACATTCTTATTTTTATAAAGCATCTGAGATTTCTTTTTGGTCAAGAACTCTTTTGAAGTGCCCGGGACTACTACTTGCAGCTGCATAAATGGTTTGGCACTGTAATTATGATCCCATTTCTCAAAGGTATACGAGAGGAGAAATAAAAACGGGCTTCCCCTAATCTTGTTTACATCAAAAAATGGCAAGAACAAATCAGAGACTATAAAAATAATAGCAGCAGATGTAGAGAAAGGAGCAGGCAAGGGGTTGCAGGAGGTACATTTTCTTTGCAGATGTTTAGGGCAGAAACTAAATAGTGTGACATACCTAATATTGTAAAAACAATATTTAAAAAGTTGATTTAGAAGCAGATTCAGAAAGAGGGAGGCGTTTTTCCTTTGAGAGAACTGGAGATAGGGTAATCATCTTAGAGAATGCTTGAAAATCAAAAGGCATAAACAAAGTTCAATTTAGTTGTACATGTGTATCCTTTCAGCTAGCAGACCAAATTATTCTGATTGCTTCTCATCAGATTTTAGCCCTTCTGTTCCATGCTGTTTATATTAACTTCCATTAACCTACATGTTTTGAGTGAAAGTTTAAAATGGGCTATGAAAATTGCTTTCATCACTTCTCGATTCTAAAATAAGCATCAACACTGGATTGTTCTATGCCTATAATAGATTAGTTTTAATCAATAGCGTATTGGTAACGTCCAATAACATAACCCAGAATGACTGCATGCCTTTAAATGGAAGTTTAAATGTTTAATTTTTTTTTTTTGGTCAGTGATTTAAATAGGTTTGCAACATACAAAGAAAAAGAGTTGTGTTTATTTAATGCTAGAATTTAGATATTGAGGAGTTTCTGCTTTTGCAGTTGAGATGTCTTATTGCCCTTTAATGTAATGCACTTACAATAGTAAATCTATAAATTGAGAAGCCTGAACTTGATGCTTCAATGTACAGCTTAGCTTTGAGTTTGAGTACATTTTCCATTCCTTCAAAATCATCAGTGATGAATATAGTCCAAGCATCCAAGAGTATATATGTGCATATATTTTAAGCATTGTTATTCACTGAATAATTAATGTGAAAGCTGCTCATAAAGCTTGGCCAGTAATGTACCTTTGAAAGGTATTACCATCAATATCTGACATGGCTTTGATTTCCACTAATGATATGTAACCAGGAAGACTGCTTAATCTGTCACTGCGTATAAATCACCATAGCTGGGTGGTCACGGAGGCCACTGTATTTGGGAGCTTGGGAATGTAAATCCCTAATCCATCACTGGCAAACTGGATTTCTAAGTGCTGCTTTATATGTTCTGTTGTAGGTCTTTGTTTATAAGGTATTTCATGGGTTTGGAGCTTGTAAGATGTGAAACTGGGCAGAAAAGGATTTATTTAATGCAAAAATCCCAGCACATAATGCTCATTTAAATAAGGAGAACTAAAATGTAGAGCCACAAAAGGTGAATAAACTATAAATAAGCTATGAACTACTAACCAGCTGTTACATTCCATTTTAGAAGCAAAACAAATTAATGCAAAGGAGGGAAAAAAAAAACCAAACCAAGGAGAAAAGAAAAGGATTTTTGGAGCAGAACACAGATAAACAAGTAGTGCCAGGAATGGAGCAGGAGGCTGGCACGGGCAAGGATGCAGGCACTAATTGTTTGGTAACACACACACAGACACGGAGTGTGTGAACATGGGGTGTTTTATCCTCATTCCCCAGCTGAAGAAGTAAAGATGCTTTAGCCAGTGCTGCGGAAAGACGTGGTATGGAGCCGAGATTGGAATGGGATTTGATCAGCCTTTAGTGAGAAGGAAGCAGAGGCAATTAGAAAGTGATGAAGAGCCTGTCAATACACCTATAGAGGGCTTTGCTGCGTGGAAAAATTACTCTGTGTAGTAAGTGATATGTTTGGGTGACAAAATACCGTCAACTTGGTAAGAAATTAGTTCATTTCATGCAATTACTGCAGTTACCTTCACAATCACATCCTAGGCTGATCCTGTTGGAGGAAAGCAAAGGGAACAATGTAGTTTCGTATTTCAAGTCTGCTGAACAGTGAAGGAAATAGCCTTAATTTTTTTATCGAGTAAAAACTGTCTTTAGTATCCAACTAAATATAACAGCTTTCGGGAAGGGAAAACAAAGAAGCCGGAGGATAATGGAGCTGTGAGCAGTAAGTGTGATGAGCTTGAAATAATTAGGTATTGCTGGAAAAAAACCCTTTTTGAGATTATTAAAAGTTTTGCACAAAGAGCTTAGGGTGGTCTGAGTGAATCCCAGCCTTTTGTATGCATCACATGAAGTAAGCATCCTGAAAAATAAATTACTGTTAAGTACTGTTTGGCACTCTGCAATGTATTGAAAACTGGTTAAAGAATCATGAACAAAGCGATGCAGTCACTTGATGAATTGGTTGGCCATTTGCATTTTATGAAGATTTATCAGTATCTATGTTGTTTTAGGGCATCAGGCTGAAATGATGGATAAGTAAATTTGTGTACTTTGAAGATAATACTTAGTTGGAAGAGTTCAAAAATGCCAATGTATAAAATGGAAGTTAAGGAAAGGAAAAGGGAATTATTTTCCTTTGTGGAAAGTGTTTTGTGTATCCAGGGGGAAAAAAAGTGCCAGGTAAATAAAAAGCCAGGGTAATAAGTGGTTATGGTGAGAAGGGACATGGTGAATAGTAAAAATTATGAGAATAATGCCATAACTTGGTTGTTCGAGGAAGAATTGAAAGTTGGGGTTGTCTGCTAGTTGCAAATAAAAGTCAGATACTCATTATATAAAGCAGCAGTCACTGGCTGTTGCCCAACCGGCCAAAACCTCTGTAGCATCCCATCTCTCAGAATCCCAGGAAAGTCAACCACAGCCCTGAGACCTGCTATACCATGTTGTCTCTTCCCCTGTCTCTCCACAGAGGAAGACAGTCTGAAGGTTGGATGTGAAAAGAAAATTGCTAACTGAGCCCTCCCCTAAAAAGCTTCAGCTCTTCAGTTTTTGCATCGAGCTGAAAATGGTTCTTGTGTCAAGAACTAAAAGCAAGCTAATATGAATTTCTCCTTAGAAGTGAGAGGGTGAAGGATATGAGACACGGATAAAGTATTGAACAGAACTTAAAAGGCAAAACAACACTGCAGTGTCTTAATTGGATCCTATAAAAACATTTACATCAGTATGGTAGTTACCCTTTTATCGTTGTTTTTGCAGTCTCTGGGACCTTATAGAGAAATCATTTAATTTCTATGTTTACTTTGAAATGAACTAATGCAGAGTGCTGGGTTTTCTGGTTTATGACTTGCGTTATTGCTTCACTGTATTAAAATCCTCTCACAGTTCTTTACCCAGCACAGATCTGTTGAGAATTGAAATCTAAGAATCAGCTCTCTAAACAAAGGTCAGATATATTTTTTCTCCCATGCTAACATAAATATTGATTAAGTAGATTTCATGGCAATGGAAAAGTTAAAGTGAAAGAATGTTTCTGGTTCTTAGGTTCCCTTTTTCTGGTGAGTAAGGACATTTAGCAGTGTGCAGGAGTAGAGATCGTGAGGCTGTATACGTGGAAGCAAAACCTGAAGAGGAGTTACTTGGTCCACAAACCTTTCTGACTTGAAGTTAAATTATTTGCAAATCCATAAGTACCAAAAATTAATAGGCCAAGTTTTCTTGGTTTTAATAGAAGCGAACTGATTTTTTTGACTAATCTATGCACATCTTAACAAATTTAGTTCTGCTTTCAAGAAGCTTTTAAAAACAGAATGATATTCCCCCATTTCTTCTAGAGCTGAGTTTAGAGGGGCTTTCTGTGTCGTTCTTAAAGCCCCACTGGTCATGGTTGACCCCCCCAGTCTTTTTACTCAGTGCAAAGTGCATGTTCCGCACCTATTTTCAGCTTTATCTTTAAAATTGTAACAGGAACTTGTAGCAGAGTGCAATTTTTTACAGACATCTGGCTGACTTTCTTCCCCTGTTTAAGCAGAAACAAATATTCTTTCTGATTTTGGTGACGAGGTGCTGTGTATGTAATTTGAGTACTAGTTCAGGACAGTAATTGCTACCGTGTGACATTTTGTGAATTGATGCCACTATTTGTCAGGTTTTCATGGATTTTTGAATTACAGTGGATCACCAGGCACTGCTGATTATTGCTTGGCAGTGCAGAATTTTAAGAAGAAACAATGCAAAGATGAAGTTTCATGTGAAAGCAAGCCCCAAGCTGCATTCAGTTGGATTCAAGGGAGGCTGATGAAGTGTTCTTGAGGAGCTTATTTCTGCCCATGATGACCTGCTTAGTTGATTGAATAGGTGACTCAGTTCCTGACAGCTGTCAATCTTGATGTTTGCTTCTGAACTTCTGTTTTGCCTTATTCATCTTAATCTCTGATTTTCTTTCCAATTTTTTTTTTTGCTTCATCTTCTGTGCTCATTTCTGTTCTAGTCTCTGTGTTGCCTCTTCCTTTTGCATGGTAAACCTTTCATTGTTTTCCTGGAGTCCCCTCCACGTGCAAAGATGAAAGCAGGCTGCTGGTTTTAAATTCTAATTAAAAAAAAAAAACAAAAACAAACCAAACAGAATCTGCAGGAAAGATGTTATATTTTTAAAATGTTAAGCAATCCTAAAGGTGAATAATGAACTTCCCTTTGTCCAGAATGGCTAAGATAAGATAGTGAGAGAGATATATAAAAGATACATCAGTTGGGAAATGGCTGGTCAAAAATCAAGATGAAAATGTCAGAATTAATATGTATGTATCTGTGCAGACCAATTCTTAGATGTGCTTTGACCATCTCCTAAACTGAGTTCCACTGAATTTTTTTTTAGGGGGAAAGAAAAACCCAACCGGAGAGGGATGTCTTTGAAAGTTTCCCAGAATTTATCCTAGATAAAGTTTTTTTTGGTACACACAAATCACAGAACCTACTCCTCAGCTTATAAATTAAGTATTGTTTTTGTTGTATCCAGTGGTGAATTATGAATAGGAATGCCTAAAAAGTGGAAAGCTACAGTAGTTTCCAGACTATTGACTGAAATTAGAGATGTTTAATACTTCATTTCTTCTAGACTGACTCTCCAAGTGCTGTAGTTGACTAACCTTGCAATTTTTAAAAAGAATTAAAATTACATACATCTTGCTGTTTATTGAACTGAAAGTCAAATGCCTTGTTTGTATAGATGATGCTACTTAAATATTAAATACATTTTGAAACTGAAATGAGGTTACTCCAGTGCTAGAACACTGAAGCCAGGAGGCCTCGAGCCTGTCCTCAGATGTGCTTCAGTTTTGTGACCTAT
This sequence comes from Oreocharis arfaki, assembly GCA_013398015.1. NCBI lineage: Eukaryota > Metazoa > Chordata > Aves > Passeriformes > Paramythiidae > Oreocharis > Oreocharis arfaki. The sequence goes on along the minus strand of VZRR01001429.1, from coordinate 93,873 downwards.
TGTGTGCAGTCTGATAGTGTTTGTGTCCCTGGCTCGGGAACATATGAGCAGTGCAGGAATTGAAAGTAGCTAACTGATAAATTTTAATAAATGAATAGCATGCAAGTAATTATGTGTGCCTATGTTTACGTTACTTTTTTAGTAATACTTCACTCACTATTCCAGATTAAATTCTCATGGTCTTGAAGGGATCTGGTCTTAAAACCTTGAAGTCTGTCCATTTAGAAGTCTGCCCGTTTTAACGCTTTAAAGAGAAAAGACTGTCCTTTCTGTTGCTGCACACAGCAGATCAGGCAAAGTGTAGTTGCCCTGTATTTAATTGTGAAGTTCTGCAAAGTTTTTTGTGTCTCAGAAATAACCAGCCTGGTTCTGATGTTTAGAAGATGAAGTTATCAGTCACATACACACACAAAACCTCCCAAATGCTGTATTTGCTCAAAACTGAAGTATGCAGTTTAAAAATAATGTTTGAGTTCTGTTGTAAGCGTGACAGTATTTCAAAATTAATGGAAAGATCTTCTGCCTGTGGAAGCTTTGAAATGGGAAAGGAGATTTTATCTCTTCTCCTATTCTGATGCTCATGTGCTCCTCTGTGTCAGATCTGGAGATGATTTGGATCCAGTACTGTGAGTTGCTAGGTGGCACAGATGATAAAAGATGAATTTTCACTGTTCCTCTAAATTATTTTGTTTGTGGTTGATCCATGTGTAGTGATGACTCTTTTTTCTGGGGGTGGTGTGATGGTGGGGAGGAGAGGTGCTAAATTCAGGTTTATAAACTGAATAATAAAAGATTTTCACACCTTCAAAAATGTGATCAAAATGGTAGTTTGGCCAAAAGTGTGGTGGTTTTGGAAGTTTTTTTAACATGTTTGTTCGAGAGTAAAGGGAGCTTTTCCCTCTCTGAGTGAAAATTGTCAAAACCAGGATGATGTACCGCTGGAACTGCTTTCCTGTACGTGGCTATAGATGATGGTTTTGCAATACATGAGGCTGTTCGCTGAAAGGACAGGCACAGAGTACATCTTCCAGTCCAACCCTGTGTTCAGCTAGATCAGTTTGCTCAGGGGTAGAGCCTAGCCCAGCTTCCGATGGCTCCCAGGATGGAGATTCTACAACATCTCTGGGCTACTTTCTAGTACTTAACTGCCCAAACGATGCCAAGTTTTGTCTTATGTCTCATTGGAATTTCCAGTTAATGGAAATCTAAGATGGCAGGTGCCAGGACATTGTGTGGAGGAGAGATAAACATGCACTGGGGTGTTTCTTAGTAGTCCAGCTGTATTCTGTGTGGTGTGTGACATTTCTTGTCAGAGCAGTGATGTAAATGCTTTGACATTCCGTGTCCTGCATCTGCTCTTTTGGCTTCTTTGTTGTGGGGGGGAAAGATTGGTTGGAGTCCAGCTAAGCTGACCAGAAACATAATGTCCTGTTTATTACTGAAGGCATGAGCATCGGGGCTCAGGAATCCTATGTCATGTTTTTAACACATGCCTGCAAAAATCTGGGTGTTTGAGTGATAGGATCCACTGCTCATCAGTCCAAGGGATTTTGCTGCCTGCACTGTCTGTGACAGCCATCAATTGTCAGATCAGATTGTGTTCCTGCTGTAGATGCTGCTTCTCCACACTCTTAATTTTTTAAGCCCAGACCATTTTTTGTGCATGTGTTTATAGCAAGACCTTGGTTTTTGTTAGCAATATGCACTGTGTGTTTTCATGAAACTGCGTTTCCACAGTCCTTAAATCCCTTGAGCTTGCTGTGGAGGAAACCTCTATTCTCAATCTCATGCTTTAGGATGAAACATGTTAGTAAGGTAAGATCCATCTTACTTCCTCTTATATGTCTAACCTTTAAACACCTAAATGTGAGCTACGTGTCTTTCAGGTTAGAATCAATGGAGAGAAATAAATCACAGAAAGAGATTCAGCTTGATTAAATTAGGAATTGAAGATAAGTTAGAGTAATTACTGTCTTAAGCTGTTTATTCCTTTCCATTGTCTGTAGGAAACTCTGACAGTTAAATGTGAGCTGGTTGCATTAACCCGTGGAAACCTTACCTGAGGTGACTGAAATCCCACCTTCCTGTTATTGTACCACACTTCATATGTTCTGCTTGCTTAATTATGGATGCTGCTTTTAGCAGACAGCCGTTCTGTCTGTTCAGTGTCACAAACTCAGTGCCCGATACGCTTTGCAAAGAGATTTTGGGGTGAGCGATGTGTTACAATTTAAATGATTGAATGTATTTTGATGTGGCAGCTATGTTGTGTAACTAGAAATCAGTATTTTATGAGTTCTGAGAAGGACGCAGCATTGCATAAAGGTAGCTGACAGCTTGTGCATGGTGCTCTGGAATTTCCAGACACAAAGACTATGCAAATGTTGACAAGATATAAAAATAAGTACTTGTGAAGTACTGTACTTGGTCTGGATAGTAATGAGACTGGTTTTAGCCAAGCTATTTCCCCTGGAGGCCAGCACTCAAGTGTCTGGGAAGACACCAGATGACCTCCAAAGAGAAGATGTGGGGCTTTTTGTTTGCTTGATACTTTGTTGGGTTTTTTTTCTTTTTTTTTTTTTTTCTTTTTGGCAGCTAAACCATCTGAACTGTTGGCATGAGCTGTCAGAAAAATCCTTCTTTGAAACATGGAGACTGACTAGTATTTTTGAGTTAGGAGTAAAGGCAGAAATAAAATTTAATGTAGAAGCCTGAATCTATCACAAGTTCGTTGCTGTGGGTTTTTTCATAATACTATGAACTTTGTGGATTGATGGCATGGAAACTGTTTTGTCTAAGAAGTGAAAAATTAGATGACCACTTGTTCCTCAGAGGTAAAAAGAAGATGCACCTGACACTTAGAATTTATGAGACAATTCCTGGCAAATGCTGGGCTTGAACTGAATACTTGTACTTTGAGGTTGGGGTAAAGTTGTGGCAGCACTCAATTGTTCAGGAGGAAAGAGCTTGTTACTTGTGGTTGGGATTTGATGTTTATTTCAGAGCTCTTCAAGAGCATCATAGTATTTGGAAGATACTTTAACAGCAAGTGAGGCTGTCACATATCCATGATAAAATGCATTTTATTATGTGTTTTTGCAATTCACCAAATGGGTATCCCTGTGCTAAGTGTAGAATTTATAGATAGAAAAGCATTGGAAGAATATAGCTCAATATTCAGAAATATGCTGTCTATAAGAGGCAATGAAAACATGTCTCGGCACTCAGGATGGCATTCATTCATACTCCATCACCAGCTATTGTGAAAGGAACTTCTAGAAAAATACTCCAGTGTTTGATTTTTTCCCGTATTAGACCGTAAGGCCCCTGAAAGTTTTATCTAATTTTTTTTTTTTTGGTTTCCCATTCTGTCTTCAATAACTTGCTAAAAGTTTTGTCTTTCTTTCTCTCACGCATGTTTTCTTTCACCAAGATGGAAGTGTTGTGCTCTCGAAATGTTAACCTTTCCAACATCCCTGTGAGATACTCATGTGTGAATACTGGCTCAGTCTTCAGGGATGTTATTCCCCCAGAGCTACAAGAGGGTATTGAAAGAACTTAGACTAAAGCTCTGGAGTCCCTTGTTGTAAAGCTCCTGCTCAGGGAGGTGGATGATTCTGTTCTAGGCAGTGACAGGCTTTTTAGGGTGAGTCAGGAAGTGCTGGTCGCATGAGAAATGTTTTGACTAGAAACAACTCCAATCAAACAGATCTCTAGGGATATAATTGTCGTGTTTCTGAACAAAGAATGATCAAACGAAAGCTTACAGTGAGGTCTTAATTCAGTCCATGACAAAGCATCCTCTGACTTCACTGAGGTCAGATTACATTTTGAGTATTGAAAACCTGTCTAAAAATCCCTACCTTTTTATACATTTTTCAAAGTAAATCGTAATAATAAATGTATTTCTATCAGCATATCAATATAAATTAGAGATTGAAAAGATGAATAACTTTTCCATTGTATGTTAATATTTAAATGACTCCAGAGGTTTTTGTCTATGTAATAAATGAAAAGTGTTGTCTGAAAGATTCAACTCTGGATCCTCATAGCTACCAACTGTAAATTTTCTGTACTATATTTAATACTGGAAGAAGAGTCCTAAGGTAATTTTAAGTAGCATCAGAATTTTGCAATGTCCTTTAAACATCTTCAGTGATGTAAGAGAGTGACCTTTCCCTGCTTGAAAAAAAAAAAAGGAGAGGAAAAAAAAAATTACCTTCTACAAGAGAGCAAATGCCATGTACTGTGTTTAGATGTAAGTGTTAAAAAATCACACGGGTAGAAGAGGCTTCTTTCTACTCTTGATCTGCCAAGATTATGTAAACCTTCCAGCTGCAGGCTCTCTGAGTTAGGGTAGTAACTGGTTAGACCTTCTCAAATAAAAAGATGCTGAAGCATATTGTCTTATGGTTATTCCATCCTGTCTTTGAATAATTCAAGGAATTACTTTTATTAAAAATTCAAGTGTCAGTTTTGTTGTTTAGCTTCTTTATTGGAACTTGTATTGTAAACTTAAGGCTCATGGCAGTGCCTTCGAGATGCTTTTGATTTACCTATTAGTGAAATCTGAATCCCGTTCTGAGTACACATTTTCCAGATTAGTCTGAAGTTTATTGGGTTTATTTACTTTAGTGAAAAGAAGTATGTAGTCCTTTCAAACAAAAGAAATAGCAAAGATTATTTTTTATTTGCTAGCTGTGCAGAAAAAAAAAAAAGCATAAACACATTGGTGTATTTGCTCAGTTTTGTGAGCAGTTCTGGGTTGTGAAGGCTATGGTAGAAGGTTGGTCCTCTATTCTTGGGGGGAAATGTTGAGCTTTGGGATCACCTAAGTTACCCTTCCTCTTCCATACAGTTGTAAATATAATTTGGTTATTTTTTCCATACGATCACGGATTAGTTTGGGTTGGAAGGGACCTTTAAAGGTCATCCAGTTCTAACCCTTTGCAATGGGCAAGGACACCTTTCACTAGACCACATTCCTCAAAGCCCCATCTAGCCTGGCCTTGAACATTTCTAGAGATGTGGAATCCCTGAGTTCTCTGGGCCACCTGTTCCAGGGCCTTACCACCCTCACAGGGAATTTCTTCTTAATAGCCAGTCTGACCCTACCCTCTGTTACTTTGAAGCCATTTCCCCTTGTTCTATCACTCTGTGCCCTTGCGAAAGTCCCTCTCCAGCTCTCTTGTGTCCTCCTTTGGGAATATTTACCTATTTTCTGGAGTTCTTGGTTGTTTGTTTTAATTGTAACCAATGGAAGCTTTCTCCTTCTGTCGCCAAGAAGAAAATGTTTACTTTTTACATTTATCTCTCCAGCTCTTGCCTGGGGGTGTGTGTATGTGTATATTCTTTTGCTGATATGAATTATATTTTCTGTCTGGAGATCATAAGTTTTTTTGAAAGCGAAACAAAATGATTAAACTGAAGTCAGCTATATTATTTGAAGCTGCTGTGTGTGTTTATCCTCATAGTGCTTAATCCTTGACTTTGCCTCAGGCTACTAACCCTGGCTGGTTATTAATTCCTTAAAAATGCCCTGAGCCAACATTCCTGCTGTTATAACTTGTTTGGGGCTGAAATGGAGTTGACGTTTTTCTTAGCTACAGCACCTTCTTGCTGTAATGTCACCGGATCAATTGGTTTCAGCAGTGCTGCTTTTTCACCATGTGCCTCGAAAAATTTATTTCTTGTACAGCATCTGTTTAGACTTCTCAAGTTAACGTTTAGTCTACCAGGGACGTAACCTATTTTAATGAAGGGATGTCAGATCTTTTGGAAATACTCTCACTGTACAGATCCTAAGTGGCCTATTACAAAGAAATCCATGCTTTTACTTCATGAAACAAAACAAAACCCTTCAGCAGGATCGGAAACTTAGGCCATTATGGTGTGGGGAGAGGACAACTGTGAAATTGGGGTGAAATACAATACGGTTTGAAATGCTATAAACTTCTTTCTGTATACATTTTAGGGATTATTTCATAAACTACTTAAGAAATGTTGGCCTGGCATGCATGTGTCTGAGAGACTCCTCTTCTGAACCTGCAGCTGAGCTTCTTCCAGGCTGGAGTTTAGATTTTTCTGTTTTAATGGAACCCTTCCTATAAAGATCAAAATGCTATAAAATTACAGGTTGGCTTCAGGAGCAGCAAAACACCTTGGTAAATTATCTCCTAGTGCTCAGGCCAGTCCCTCCCTCATCAGCTGGCATGAGCTGAGTCAAAGCTGGTGTAGCACAGGCAGTCTCTGCTGCTGGATGCCCAGCTTGCCTCTGGCTCACTCAGCAGTGATGGGGGCCGCGTCTCGGAGGCAGGATGCGTCTGAAGGATGTGGTGGTGTGTGGAGCCTCTGCTCTTCTGCACCTGAAATTCAGCTGAGATGATGTCCTGGTAAATTCCCACTGCCACGGGAAGCCTGCGCACAAGCGTGGGGCTGTGTGAAAGCCTGGCCTGCAAAGGAGAAGGAGCAGGGTGCATCTGCCAGACATCCACCTCACTGTGCTTTTGTACATCCACGCTTTCTTTTTCATAATTACGTATGAGTTAAATAACTGTTTCTAAGGATTCTCTGAGACACGCTCCTGTTTTTTTTCAATGAGGTAAAACATCTTTAAAAGTAGTAGGATCACTTAAACACCTTCAAAAAATCCCCACCCTACTCCTCCTTTCCCCCACTCTGAATTTTTCATTGTGAAGGAAGTTTTGTCTCCACGTTTCTATTTCAGAAATGAGTGACTTCAAAGACCACTGCAGAAATCACATCCCAAACCACTTCTGCTGCCTTCCAGGAAACCTTCCCAGCAGGTATCTTGGAAGAAAGACCATTTGATTGAAAAAGAGCAACAGAAGATCATCCCTTACCAAGAGTAATATTTAGCAATCTGCTCCTCCCTTATGAGGACAGAAGTCCAAAATATAGAATACTTTTAAGGTTCCTGGTGTGTCCAGCCTCCAGAGCATCTTCCAGCTGTTGTTATAGACCAGACAGATAACTCTGTTTCTAATCCTTGTGTGAGGGACAACACAGAATGTTATTTCAATGCATCTTCATATCAATCTATAAAGAAGACTTCAATATTTGAATAGTAAAATGACAACTTTTAGCCCAATACATTACATTTATTATGTTTCATTGACCTATTTTCATCACATCAGTGTAAAGCTTCCTCTCTTCTCATAGTGCCAGAAATGATTCAATTTACCATTTAAATGGTAGAGTTAATCATTATATATAATTAAAGCAAAGCCTGTGTGAAGAATTCTGAAATTCTGTGAATATTAAGGCGTGAAATTATTTTATGCGAGATTTCTGTAATGAATATAATATGAAATAATTTCATCCATGCTAAACAACTTTATTAACTATAAACTTGGTGAGATATCAGGTATCTCACTGTTTTCCCTGTGATGACACACATGGGAGACAAAGTTAACAGGATGATGAGCAGAGGCAAGTGGTGGCCCCGTGGCCTAGGAGTTCCAAGGCAGCCAGTTTTGAGTTAGTGGTTATAAATTATACTTCTAAGTTTGTTTTCAATGTAATATTTATAATGTTTTTCCATGATGATATAATAACTTACTGAAGTCAAAATGTGAGATGCATAACACTAATGGTATGTAAAGCACTTCAGAAATTAAATGGAGACTTCCAGCTGCCTTTTCTCCAGGAAAAGAAGAGTGTCTCCTTTGGGAGCTGCATGAGTTTTCCTTAGACCTGAGCAAGTTACTGTGTTACATGGGAGGAGAAGGGTCAGGGCTGCATCTGTAACGCTTCCTGAAACTCCCTTTTGGAGCTGTTTCTGCCACTGCCATTCTGCAGCAAACCTTCTCTTTGGATGATGGTGATCCCAAAGCAAATGGCACTGGGACAGCCTGGATCAATGGGATACAGTCTCTAAAAGCAGTGGAGAAGCTCATTCAGAGAAGTGCCGAGTCTCATGCATTAAAAACTAGGAATTAAATGCTGGAAACGAAGGATGTTAGTCTTAAGAAAGTAGAACAGATTTAGTTTCTGTGTTGAACTTGGTTCTTCTGGCTGCACAGAGAAATCTGTGAAGATTCTGAGCATTGAGCAGAATTGGGCTTGGCATCAAGACAGTCTGGAGATTGAATCAAGTGAGGCTGATCTGGTTCCAGCAGAGTTCCCTGCTGCAAATTGAGGTTCATCTCCCTGAAATGTGCAGCACAGGCTGTGGTGCGGGAGGAAATTAGCAAAGGGTTAAGAAGCACGAGTGGTTGACGAGAACAGCTAAAATTTTCATAGCGCATCTTGTGTTTTCAGAGCCGCATTTGCAGCGCTGAGGCTGGCGCAGGAGAAGGCAGGGAGCTCCTGGCAAGCAGACAGCTCATCCCAGCTTCACAACGCGACCAAATTCTGCCCGCGGCTGGGGCGAGGGCCTGTGGTGCATTAAGGATCTGCTAGTCAGGGGAAAAAAAAGCGAGTCATTTCAGTCCCATCCCTCCCCTTATCTTGCACAGCCCCTCTCTGTGCCCTGGCTTCACGCACAGCCCTGGAGGCACAATCTGGTTGTTTCAAGAGCAGTTCTGATCTGGGAAACGTCCCCTTTCTTACTCGACGGCGCTGCCAAAGATTATTGAAAGCCGGTATCTCCTGATTCTAGTGACAATTTCTAATAAGTTTTCCATCACCAATTTCTATGGTGATGCATGAACAAAAAAGAATACAGTTTTACTTTCAGCTCCAGAGCTATTTTTACGAGGCTGGCTGTTAAAGACAAAAGAAAACATTTTCTTTCTAAACTGAGCATATTTGACACTGAAGGTCAATGAGAGATAATACGACCAGAACTCTGGTGTTTATGCACTCATTTGCTTATAGAGCAAATTAAACTATTTAATGACCTGATGACTTCCTCTTCTATCATACCTAAATGAAATATAACCCTCTTCACCCCTTCGTGTGCCTCTCAGCCCATTTAAAGATATTTTAAGGGTTTTTTTGTCCATGAAATCTGCACCTTCCATTACCCTTACCAGGTGCAGCAACTGGAATTCCTGAAATGAGATTCAGGGGTGTTGTGTGACTGCTCCTGCCATTATGCAGATGGTAATTTCTTCCCATGCTAATTATTATCAAACAGCTAAGAGAAAGATTAAAAAGTACTGTGTTCCGCAAAGGCTTTTTTTTGCCCCCCATTATATTCTCTGAAAGAAAGGAAAAAATAATCCTGAAAACCAGTTAGTCAGGGAAATGCAGAGAGTTAGTGTCTGCTCAGAGCCTCACGTGAACCTGGCCCTCCTCTGAGGGCAGGGAGAGGGAGGGAATGAGGGGGAGAGAGAGGTGTGGATGTTTTTATCAGAAGGTGCTTTTCTCACGGTGTCCAAGATAAAGGGACTGACATTCTTGAAGTGCTCTAATGGGGGTGGAAGAGTAACTGCATCCTGAATTAGGTGGTTCACTAATGTGCTTATTTTTTCCAGTCCACATAGTTCTGCCTAGCTCCTTGGGCTTCTGGAATGAAGACCTTAAGTGGCATATCTTTTTATGCCACTTAAGGTCTTAGATTTGAACTTTTCAAACCAAAGAAGATGCAAGGCTTGTAATTTCTTCATCTTCACCCTGGTTTTTTTTTTGGTTTTTTTTTTTTTTTTTTTGTTTTTTTTTTTTTTTTTTTTTTTTTTTTAAATACTAGGTTCAGTCCAAGTGATGGTTTTGATTTTGGGGAATTTTTTTGGTTGTTGTTTAGTTTTTTGGTTTTTTCTTTTTTTTTTGAATTGGCCTAATTGTGACATTCTGTGGTTAATTTTACTTGGATGGAAATGTAGCACATAGTGTGCTGAGATCCTGATTTTTTTTTTTAATTTTTTTTTTTTTGTCGAGTTTACAGTCTTTTTTTCCAATGTGGGCTGTGGTTTCATTACAGTAAGTTCCTGCTTTGGATGCAAAGACTTACGTCAGATTCACCAGCTGCTGCTCTCTCAAAATAGGCAGCATGCCAGTACCAAGGATTAGCTGGGTTACTGTTTGTCCCACCAGTTGTTTTTAAAATCTTTAACTGCAGAAACATCCCTGTATGCCATCCCTGCAACTCAGTGCCTGATGCCTTCTGTTCCCACCCTCCTTTTGAATTTTCTTCCACAGGTCATCTATTTTGCTTGCATTTTTGATATTCATTAACTCGATTTGGAAAACACTTTTGTCAGTATATTTGTGTTTTCTTATAAGCTAGCAAATTTTCATATAAATATCTTCCTTGTCTTAGGTGATGGCTTTTTGGGAACGGGTTTCCTCCGTGTATCACAGTGGCTGCAGTATTAGGATACTGTCATTAAAATGCTTATCACGGGTGAATGACTCGCGTTCTGATAATCCTGGAGGAGAAAATAGCAGCAGTAAGCAATGCTCACCTAAACCACAGTTTACTTGACTCATGGAACAATTTTGTCAATAAAATTACCTCCATGCTACGAGAGCCGTGGCTCGGAGACCACGGCTTTGTGCGAGTTCCTCTCAGTCCATCAACTTCACTAGTAAAGCTGAACTGAAGTCCTAAGTTGGTTCCTAAATTAAGCTCCGAGTTGAGCAGCACGGCTGTATTCCAGCCGAAGCAGCCAGGGATTTGCCTCGCAGGGGTTGCCTGAAGTACCGAGTGTGTGTATTTCCCTGGAGGAGCTGAGCCCGCAAGTGGAGGAACCTGAGGCTGAGCATCCGTGTGCCGGTGTTAGGAGCAGAGATTCACCCCTGTTACTGTTGGCGTGCTATTTCTGTGCTCCCATGAGAGCGTCTTGGGACATATCATGGGTTTCTTTCTCCTGAGATACTTCTGTAGCCTTCAACTCTCCCCCTTGTCCAAGTTCATTGTGACAGTTTTGGAGCAGGCATGTCCTTTAGGGCAAATAGCAGGAAAGTTAACAGAAGACCATGAACACTTTGATGTATTTGCTGCTGTGCTCCCTGAAAAGATGACAGGTTTTAGCCCAAGTTGAAAAAAGATATCTTAATTGTAGCTGCAGCCCAAGCCAGAGCAGCCAGTCTGGAGATACAGGGTCTTTGTACTTGTACCAAAGGTGATGGTATTGGGCCAAAACAAACGTAGGAGCTTTTGGGAACCAGGAGTTAAATGAAGAGAGACCACTGGGCTGTTTCTCTGCTCCAGGGCAGCTGCTTCCTTCCAGGCTATGGGATTTAACTTCATTAACCACACTAGGTCTATCAGAGTGTGTTTTAAGACCTACAGAAGATTTATTCTCAAAAGGAGGAAGAGCATTTAGAAGCCTGTAAGATGCGTGCTGTGAGCATAGAGAAGAAGTGTCTGTCAGGGGCAAGAGAGTGGCTTGTCTGGGGAAGAAGAGATGGCAGGTTTAAGACGATGTTTTCCCTCTTTACCTCTATAACCTCTCAGACTGAAGGTGGGTCTTTACTATCAAACCCTGTTGTTTTCCCCCAGCACTCAATTTTGCCAGGTGGATAACTTGTGATGAGAAGTGTGTGGAGTTACATCCCCTTCAGTGTCCATCTTTGTCAGCAGCTGTACGTGGAAGTGGGAAGTTGGGAGTATTTAGGCTACTAGTATGTGTCCTGAGTGAATGACTATTCAAAAGCTTATGTTCAGAACTCCCCTGGATGCTGCAGCTTTCATCAGCTCTTCAAAGTGTCTGATGAGAGTGACCCAACTGCTGCTGCACTGCTGGTCCGCCCAAGCCATGCTGTTTCTCTTCAAAGAGCTTGCCTTTTGCCTTGCCTCTCCACACCTGTCTCCAGCAACAAACCAGAAACATCATCAGGTGATATTTTAGGGGAGGACACTTTGTCGGCATTCATCCATCAGTTGTCTGATGGATGTGTCCTATCCAGAGGACTGTGCATCAGGCCTCCATGAGTGCCCACTCAAACATACTTCTGCTGGATTTCGGATCACCTGAGGAAGCCAGAGTGAAAATAATGGGAGAGGAAAACAATGCACCCTTATTCTAGTTTAATTAACTTTTGTGCAGTTTTAAAAATGTATGAGAATTAAAGCGTTTCATTAATATGTACACACATTTTACGAAGGCATTATGTAACTATTTGAAACTGTAACTCCCAGGCCTGGGAGCACAATGTGATCCTTGGGTGCAGCCTGGTGCAGGCCACGCTGTACAGGATACAGTGCTGTCCCATGTGGGAAGACACCAGATGCCATCAACGGCTGGCTGGGTGGCTGAAGGGCTTGAGCATCTTGTTACTGCTTCCAAAGTTTATTTTTTAATCTCTACCTCTTTTAAATCTCTACCAGTTTAAAGGTATCACCAGCATGTGCTGAGTGCAGGACCTCAAAATACTCCCTCGTTTTTCCCCTGCTATTCTGTCCCATCATTTCTGTCTTCTTTTTCCCTCTCCAGGTCTACAACATGAGCTGAAAACTTGCTCTCATTAAAAATTCTCTGAAATCTTCCCCATCCCTGGAAATGTTCAAGGCCAGGCTGGATGGGACCCTGAGTAACCTGGCCAAGTGGAAGGTGTCCCTGCCCATGCCAGGGGGGTTGGAACAAGATGTTCTTTAGGGTACCTTCCAGCCCAAAACATTCCATGATACTATGAAATGTGGTAGTTGCCAAGGTATTGAAGATTAATTAACTGGGGAATTCAGTGGAAAGATCTTGCAGGTATTTTCCAACTTACACAATTCTATGATTGTCTGTGTCTGGTTTGATTTTTTAAAAAATGTTTTCTTATTGTTTCTTTCACAAGTAAAAAAATTAACCTTGGCATGCTTCCCTTGATGGACTCTCTTGTAGTGCAAAAGCCAAAAGGTTCCAGTATTGTTTTTGTTTCTAACTGCAATAGTATCTCTCTCATCATGGTAATGTGCATGGGTTGCCAGTAGTCTGAGTGACAGGAGGAAAAGGTGATGTCTTTGATGCTTTGACAGCTGGGACTTACTCAGCAAGTGTCCTACCTAGAAGATATTCTTTCTTTATCAAGTGCCATGTTTCATTTTGTAAATGACATATAACTGTGTTGGCCCATGTCTCTATGGCTTTCCCTGGAGACAGAGAATACAAAATCCTTCGATTTTCTGGAAGCGTTTCGTTGTCCCAGGCACTGATACTAAAGACTGTATAAATGATGCCTTTTTAATTGCTGGCGAAGTGACATTGCCATGCCACTAAAGGATGTTCTTTGTCGAGGGGAGAAAAATATGCTTTCTGACTTTAATGGATTGCCTTAAAAATCAACTTAACTTAAGGAAGTTAAAAAGAAGACAGTCAAAAAAGCTTTGCAGTCCAAGGAGTGAAATTTAATGTTAGTGGTAGCCTGAACTGTGCTAGCTGGATTGTGTTAGTTTATGTTCAGGTGCCAGTTAACAGCATGATTCCAGCAATATGGTTTTATTGATTCCCCAAACCCTATTTTGATTTGATTTACTTGTTGTCTGTGGTTCGTAAGCCGTGCTCTCCATGATTCAGTGAACTGTCATAATGGTCCATCTTGTCTCTGTATCTTTTTATTCCTCTTTTCCCGTGCCATCTTCTAAGGCCCTGTAAGCACACAGAGGAACAGCAACAGATTAAGTGGGTAACCAACTGTGGACTAGGACCCAATCCAGCAAACCATTAACATGGGCCTTGTTTCGTTTACGTCAGTTGTGTGCTCTTGAAGGTGAACATATGCTTTGGTGCTGTAGTGAATCAGTCTGCAAGAACATTCCTAAGTTAACATCAGGGCTGTCTCAAAGAGGAAAAAGGTGTTTTTTCCTTAGCAGTGCTGATTCAGTGGTGTCCAGCAGAGCTTTTTGGAGACACCACCTGAAAATTATTTTAGGTTTTATTGCAGGAGAAAAAAATCTGATCTATTTCATTGTAGATAAGAAAATCAGACTTGACATGAAATTTAGGAAGAGGTGCTTGGATCTGGAGTGGACAAATGCTGCTTTCTCCTTGTTTGAGGTTTGTCAAATTACTACGTCCAAAGTTTAGAGGCTAATGAGAGAGTTTCCTGCTGTTTTTGGTTGGAGCTATGCTTCTTCTGCAAAGAGAAGGAAGACTATCCAAAATACTTACCTAGTCCTCATCTGAATTAAATATTTTGCTTTATACTAGCAATAAAGTTGTGAGTTGATACAGAAAGGATTATTCAAAGCATAAAGATGAAAAATAAATTCCTTCTCAAATGTTTGTAAGAACCCAGACCATACATATCAAAGTGGCTGTAGTGTTGCCACATTGTTACAGGTGGAAGTTTGCAAATACACCAAAACAAGAGAATTACATATTTGGAGTGAAATGTGTTGGTTTGAGTATTATTTGAAGGTAGTGCAGAAATAGAATATTGGATGATCCATAGCTAGGTTGGCTGTAATGGCTACAGTCTCTGTCATTGTCAGTTCAATATTGGGAAGGTCTAGAACCCTAGAAAGTTACGGCTTTTAAGGAAAACCTTATTTTTATCTTGTATGTGAAATATTTGTGCTGATGGCTTAACTGCTTTGAAAATACTTTCAAGACTGAGATTCTTAAAGACCAGATTTCAAGAATAGAAATACCAGCTTACACAAGGGCTCCTTTGCAACTTACAAGAAAGAGAAGCATAAAATGATATGAAGGTACTATTCTGCATATAAAACCAATCTCAATATCAAGCTTGTATAGTTTATATAAAAATGATGGCATCCTAGAATGGCGGTACTTTTGTACTTTGATAAAATAGCATTACTGTAGTGAGTTAATCTTACAAAGGGGATTTTTTGAAACAGCATTTGAAAAAACTATGGAAAAAGAATTCAGATGGAGATGTGGTGTTAGATTTTGGATTTCTGCAATTAATGCAGTCATCTTGATTTTTTTGCTTTTAGTCACTCAGCATAAAGCATGAAGCTCCCAATTCAAGCCTGCATACAGCGGGTGATTGCTTCGTACTATGCTGAATAAGGCTGTTTTTGAACTGCGAGTGCATCTAATCAGCACAGAGTGGGCTGACTTCACACCAGTTACTGAAAACACATTTTCATAAGTCTTCTTTCCTGATAAATATCCAGCCAGGATTCTCTTATATGTTGTAGTATGCATTGCTATTGAGAAATGTGTAGTGATGCATGTATAATGCCAACCGTACAAATACGGGTTTGTACTATTTCTTAGCATATGTGTTATGAATTCTTGAAGCTATCTCAGTCCTACAGCATATCTGTGCTGAGCAAACCATGGCTGGGGGCCAAATCCATTTTACAGCTATCCAAAACAGTCTTGTGACCAATCAATCAAGTTTACCCTTATAAAATGCCCATAGTATAAGCACCTAAGGCACTGTGCATAATCCATATGAAAATAAATACGATATACTATCTCTGAATGGTGAAGTCAGGTGGAATTAGACATGTTCCTCTGAGGTTGTAGTAGATAAAGGAAGCTGGTTCTGTAGGAGGAGATGATTAACACGTGGTACAAGTGCACACAACTTGTAAGGCCAGTCTCACTTTTGAGATGTGGCTGGAAAATTGAATGTCTGAAGGGAATTAAAGGCTGTTGAATAAGAAGGTTTTATAAATGGGACACAGGCTGCTGAGACTTCTGCGAATTGCTGTTTAGCCTTGTGGAGAAGGCTCCTCCCTCACAAACACAACTCCAAGAGCTTCAATTATTTCTAAAATTTACCTGCTGTTCGTAAGAGTGGGCAGCCCTGAGGCTTATTGGATTTTGCAATAAGAGCATTGCAGATTGGTCAGGTGTGCGCTTGGCAGTATTTTTTTTTTTAGGGAAAGGAGATGAACTCCATGTCATGAGTGAGAAACTTTAAAAAAAAAATGGGGGCAAAACCCCTACTGTACATAGTATGTCTGGATACTGCAGTTTATTTAAGAACCAATGAGATGAGAGGCTTGACCCTGTTTGATCTGCGCCCTTCCCCACAAGGATGATCTTGGCCATAGGAGGTGGGACTGAAAGTCAGGTTCACAGCTAGCTCCTGATATCTGCCCCCATGCATGAACCTGAGCTCCAGGATCTAACCAGCATCTTCCCTTCCTTCTTCCTGCTTCCCAGGCCTCCCATTTTCCCGGTATAACTGTCCCATGTGCAGAAGCACGTGTGGTCTGCGTCCTAGTTTTTGGTTCTGTCTCATGTCCACACCAGCTGCAGCTAGCAAGTAGCAGGCTTGTGTTTGAGCATTCAAAAGTTCAATTTTGCTGCCCCCAATTATCTGCCACCCATTGGCTGTTACAACTTAAGTGACTTTTTTTTTTTTTTGCCAACAACACCCCAGCACTCAGCTATTAGTAGGCTGCTGGTGCAGCTCCCAGCATCCCGCTGCGCTGTGTGTGTCACAGCGGGAACGATCCAAAGAAAGCGGCGTTTTTTGAGAAGGGGTGAAATGGTTTAGACAGTGTAGAATTTATTCTAATGCATGAATCCAGTATTTAAACATGCAGGTAGACAAAATTACTTCCTGTTCTGCTAATCCTTTGGTGGATAATTTACAGCCTTCTGGAACTTCATTTCTAGTCTTTTCAGCTTTCGTTGATAAAGATGCAAAAAAGACAGACGTGTACAAAAGGACTGTATATAGCGTATAATTCATTTCGTAGAGCTGGGACATCTAGCTGAATGTGCCATTGATTTACCCTGGCACTAATTCCTAGTGAGTAGCTCCTTTTGAAAGTAGCTACAAGTTGGCATATTTGCAGAAGCATTGAATTCTGGCGTGCCGTCACTGTTGTATTAATAACATGATGTGCAGTGAGTCTGGAGAGCCTTTGAAAGTGAGATCTCAATAGAAGCTACGAGTTGTATTGTTACTCTCGGTACATACAGCGTAAAAACACCCCCAAAAGAGTAACCTATACGTGTTACCAATAGTGTGCGGTTTAGGGAATGGATTTTTCTTCCCAAATGTGTCAGTGATGTTGTGTTTATTAAAAAATGGTTCTCAAAGCCACTTTAAAGTCCATATGGTATCTGTTATGATTGCCTTAATAACAATAGCATAATTATGTGTATTATATCCTCATAGGATTGAATGTGCAACAAACATTGCTTGTAAGCAGCAAGTTTTTATGAGATGACAGCTGTTTTAGAACCAAAATTATAGCTTATTTATTGTGTGTATGCATTCGAGCTGGGCGAAAAATAGCGAAAGAATGAAATCTGCTAAAGGACTATTTCTCACTAAGTGTTATTTTGCAATAAAAAAGCTGGTTGTATTCTAAATGAACAATAAGAATGGGTTGGTTGGAAATAACATATTTCTGCAAAATATGATGCTTCAAAGGGATGCAGAATGTACCAACTATCAAGGATTTTTTCCCTTTCCTTGAATGAGAAGGGGGACCTCCTTCATAATTGGATAACTTTGTGTGGTAGTGGAAATTTGTAGTGGAAAAGATGAGGGATGAGTAATCATCCCCCTTGTAAAGCAAGGAGGGGTATGGCCTGGGTAGGAAGGGAGAGGAGAGAAGGGAGGAGCTGTCAAAGGTTCTTATTTTTTGTGGATCTTGAAATGGAAAGTCTCTGTGCTCTGGTCTGGCAGGGCCAGTGCTGGCCTGCAGACAGTGCATGTTGTACTGTTACCCCAAGCATTACATCCAAGAGTGAATTGAGTTGAAAGGATTGGTCGCTAGAAGGTTAACTCTAGACTATGGTTCTCTTTTCCCCATTTTCCTTGTTTTTTACAAAGGTCTGCCTGTCTGAAGGAGTGGCAAGTACCACTGAAAAATGTGAAGTACCTCAAGCCTTTCACACTCAATAATCATGATATCAGAAACAATTGTCAGGGCTTTGGGATAAGTTGCAAAAAAAAAAAATCCCTTGTGAAAATTAGTATGTTAATTGAAAGATAGTTTTCTACTGGTATTTACTTTACAGAGAAATGTGTCTCAGTTACAGGTTTTAGAAACTTGTTAGAGGTTACACAAAATCTAGAGTTTTAGCTTGCACATTGTTATTTGCAGAGACTGTCACCTTCTCACAGAATTGAGGGAATGCAAGGTGGGAACTTATAAAGCTGTACTGAGGAGGCTGGAGGGGAGGATTTCAGGTGGGTGTCTTCATTCCTGCAGATGAGCTGGAGTGTGGTTTCCAAGAAGGGGAATTAAAGGTACATGCACTACAAATGAACAGACATTTCAAAATGAGGCTTATAAAGCGTTAAAATTCAGGCACAGCTACTGCACTAACACAAACCAGGGCTCTTTCATATACAGAAAAAAAGCTCTCATTCTGTATCAACAATCTTGGCACAAAGGGAGTTTTCAAAATATGATAAGGTTGTTAAAAAGTGGTTCCATAGCATAAATTAATGTAAAATTTCTGGTGTGTGCTGTGAGTGAGTGTCCCATTGGTTGAGTCTCACCAAGATCTAAAACTAGGAGTAAGAGTGACAGCTCATCTTTACCTTGTGATGATACTGTGACAACACTGTTGGACAAATTCCCTGTAACACAGGAGAAAAGTTGATCAGAAATAAACTAGGCTACAAAGAGCAACTTCAGCGACTCCAAAAATCCTGAGTGCCATGAGAGAAAAATAACTGTGGACAGAAATTCTGTATAATCCCTGCTTAGGTTGTGGATCTCATTCCTGCAGGTAATGTGTCTGTGGCTGAAGGGCTGTTGCCTAGAAGGCTGCTGGGTTGTGTATTATAAAGAAAACCAAGGTGGAGCGATGGAGAAAAGGAGAATTCAGGAAGCAGCAAAGCTTTGAGTTGCTTGGCGCTATCACTGCTGAGGATTAGAGCTCAGGGGCTGGGCTCGGGCTGCATCCACCTCTAGGTTTTTCTGGATTTCAACTCTCAAATGCCTCCCCAGTACTCACTTTCCTTGGATGCAACTGCATACAAGGTGGGGGGCTTGGTTTTGAGAAGTTTTTCTGAGAGCTGCAGCCATGGCAGGTGAAGGGCTGTAGCACTTGGGGTGCGTGGCCCTTTCACAGGCAGAGGTGCTGCAGAAAGGCCTTCCCTGAGCTGCTTGCTCCCGTGGCTCTGCTGCTGCTTGGCACCCGCTGGGATCCCCGGGGACTGCACACGTAGCGAGCAAATCCTCAGGAGTCTCCAGCTGTTTACTGCTGGTGCCTTCCCAGCATCAAAACAAGTGTCTGCTTGGAAATGCAGCAGCAGAGAGTTCATGTGCTCTGACAACTGACATGGGCAGAAGAGAGATGTCTCTTCTATAGGGCAGGGATTTTTCCAGAGGGCCTTGTGGAAAGAAATACTGTATGATGGCTTCCTTTGAAAATGCTGTGTAAACTCAGAACTCTTCCCTGCTGTGTAACAAAACAAAACAGGTTTAGGTTTGTTTTTTTTTCATTTTCAAGATCATTTTAGACATAGTGGTATGCCAGATCCTTTGAATGGCAAATACTCAAGTATCTCAAATAAAAGAGATATGATCCAATGGCAGATTGGATCATATCTCTTTTGTGATAGAAATTATTGCCAATGGTGTGAAACTGTGATGTTGGCTATTTATGCAGTGATAGTTGTGTTTAAGTAGCTGTAAATTGTGTAGCTCTTCTTAATCTCTCTGAAAAAAAAAACCAAATAAAATGCAGTAGAGTTTTATGGTCTTGGGTTTTATTCTGTGGCTGCATCATTTTTTATTTTTACCAAAGCTATGAAATGGTTGTTGGGCTCATAATTTGATGGAAATACTTTGTAAAATAGTAAGCAGGTTATTCAGTTTTTTCTGTTGTCTCTGATGTGTTTTAAAGCAGTTTAAAAAAACCGTTTTGCGAATTTCCAGAGCTCATTACCTAGTGCACTGAATTACAGATGGAAAGAAATTTTACAAGTATAATGGCTGATTCTTTTGGGACCAGGCTGCAGGATCTTTCAAATGTGTGTATCCTCAGTATAATATAAGGTGTAATTTTGAGGCACAAATACTCATTCCAACATTGGCCTTTGTTTGGAAACTATTTTACTGAACTCCAGAATGCCTTGCACAGAAATTGAACAGATTAGGTTATGTTAGACAGGAAAGGTGTTTATCTCTTTTCTTTAAGAGTAGTATCAACAGGTTTTCCAGTGGCCTTGGAAGCTTGTTTGCAATTTAAAGGACTGGAGGACTGTTTTTCCTTGAGGAGGATGCTGTGCGATCAAATGCTAAGTTCTGATGGAAAAAAAGTTGTAGCTGATGGGGAATTTTTGCTTTTAGGGGAAAAAACCCAAAACTCTCTTAGCGTAACATGTTTGGATCTAAACCAGCTTCTTAGTTCTGATTTTTGCTAGCATAAGCTTGTATTAAAATACATATATATGTATATCTAGAACAAAATGTTACGCTGAAACTGAAAAGTAAAACTTTTTTCTTTTTCTAGAAATGAGTTGCAGAAGCTTGTGACTGTCTTTTGGCTTTTTTCCACCTCAGAATATGAAGGGATTTAGATGTGGGATATTTGGCATAACAGAAAATATAATTCCAGCTGAATTCTAGTCTCTGCAAAGCAGCCATATAAAAGATAGTAATTTTGATTTTAAGTTTTTAAAGTTCAGACCTTGTAAGGTGCGTGTCACAAAACATCATAGAAGCATTTGTTGGTTAGATGTTACAATAGGATTTGAGGCAATAAATTGTGTTACTTTAAGAAGTTTTGGATTCTAAGCAAAATAATATATTTCCAAAGTGATGTGACAGGTTTGCTGGATTCTACCGACATTAGTTCGGCACTGCTAATATTTGTGGTACTTCTTTCTGTCCTGAGTTTCCAGTTTAGGAGTTACTCCAGGACGTTGTATCTGTGGTTACTGCACTGTTGCTGTTTGTCTTTCCCTTGCTTGAAGATGGTGTTTGGGAGTGAACAAGCCATCTGTTGTGATGAATCTATTGAAGAATTAATTTAGGAAACAGTCTTTCAGAGTTATTTTTAATGATGGAAATGACTCAAGGAGGAAGAAAAATATTGCTGATTACATCTGTCCCGAATGTTGTAGGTGTGTAATGCCATCCTTTTAGGCTGATACAAGTCTTGCTAGCGTTTCCACTTCAGCTGGAAGATGTCCCTTCACTTAACTGGACACTAAGTCTACTATGAGTAAACAGAACTCTCACCTTGTTGGCATAGTCATCTGCATCTGAGAGTCATCTGCAAACTCTGTGGTGGTGAAAATGGGCTGAAATATATGGTGTGACACAATGACCCTTTGTGCTAACAGGAAAGGACATGCAGTGGGATCAGAACAGATATGTTGAGAAAAACAGTATCTAATCTGTAGTAAGAGACCCTTGCACCAAGAATTCCCAAAGTGTTACAGTATTTTTCCTTCTTTGATTTTTAAGTCCCAAACATTGCAGTGGAAGTGTATGTTATATAAATTGCACTGGATGTGAGAAATCAGTTTTAAGGTGAAGATTTTGGCACAAAAGCTTGTCTCCCACTAAGTCTGGGAATGTATAATGAAGAATTGGTAGAAGGTATGGAATGGCGTTCCTGTGGTATAATACACACACCAGAAGGGATTTGCACTGAAATGCTGGTAACCACGAAGAGCAAAGAATTTTCCTTTCCTAATTTCCAGTGTCAGAGATGTTCTAACATGGATTAGAGTGTCCATCAGGGGAGAAGTGCCTGCTTGACACAATACAGGCTGAATATTGCTTTGGGATCAAATCAACACCTCTCTTGTTTTCAGGAAACATATATTGAAGAAAAAAAAAAATTCAGTATAAAATTATCTGGTTTGCTTTGCTTACTTTCAGGTGAATGCCAAAAGTAAAACTTTGAGAACTTTGGTCAGCCTTTCAATGATTGGAATCATCAGTTCAGTTGAAACAGCATGCTGCCTTAAGTCCTGTTTTTAAATCTAACCTGTTCAGGCTAGAAAGGAGCTTGAAAATAAAACAACATCAGAATCTTAATGTTGCAGACAAACACCTACATATTCCCACTGAGCAGTTCTGCTGCTTAAATATTCTCTGCTCTTCCGGTTCTGTATCTGCCTGTAGTCTTCAGGACGATTCCTTGGAGATCAAGGAGTCAAGCCAACCAACACAAATACAGAAGTGTTGACAGCAGAGGAGAAATCTGTGGCTTTGCAATCTGAATCTTGGGTTTGTCTGAGTTTCAGTATTGTGCGAAAGACTGGAGGATGAGGCTCTGAGGGCTGGGTTGAGTTTTTAATTTTCCTGAACAGAATATTAACATGAAAGTCCAAAATCATAACTTAAACTGGCGCACTCCTTTTGTAATTCTTATTTACTTAATACTAATTGATTAGACTGTTTGTCTTGGTGTGACTCACAAGATTAATTTTAATTATTAACATGTTTCTTTCTGTTTCTTATTCATTCATTTGGTGATAGGAATATTTTTGCTTTGAAAAAAGGTTTAGATGCCATCAATAGAAATGGATCTTTTAACTGTGTTCATCACATTGACTTTGCCAGAGAGGATGATAGGTCTGAAGTTTTGGGAAAAGACAAATCATCATAGTCTTTTTTTAAAAGATTAAATAAAGAATTTTGGCTTTGTACAGATGAATATAGAGAATATTTAATATACTCAAAATAAATTGCATATTGATGGCATCAGCTATTCATGAAGAAGAGTTGCACAGATTAAAATATATTTATAAAAATTATTATTTTTTATTGAAATATAATTGTCTTTATATGCTGTTATGGAAGTTTCATGTCTAAAATTGAGCATAAATATTCAAGTAAAGTTCTTTAATACGTTAAAATTCTGTGTATATGAGAGTCTTACCTCATACTTGCAGATGAAATTTGTTTCCTGCAGTAGGAAAATAACAGGAGTTTTCTTAATTAAGTAATGTTTTCTTATTCAAATTCATTTGTTCTCATTTAGTCCTCAGTTAGAGGTTGTAGAGACAAGTTGCATACCTGTATGCCAGGATGATCAGGTCAAAAAGCTATGATTAATAAAGTCTTTCTCTTATAAATATATTCCAGACAGTCCCATCTATTTTGTTCTCATCAGAATCAAATTATAGCAAATACTTGCTTTACCCAAGATCCTCTGTTCTCCAAGAGCCCTTCAGCATTACTTGTAGCACTACCTGGAAATACTAATGAATTTAAAAGTACTGAAAGAATTTAAGCTGATTACATTTAGTGCCTTTTTTCTTCTGAAGGTGTCTCAGGCTCACTTGTCTTTCCTTAAAGTGGAGCATTTCTGGCGGTTTTTCCATTTGCACGCTTTGCATGTGATGCCTTCCAGGATAAAGCCTGTGCCATTGATGGTCTGCAAATTAGAAATGAAAAAGCAGACTCTTATGTCAAAACTGAAGATGAAAAAGATGTGAAAATATCTTTAACGTAATTGCTATAAGTGAGGCACATAGCAAAAAAGTCTACTGAGGGAAGGTCAGTGATGAGCTCATTTTTCTGGAATTTTGGGTAGGGACATACAAAATGCTGTGAATGCTCCCCACCTCCCTCAACTGGAGAGATCGATGTTACAGCAAAACTTATTGTTGGAGACTCAAAGAAACAAATGTTTCCCAATCTTCTTGAAGAATGAGGAAGGTGAATTACTAATGGTTTAAATGGTTGGCTGAAATGGTTTTGGTGTGCAGAGTGGCACATGGAATGTCATTATGTTGAACACAGCTTGGGAAAGCTGAGGACTGTAAGCTTTTTATGTTCTGAATAAGTTATTAAGAAGTGTAATAAAAAAATGAAACTTCTAACACCTGCATAAATAGAGCCAGAGCCAGGTTTGGCGTGTGCAGGAGCCAGACTTGCTGTGCAATGAGTACAAGGCATGTGAAACTTGTTGCCAAGCAGTATTGCAGTTGCTTATGGTTTAAAGAGAGGCTGAATGAGTTCATGGAAGAGAAAGCCACTGGGGATTATTTAGAAACGAAAGGCAACTGAAGAGTTCCCTCAGCTTGAAAGCATATGGAGTATTAACAAGAGTAACTGTATTTGGGAATATTGTGCTTGATTTTCCTGTTCTTTGTCATTTTTTCACGCCTCTGTTAGGAGTACAACCTCAGGCCAGGTGGGTCTTTGCTCTGAAAGAGTACTGCAGCTCTCGTGGTCTTTCCTTCCAGAACACCATCTGCCATATATGAAAGGTCAGTTACAAAAATAAAACAGCAAATGGCAGAAAACACAGTCTATTAGAAAAATCCCATGGTGGTATGTGAGAAGAAGTCAGCAGACGGGTCACGTATCCTTCATATCTGGCTGTTGTCTCTTCCTCTCTGCAGAACAAGGCTGAGTTTCAACAAGAAGACAAAGCAATGCTGGAAAGACGATTAGGGCAGGGCCTCTGAGTTTGTGCTCTTACGGAGGGTTGAAGGGAATTACAGAGTCTGTTTCTTATCCCGTGCTCTGACCAGTACAAAAGGCACATCTGGAGGGGAGTGGGAGATCTCAGAACAGTGTTTGGTTTTACCCAGTGACTTGCATTCCCCATTGCATGTCCCTGAGTTCCTGCATCGCTGCTCTCCGTGCCCTGTGCCAGTGTCAGCGCTTTCTCTGGAGTTGGGGCTACTCTGCTCCGTTCCCAGCCTGGTGTATGGAAAGGGGAGGAACAAGTGCTTCTCCTGAGGGCAGGACCTTTCAGATCTTGTTTCGCTGCTTCTGTACGATGTGGCAGCCTGTCTTTTTTAGCTGAGATTAGCAGGCACGAGCTTGTCAGCAGGAGCACTTATTTCCTGGAAGCAGGACGTGGAAAAGGCAGTTACAGGGGGCAGGTTAAAACACAGTCCAGTAAGAAGTTGTATGTAAAAAGCAACGTGGACTTTAAACTCTCCAGGAGCCACCATATTACTGCCAAACAATCTTGCTGAAAAGTGCGCAGTATGCATACTGGATCATCTTATGGGAATAAATGGCACATGGAGCCTCATTTTTACTTCAGTCAGTTGCTTCATTTATACTGGCTCTCTGTCTTTGGAGGACCTGAATTTGTAGAGGCAGAATGGGTATCAATTTCCTCTCCCCTCTTCTTGAAAGAATAAGCTTTTGGATATTTGTATTTTTCAGTTTCTGAGGCTGTAAATCAGAGAAGTATTGTATGGAGCTGGAAGCATGGAGGTCTTTAACTTCTCTTTGTCCAGCCACTGGAGTATTAAAACAATATGATTAGGAAAAAATCCTATCAAACCCCTTCAAAATTTGCAAAGTTTTGCAAATTTATTGGATCATAGTAAGTTTGAATTTTTAAAGAAGCTGCGTAGAATCCATACTTACTTGTACAGGCACAGTGCAGCGTGACCTGGGCCTTACATTGCAGAGATGTATGTCTGAACAAGGAGCATGGGGAGAGGGCAGGGAGGAGGCTGCAGAGTTTATTTGGGTCCTCACCATATTGAATTAAGGGAACAAACCCTCTGTTCTGGGCTACTGTGACCTGGAGGCAGCACACAGTGGTCCAGCAGCCCTTGGCAAGGCTGAAAATGTCATTGCTTTGTCCTTAGATGCTGTCACAGGGGTCTCTCTTCCTGGTGGAGGAGCAGGCAATATGGTTGCACTTAGAAAGCTGTGATTCTTCTAATTGTAAGCGATAGTTTTTGAGTAGAGTTTTTCCACATCAATTTTTGGCAGTCTGTTAGGACCATGGAGTTGTTTAGACCTGTAGTTAGTGGCAGAAGCAGCAGCGGCACTCAGTCTGACACAGGCAATTAAGTATTATATTTTCAAGATTGGAAAGGCAAGGCTGCTTTAGAAAGAAAAATCAGAGGAGAATTATGATTGCCCATGAAGTGTAGATAACACTTGTAATATTTAAGATATGTATACTTGGACAGTGACTTGCATTGCAATGATTTAGGAATTGATTTGTAGAGGCAGGTTGTAACAGTTTATGTTTTTAATTACAACTGATAGCACCGATACCAACAGCAAAAAATAGTGTGACGGAAACCCAGCTAATTAGGGTCTTAAACCCAAACCCAAACCCAGCCCTCTCTAGAGGCAATGTTGTTAACAATTTTTCCATTGTTGCAGAACACAGATTCAGTTTTGGTCCCTAATAAAAGATGCTGAAATAGATTTCCTAGAATTGTCTGCGTGAATAATCATCCTCAGTGGCTGTGAAAGTATGGGGGAATATCCGTTTATAAAAGCTGCTCATTCTCTGGCAATCAGCATTTACTCCTTTTAATTAGAGAAAATTGAAGATTGACTGGCATATTTTCCATATAGTATTTCGGAGTGTAGAAAACCCTTAACTATTTATGTGTGTAAGTTGCACTCTTAATTTTTGTCAAATTTCTGAACTTCACTTTGGATAATTCTGAGTTACCCTCAGTAAAGTTACACTGATTGTTATGGGAAGTAGTTGATAACTCATATAGCAACTCTTAATTTGAGTCACTGAAGTTAATTGATTCTTTAAGTACCCAAGTTGGATTCCATTGTCTTATTTTATGTATGTACATTATGTTAATAACAAGAGAATCTTTCTTAAATAATATCATAAATACTTCTAAATAGCAGGCTTTTGACCACTGTTACGGGCATAGCATCTGGAATATATCCTTCAGTGCAATCCAGTACCCCAGGTGCAGAAGAACGGAGGAGTACCTGCCTTGGAGCAAAAAGTTTTGTCTCTCCTTGTCGAAGGAGAAAGGAAAGATGCAAAGGAAAAAGAACAAAACAAACCAACCAACATATGCAGTGGCATTTCCTAGGAAGGCTGACGTGGCTGCTAAGATAAAGATGCTTGCAAAATCTTAGAAATTATATTCCTTTTGGAATTGCCTGGGAGGATATTAGCGTAGGATTGGTTTTTGGTTAAGCAACCCAAAGTAACGCCCCTTCACTGTATCTCCATCTATATAAAAAAACCCAACAAAAGCACTAAAACCCCTGTTTTGGCCCACAATATTTTCTGTCTCTGGAAAACTGGGCCTAGCCTGCTCTGCTCCTGAGCATCTCTCCCTTAGGCTGACTGGTCAACCAGCAGGTTTTCCATTGACAAGGGTGAGGCTGTTGTGATAGTACTAAGAGAAATGGTCCTTGACCTTCTAAGCCTCTCAGAGGTAGTGTTTTAGAAGTTCATAGCCTTTAAAGTCATGCTTTTTGAGAGTCAATATATCAGCCAGGAATTCACCTAGCTAATGCTTTCAATTGTCTGTGGTTTTATGCATAAAACACTGTGTTTAGTTAATGCTTTGCTATTTCTTCCCAGTTATTTAACCTTTGGTTTAAAATACTGAGGTTGTTTCATTGCTGTTGCCAGATGCGAGAGGCATCTTTTTGTGTTTGTTAAATGGGCAATGATGATGTTTCTCAAGTACTCCAGAGGTTTCCCCTTTTAATGCTGTACAACAGTAGCAAGAACAAAAAAAATAACTACAGATGAACTTTTAAAGCTTTTTTTTTTTTTCCCCAGCAGTCCTGGCATTTGGGTGAAAACAACTGATGCTTGTTCTTTGTTCTGTAGATTTGACTAAACCTGGTGCTTTTTGGCGCAGTTGGAGCTGAAGGCTGGGTGAACCTTTTGCTGATAACTTTTTTTGCATGGCTTGTTCCTCGTTATGGCTCTTTGTGGCTATGAGCATTGTTGGTGTTTCAGAGGCCAGTATACTTGGGATTGCCATGTTCTGCTATGTAAAATTAATAAAATTAAGAAGGAGAAAACAGGATGAGTGAGTTTGCCAATATCTTGCCTTTTTAGTTTTGAGATGCTCTGATCACCTTTTCCACATCCTGATGGGCAGCACGCAAACCATATCAAGGGAACAATTACCATTAGAGAGTTGTGCTGAGAAAGGACTAAACTTCATAAAGGAATGACTCAGGCCTGCAAAATCCTGCTAGGAGAAAACAAGCCAAACTCTGTGTAAACATGATTTCTATATTGTCCATCATGCCATGGTTAGTTGGTGAGGGTTGACACTGCCGTGGAAAGCAGGAGTTAGCGCACACTGTTCCATGACTTGCCTCTCAGTGGCTGGAAAGCCGTGCAGACAGTTCTGCCACGTGTTGATATGCCGCGTTTTCCACTCTTTGTGTAAGCTGTTCCCAATCTGTCTCATTTTTCTCACAAGTGTCATTTGGAGGAGAATATCCCAACAATTTTATTTCTGAACATGTAAGGGGAAAATATCTTTAGTTTACCCATTGTGGAGAAAATAGCCATTTTATGTCCATCCACACAAAGTAAAACTACTTTAGTGGATTTGAACTGAGCCTCCTGAGGACTTTCCTTTCAAGACAGACTGCTCCTCCCATAATCACAATTTGTAAGCTCCTCTTAGTGAGACCTGCTCAAGTTTTACTTCAGAAGAGTTTCTGGGCCCTTGAGTATCCAAGCTCTACTGACGTCCACACACCAGATCTGCTGTGGCATTTGGAGGTAGTTTAGAGCGGCTGAAGAGACCGTATTCCTTCCTGGAGCTAAATTGCGCATGCCATTTTCTGCAGGGTTTGATCTGCGCTGTTAAGTGCTCTCTATTTTCTTTACTTTCCTATTTAAGGACTGTTAGATGGAATTATTTTTCAAATATAACTGCTCAGTCTCTGCTTTCCAGATGATGTATTACAGTGTTAAACTTCTGGTTTAAACATCACTTATAATCTTAACCTCACACAGTTACAGAGCCCAGCTTCACCCCTGAGGAGTTCCTGTAGAGCAGGTGGCAGGACACTGGCAGGTTAATTTATGTAGCAAAGCCTCCAATTCTGTCGTTAATTCTGGTTTCCACTGTCTACTTCTGTGGCTAGAAGCTAGAAGTTGCCATTGGCATTCTGTCATGAAAATATGGGATAAAAATCAAGACAAACGGTCATAAGTAAAAAACTTGGGGCTTTAATCTAAAAGTTAGTTTTCAGTTAATGGCAGGAGGAGGGTTGTTGTTTGACCTACTACAGTGGAAATGTAATTTCAATATGGGATTTTGTGGGTTTATTTGTTGTTAATTGCATAAACAACTAGAAGAAAGGATGGGGAGAGTAAAGTTAATTTGAGAAGAGATAACTCTTCTGAGACAAATCTTAAATCTTGCTGAAACAGGGAGGTTAAAATAGTACTCACTGAGCACTAAATTTAACTTTCCCAGTATTTCTTTCCTGTAGGCTGATTAAATTGTCTAGTCTCAAGGGAAGCAAGGTTTTTTTCCACATTGTGGTAATGCTTGGTATTCAATATCCAATTTAGGTTGTTTGTTTAATAATTCAATATTTGTGATGAATCTTGGTAAGTGAAATTTTTGCTTATACATCTGAGTTGTTGTTGAAAAATGCCTTAATATCTGATCTGAAGAGCATATATATACATTTATATCTTACATACTTGTTTTTCAATAAATACTATGATTCCACGACACATCTCTGTTTGCAGTTTCATAATTATATTGCCAACGTTTATAAGACACCATGGGACAAATTTTAAATGATCAATATGGTGTCCAGTAAAATACTCTTAAGAGCTTTGATTTTGATAGGAAAAAATTACCATAATGCATAGGAAAAGATAATGGCTATTCTTCAATCAGCAACTTCCTAGTCTCCTGTGACCTTTTAACTCCCAGGCTATCAGATAAGGTTTTCCAGTTAGCAGCTGCATTCCCTCTCAAGGGAAAGCCCTGATAAATTAATTTGAATCTGAGTTTTTTCTTGACTTACCCAGGAGCGTGTTGAGGTGTCTTTATTGAAGGATGACCCTGAAAGATAGAAAATAAGGGAAGTTTCAGGCAATATTTATTGGGGCAATGAAAAACAGGGTTTTTTTTCCTCAAACATGGGTGTTGCTTGAGTGAAGCCTGCTTTAGGCACTTATAGCTGCTTGTTTACATATTTGCCTTCTTTCTAATTTAAGTCCTTTTAATCCGGTTACTGGAAACTGCATGTGCTGAAACTGAAAGGCAAAATGTCATCTCGTAGTGGAAAGCAAATGTGCANCGGGGCAGAGGGGTGTAGAAAAATAAACTGGTTGGGCAACATAAACCTGGGGAGGTAGAAAGCAGCTGAGAGGGGAACCAAAGAAAGGAGAAATACCTGTAGATTATGTGGTTGTGAGAAAATGTCATGTACAGCCTTGGAAAGGAGAGAAATGTAGGGATTAGATCAAGGGGGAGGGAAACCGTGAGTGGGATATCAGAGACATGAGAGCTGAGACAAGATGAAAGAAAATCGTGGAGACAACATCTTTGTCTCTGGTAGACAATCTTGGACAAACTGTGCTTATTGCCCCTGATAACAAAGCCTCATTTGGGCTCAAGGTTATTTCTTTCTTCAGGAGTAGCAGTTCCCAAAGGGTTGCTTTCAGTTAAATACTACAGGTTGTGGATTTTTTAGTGACTATCTTTATTTAAACATAACTGCAGTCATGGAAGGGTGAAATGGTCATAGAAAACAATCCCTCACAGGAGTCTCAGGACAGAAGGGTGTCATGAGCAATGTGACAGTACAGCTGCTAACTTTACATTCATACAAGCTGACTTTAACTTGTGTTTGTGGGTGCAAACAGGGTCAGAGTTGGTCTCTTACGCATTTCCACTTGTGACAGTATTTGCCGAGTGTTGGAATGCTCCCACTGTACCTGCTGTGCATTTCTGCCAAGGACTCACTGCAGTTCTAACACTGGGCTTGTGTGTGTATGTTACTGTGGGTGAAAGCCTGGGCTTCCCTACGGTGGTGTTTGACTGTATCATACCAAAGTGAACATGTTGATCTGCTCCCAAACCACTGGGGCCTCTTATGCTTCAAGATTTTGAAAATTGCTCCCAGCTGTCTCTTAATCTTCTCCAGAGTGCGGATTTCCAGCCCTGAATATGTGTGGTGGGAGTGCTGTAAAGCCTGTAGGTCTAAAGCTAACTGGATCCCTCATACGGTCGGTGGAAAGAGCGAGTTTGCACCACAGGATGGGAAGTTCAGTGGCTACATCCAGCTTGCTTTCTAGAAAGACTGATGGCTACCTGGGGAACCAAGGAGAGCAGCACATTATGGTAAATTATTATTCGTGAACACCCTGTGAAATCTAATCTTCCAAACACTGTCATTTACCAATTCCCAATTTGCTTTCTGCCCATGCGATTTCAGCAGCATTAGTTGCAGTTGGCCGATTTGGCAAACAATTTTTGTCATTACGTGTATTTGCTATTACATTCTTCCAAATGTAAATTCATGGAAAGTAAAATCATTAGGCGGTTGAATAGTAATAAAAGTATCTCAACCCGAAGTTCTAGAGATATCTATACAGCCATTTATAAAAAGAATAAAATGAAAGAAAGAAGAAAGGAATATCAGAGGAAAAATACGTGTTCTTGCAAGTTTTTTAAGCTGCTGTACATTTTAATAGTTTTCTTTTTCACCAAAAGAAATTAATATTTTTTTCAGTTTGATGAATTTAATAAGTAGATGATACTATGCAGAATTTATAGTTACAGCTTTTTTAACTGCAGCTGAGTAAATTTTCAAAGTATTTCTTGTTTAATAAAATGAAAGATGATAGTTTAAAAAAAAGATTTCTTTGGGATGCAGCAAGTTTTCTTAGAGTTTTCAGACTTTAACATATTCCATGAATAAACAATGTCTTGCATCTTTTCTCATGGATTTTGTTTCTTCTGGTGAGTTTTTTAAACAGTGCATTGAAGTGGAACACGTCATCCTTTTTCACTGTATTTTTTAAACAAAATTCTTTCACATGTGAATTCAGTACCATTCATAAATGGTTGTAGTCCATTATTAAATAGATGATGTTAATAAAGGATTCTTAATGCATTTACCAAGCATCTTAATTAATATTGGTAAAACCTTTTTTTATCAATATTACCAGTTACCAATATTACCAGTTTTACCATTATCAATTACCTTGGGAAGTAATGCATGATTCACTTCCAGCTTGCTGGCTCTTTCTCAAACCTGCTCAAGGCTGCCGGCTGTCAGGGTCTGATGCCTCCCATGCCTGTACTTTGCCTTTACCTGTTTAATATGATTTTGATGACAAATGAAGTGAAAGTTCCTGCATGGAATAATACTTTTACACCATGGCAACAGTATAAAAACATTACGGCTCTTCCTGCTCTCATTTTCTTTCACTGGCTAGAAAAGTGGTTTGTGACTGGGGACTTGGAGAAACTTGGGAAAGCAGAGAATTGAGCCTTGTTGGGATTGTCTTTTTTTTTTTTTTTCCCCTGCACTAGATTTCTAGGCTCAGTGTAGATAAAAAGTTCCAAGACAGAAATTAGGCACAGATTAAAATTAACTAGTACAACTAGAATCATAGAATATTCTGAGTAGGAAGGGACCCACAAGGATCATCGAAGTCCTGCTGCTGGCCCTGCACAGGACAGCCCCAAGAATCACACAAACTCCCCCTAAATAAATAAGCAAAACACCCAAATAACCCGGCTTTGACATAAAGATACACAGAACTTTTTTCTCCTCAATAACAGCTCTACAGTTCTCTCTTGTAGCAGGTTAAATTGAGCCCACTGCAGGCATTGGGACATTTGTCTGTAGAAAGGTTGTTAAACACTTCCTCTGCTCTGATGATAGACACTGCACAGGAGCCAAAGGTGTAGCTGGAAGCCTGCATTCCTAAAGTTCTCTCAGGGGCAGAGGGGAGCTGGCTGAGTCCTAGGCCGGGCTGGCACAGCAGATCTGTGCTGGCATCGCTTGGCCTGGCCCAGCTCCTGTGGGGCTGCTGGGCTGGGCTGGGCTGGGCTTCTCCTGGCGAGGGTGCTGGGGACAGAGACCCGTGGAAGTTGGCTGACAGCATGGATAACCGGCTGCAGGGGGAAGGTCAAAGCATCTGATAACTGGGGCTTCTAATACTTTCCAACAGTAACTGCAAGAGGTATTAATTTTGTCTGTCAAAACAGACTAAAGGCATACTAAAGAACTGAAGATTATTCATTTAAATTATGAAAAGGCTGAAGTTACAGTGATGGATGTTTTGGAGGATGCAAAAGGAGACTAAGTTCTATTTAAATATGAATCCACTGTGGAGCTGTCGTAACATCCCTTACCGTAAAAAGTGGAATTGCTGAGCTGCAAGATTTGTTTTCTGAAACTATGCTTAGGACTTATCCGGTCTTCTGCTTCAACAGTATTTCTCAGATTAGGGAGTTTAATCTTTTTAAGCCTGGCTGTTTAGTCAGTAGTGACCCTCATGGCAGTTGTGGCATGAGAGCTTTCCATGCAGCTCTGAGCTTTGGCTGGATTCCACGGGAGCTTCGTAGGTTACGTGAAAGGGACTCAAACTTCCAAAAGGACATCCTCTAGAATTAATGGTTTTGAAGAACAGGAAATGCAGGTTAAGTGCATTCATTCTTCTCAAGATCCTTTGGGCCCACCAGCAGGTGAATTGTCTTTATGAAGGGCTGTTTTGTGCACCAGACGTTATACAATTCATGCCTCGGCTTCAATGAAATGGCACTGATCGAGTAGATGTTAAAATCCTGTAAATGAACGTTGACTGTTTGAATTCCAGTTCAGCTTCTTTTTCTTCATTTTAAAGTACTATCTTAGATGCCTCAAGCAAATACAGTTTTATTCCTTTAAAGATTAATTTTTAACTAGTAATGGTGCCTTTATAGCAGTTGTCTGATCCTGCCGTGTAAGATGCAGTTTGTCTGGAGTCTTCTTCAGTTTGTTACAGTAAAGGGACCCACGCTGGAGGTTGGGGTATCCCCCAATAACACGTACAACTGATTTTTGTGCTGTTTCTTGTAGGATATGTTGCAGCTTTTATAAACATAGTTCTTTTAAAAAGCCTCATAAAAGTGTACTTAAAATGCATAATGTGAATTTAAAGTATAGCTACATTGGTGTATCTTCTAGGGGAAAAAAGAGACACAGTTTTGGCAAATCTTAGGTTGTGGTCTTGCCTTTGTGTGCTTTATTGTGGTTGTTTCTTGGCTGGTTTTTTTTGTGTGGTTTCAGGTTGATTTTTTGTTTGTCGGTTTCTTTGGTTTTTTGGTTTTTTTCATGTGTAGTTTTGTTTGCTTTTTATTTCTCCTCTGTTCCTCTCTTTTTCCTCTGTTTTCTAACTGCTGATCTTGCAGAGGAAAACTGTATTTTATTTTGAATGGAGCAGAAAAGAAACCCATGAACTAGTAAGGAGTTACTGATAATAGATCCATGGTTCTGGAATATTGAAGTTCTTTCCCCATTTTATTCACTGCAGGTTTAATTAGTGCTTCAAAAGTCAGAACTTTCAGGAATTTCGAAGTACTTCTCTGCAGCTTTCCATATCTTCTAAGAGAAGAAAGTATAGGAAAAACTTGGGGAAAGCGTTTAATAAAGTATCCTCTTAATGGATTGGGACAAAACAATTGGGAGTGCATAAGGATATATGCAGACATCTTATCTTAAGTCTAGAACTTGTTTTGAACTTTGATTGAAATTTATTGTTCTTTTAGATATGCTTGATCCCATTACAGCCTTTAAAATGTTCAAGGCCAGGCATTTTTGAACAAAAGTGGTGAATAAGTGACTTGCATTTAGCGTAAGTATGAGGCTTCTCCACCCTCCTCCTGAGATAGGAGTTCCTATCTCGACCTTGATTAAAGAGTCCCTCCTGGAGGGCCCTGTAGACTCAGACAAAGGCTTGGTGTGTGTTTGCTCAGAGATACTGCTGCTTTCTGCAGCTCTTTACAAACTAAGGGACTTTTTAAAGATTTCATGGCTACAGACATCCTGGTACGGAAGGGGACTTTGTGAAAAGCACGTGTGTTGTCTTGCAGCAAAGTGGCCTTTTTGTAAGAGACTCGACATATTTCTCTAAGAACATGCATGGTTTGCCTGTTAGTGAGGTCTATATAGTTCATCTTCCTATGTTTCTGTGCATATTCCAGGATGCTTATGGATACTTTTGTGGTATTCTCTCTAGCCTCTGGCTCCCCCTCATCTCCATTATTAAAAGATCGTGCACATAATTAGTTAAAAACTTGCCTTGGATTTAACAAGTTTCCTTTTTGGAGAAGGATTGCAATTTTTGTGATGAGACAAAATTTCTCTTTTTTGCAGGGCACATTACAAAATGCAGGCCTGGCTGACTCATGAATTCAGCCAAAATAAGATAACTTGCTCCAATCTTTTTAGACTTTTAAATGCCACTATCTCTCCTACTACCTATCCTTGATTTATGACAGTTTTGCTTGTGCGGGGATTGCAATGTCTTCTAGTCAGAGTGACCAGCCTGCTCCTACCCCTTCCTTGCACAGATCAGATGGCTGTGCAGTATTAGTAGAAAGTAAACTAGCAGTTTAAATGAGATTACTGGGATTAGTCATCTGGATGGAGAAGATTTAAAGTGGCCTTGATTGACGTCCTTAGAACTGTGAAGTAGACAGCAAAGCCATTATGGACAAAGAGGAGAAATGAGAAATGGAAAATAAATACAACGTAAGAATGGATTTGCTTTATGTTTTGGGTATTTCAAAAGAAATAAAGGCATTATATTGCCTTTCATTGCTCTGATCAGCATGGTGGTTTTCTTGTGGCAAGAGGTAAGAGAAACATACCATGAAATTCTTTTTAAACAGGGAGTTTCATAACAGTAAGAAATACTTTTGCTGTAGAAATCAAGTGAAGGAAATGTACTTTCTCTCTAAATATATCTGTATAGTGCCATGTGTGTCTAAAAGACTTGCTTAAGACACCTTTCATCAGCAAAAAGACTTTTATATTGGGCCAAAAGACTGAGTAGGAAATACAGATTAAGGCTCAGTGGTTCTACACAAGTCCTGTGTAATCAAGGTGTTGAAATATTGAAGTAATAAACTCTCCCCCCAGCTTCACGCCTTGGAAGTAGTCTGTGCTGAATTTTATTCTTGGCTTGTAGCTTGCTATTTCCACCTCCTCAGTCTGATAGCCATTGTCTAAGGAATATTGGAATTTGTCTTTATTTTTGGTCATTTCCTGTCCCTCATGTGCAGTTTCAGAGTGTTGTCACCCAGTTCTCTTCTGCTACCACGTGTAGCTTTTCTCCTTTGTTCTGGTGTAAGAAGTAAAGGTTGTTTTTTTTCTGTTGTAATTTTCAGTAATTAAACTGATTAGAATTAAACTGGTGGGGAAACTGCATTTGATTACACAGGCAATACAGAGGAGGTAAAACTCATCTAACTAGGTTCCTTTCCAGCCTTTAGGCTTTTAATAGCTAAGTTAATTTCCTAGAGGAGTATGGGCTGATTGAAGGAAAAACTATAATCATTAATTGCAGTAGATTTAATTTGTTTGAAGTATAAAGAAAAGGCTGCCTGAGACTTTGGGGGAAGAAAAGAGCCGTGCTCCAGTGCAGTCCCTTATTCCAGCCAGATCGCTGTGGGTTTTGCTGCCTCTAATATGTTCTGGTAATGTTTTGGGACTGTTGGTGGGTTTTATAGATATTGGTAGGCATATCAGCATTATGTGGGATAAATCAACAGGACATCTTTTTCTGTAAGTAATGACCATGAAGTTATGCAGGGTATTTAGTCATGTGGGATTCGGACTGCAGTCTCCCTACCTGATGCTTTGGGGACAGCAGATCTTCTCTAGCTCCACCGAGCCATCTCTTTGCTAATGTGCCTATAGAATGTGTGATTGATGTGGCTGCTTTTCAAGAGAAAACAGAATTTTCCATATTCACTAAAGTTTGGGGGAGCTTTATTGTCATATAATTTATTTCTCCTGGATGGTTAGAGCATGTGACTGATGTTCTGAGGCCTCTCTCTATTAATTGCCACTAGAAAAGTAATTTTATATAGAGCTATAAAAGATGATTCATCTTTTTCTTTTCTGAACAGCTATAAAAACATACTTTACCTGCCTCACAGATGTGCTTAGGTATGGCATAAGATGCCTGTAATATCCTTTGACATTACTGGTCTCTGTATTCATATAAACAACATTTGTACTCTGCCTAATTTTGTCTTTGTTTTCTTAGTACATTTTTCAGAATTACTCAGCTGCCTCATAAATCACTCTAGCAGTATTAGAATAGTGAAATGAAGTGTTTGCTCTGCACGGATTAGATTATAGCATCCTTGTTTGTATTTCCTAGACGTGGAATAGGCCACTGGGAGTTACATAGTAATCCTGGATTCAAAAGGTCTATGTGAAAGCTTGGAGCTTCTTAAGGTCTTTATTTTTCCTCGAGGTAAAGTATAGAAGGAAAAATAATTCATTAAAATACCGTCTCATTGACAGCAAGGCATTAGAAAGTTGCTCTAGATGGGCTACATATATTGCAGCATGTTGGAGAAAAATGATTCAACTTGGACCAGCATGGTTTTTGAACCAGCGTTCATCCCAGCGGGGCTTTTGAGCTACATGCATTTGTCTCCCTTTTTGCCTTACAGAAAGATTGGTAAACCAAAAGCATAGCAGTCCTTATTTAAGCAACACTTTAAAAATGCTCAGTAACAGCACAAAAAAGGAGCAGCATACTTTGAAGTGATTAATCAGCTTTCTCCAATATATCTTTGGTTTATTTATCTGTAGAAATTGTTTGTAGGGTTTTTCTTTCTTGTTCTCAGTCCTAAGCTCTGATTCAGGAGCCACAGTCTTTTTTATTGAAACTCTCAGTGTGAATATTTTGTAGACTATACAAAATAGCTTGTGATTGAGTTGTGGCCCAGGCACAGGAGGAAACGTGTTCACTTATTTGTTTTATGTGCTGGTATTACTCTTGAATCATCGGGCAAATTGTGACTAGAAGCAATGCAGAAATATAGTAGCAAAAATAGCAAGTACGAGCAGTTCTTGCGGTTTTGGGTAGCGGTTCTGGCTGAAAGGATTTGTGGTGGAAGTGCTTGTGGTGATGGTGGTAAATTAACCACAAGCATCTTTGCCACGAGAGAGTGAATTCTTATCATCTGTCTTGTGCTCACAAAACACAGATGTCCCACATTGCAGGACAGTGCCTGCCTCTCATCATCAGCTGTGTAGAGAAATCCATTTTCCACACATGTTCTGCATCCAAAAGTCTTGTCTCCTCTAGACTATGGAAATACGTCACCTAACTAGGAATAGCCCTACATGCCAAGGTAGCATGAGTCCTGCTTGATACAGGCAACATTTCCATATCTAAATTGACCAGTGGAATTAGCAGGAAGCAAGGACATGAAATTCTAAGGATGACCCACTGGTGCCTATATGATGAAGTTACTGATTGGGTGTTGCAACTTGATTATTTTTCTGTCTGCACAGCATTATCAGCGTTGAGAGTGCGACATCCTGCCCTCCTGTTGTGCTTCACAGAAAATGAAAGCTCCTTGTCCAGCATAACCTCAGTAAATTTTTCATCAAAGCCTTAATGCTGCTTCTGCCAGATACTACCTGCTCGAATGCACAACCTTATAACAACATTGCCTGTTTACTGCAAGTTTTTGGATAATAGCTTTGATCTCCTTTATCATTAAGAAGTGCCTGTAATCTTAGTGTTAAGGAGGGATCTCAAGAGTATAACAAATTGGCTCCCTGCTTTATTTTCAGGCAGCCATGGGGACCCCAAGAAGCAGGTACACAGGGGATGGCCAGGGAAATGGGGTGCAGGGCACTGTTTGGTAGGGAGGTAGCCACACAGCACAGCTCGATGTGATGGTTGTTGAGATAAATCACGAACCGTGAGCATCTGCAGCTAGGAAAGATTAGAAACCCTCCACAAGCTGACAGGAACAAAGAATTGTCCCACACAATCTAAAATCTGTCATTGCCGGGGATTTCATCTGGGCTCTTGGCTCTGTCACGCCTTTGAAAATATCTACAGGCCTTCCCATCATTTGGATTATTTGTGATCTTCCTTTTCTTTAAAGTTCCTGAATAGAGTTTTTAAAGTTTTCAGGGAATGTGAAAATGGTAAGCTAACAGTATTTTTTACTGTATTTTTTTGAAATTTAGTTTATGTTTCTCCATTTTAAGATGTGTCATGGGCTGTACGTTCCAGAAGCAGTAAAATGGAGAGGATGATCGATCTGACTAAGCTGACTTACTTTTATCATAAAAGGGGCAATTTCTGATGTCTCTGATAGAGTAAGTTGATGGCTACACTTTATTCTTACTGTCTTTAATGGTCTTCTCCAGATTTTTTTTTATGCTATAACTTTTTGAAACAGCCAGTTAAGATAAAATATAGATAGTATATTTGACAGCAGGATATAGAAATATTTGGGACAATATTCTTAGGGACAGTGTATGACGTCCAGTTTATATTTTACCATAATGCATTATTCCTGGTTAGACTGAAATACTGAGGTTATTAAGTTCCACCTTGCCTTACAAAGGAATACATGACTGTTGTTATACAAATATTTAGCCCTTCAGGAACAGTTTGGGCCTATGTTTGAAAACAACACCCCCCCACCCCGACTTTAAAATACATAACCAGATTCTCTGTTTCTTCTGTAATGTGGCTCCTACTGACCACAGTGGGAGCTGCTTCTAATTTCAGGCTATATAAAGAAAGGATCATTAGAGAGGTGATGCAACATGATCATATGCAGAGCATGTTACACTCACCCAGTTGGACACATTTTAAAGTCGACTTCAGTGCTTTGCAGGCTCTTCAGCTCCTACAAGTCTGCGCTAGTTGCTTGCAGGAGCTTGTAATTCATTGTCAAAATCTTCCTTCCAGGCTGCTCTTGCAAAAACAGTGCAATAACACCTTGCCTTCCTCTAACTTGGAGGCAGAAGTTGCAAGTGAAGTCTTGTCTGCGTAGCTGAAAAAACCAAACCAAACCACCAGGGCTGTTTTTGTTTTGTAGGACATCAGGTGTGCCTTTTTTCTTCTCCTTGTTTTTAAACTGAATTGTTCATGAGTGTTAATAGCCTAAGAAAAAACAGTGGTGTGGACATGTGGTACTTTGACTTGAAAATACACCCACTGAGGTCGCCCTGCAGCTGGAGCCATGACTGCCCTTGCTTGGTTTGCCTGTGAGTAGTGCAGGATGTGCCTGCACCACAGGGAAACTCTTCCTGCTGGTTGCCCCATGGAAAAATGGCAGGACAAGGCCCCAGGTAGCTTCTTTTCAGCAGTGGTCTTTGATTTCATAACAAAGTTAGAGTTTTTTATTGTTTTGAAGCCTGAATGTTGAATATTAATGTTTCAGAACTGTAATATGTAAGTTTTTCTGCCTTTTAACTTTGTTTTCATTTTCATAAGGTAACTATTGCTGTATTACAGCTTTTTGCAATCTGACATTTTCCTTAGAGAAGGCAAATATTAAGCAGTTGTTTTGTAGCAAAATACAGAAATGAAACCTAGTGATTAGCTGCACCACAAGTGCCATACCAAAGTTTTAAAAATTAAAAATAGAAGAAAAAGCTCATAAGATAGAGGTAGACTTCGGGAGGTTCAGAGCTGGCTGCAATTTTGAAAAGACAAAAGCGAAGAAAGCTTGAAGAACTTCACTCTGGTTTTTTTTTTTCCTGTTCTCCAGATAACATATTCTAGTTCCTTTGGGATACTGGAAAGATGCACGAGTTATATAAATTTCACTAATTATTTTGGAATAATTACTACCCAAACTGTTTTTCTAATTGTGCTGGTAGAACCTTGGACCACGTCTTACTTTATTTTGCATAGACTTTTAAATATTGATGATGATTCTACTTAAATGGATTAATTATGTACTGCAGCACTTTGATTCCCTTTAATGTTACGTTTACAAACCACACATATGGCCTAAACTGTGTGATGAAGAATGGGCTCTAGTAGACCTGAATATTTTTGTGCTCATTATTCTGCACTGAACGAAGTTCCTGTTGCTTTACATTTCAGTTCAGCTAGATTGTTAAATACCTTCATGATCTAGAAGGCAACTTTTAAGTGGCTGAGCAAACCACAAATTGGTGCACAAAATAGATGAAATCTTAATTCGTCTCCTTCCCTTTATCATCTGGTAGTGTGTGTGACAATTTATCACCCTGTGTTTTAGAATGAAATTATTCCTGGCTTGTGCTTTTCTGATGTTTGCCAAAATGAGAGGAAGGTGGAAAATGAGCACGCCTTCTGCAAAGGGGCTCACCCAAAACATGGCCATGGATCTTTTTGTGCTGGCCGGCCACTTTTCATCTTTTCAGACTCCTTCCCTTCAAACTGTGGGTTCTGATTCATCAAGTCTGTCGTCTTCTCCCTCCCAAGGATGACATCAGCCTCATCAAACAGGTTCTTCTAACTGTCCTTCTTGAGGCACTGGCAGGAAACCTTCTCCTTTTGCATCACTTTCTTTCTTTTGATTTGGCTTAGATGGTCCTGTGTGGCTGAAATGAATGTCGCTGGGTGGGTATGAATTTCATTGTTAGGAAAGTGTGAATGGCTTTTTTTGCAAAAATTTCCCCTGGAAATGTTTTGTGGAGTTGTGTTTGGGACCATTCTTAAAAACAAGTTGGGATTTGGGTTTTGGGATATTCTTTTAAGTTACGTTTTTTGTTGTGGTTGTCTGACTTCCCCACTAAGAAGCAATTTTGCTAGAGTCCTCAGGCTACTACAGAGTTTAGGCTTCTTTTAATGGCTAAAAAAGCTGGAGCCTAAACTTGAGTCCATGTGGAAGTTTATACAGCAGCATTTAGGAAGTACTCTGGGCCAAACACCTTTTCTCATGGATTTTTCTCAGGATTTGTTAGTCAACTTCAATTTCTGTTCATTTTCTTTCACCCTGCATTAAAGCAATTACTGTATTTCACTGTAGGGTAAAATACTTGTCATTTTGCTCCCTCTGCTTTGAAGTTATGCCTCTGAGTAGGCCGAGTTGAAAATGTCATCCTGATGGCTGTGTGCTCATTTCTGTCCCATGCTGCTGACTGCTGCCTTGCCTGCCTTGGGTTTGGTGCATTTGGTGGGTTTTTTTTACTCTTCATATCAGATTTCAGAGATGCTTTGCATATGACTGATTAAGCTTAATGGAGGTAATATAGAACTTTTAAAAATAACCTTCTTGCATAAATGCACATCATGTATTGAGTTGGTAATGTATTAGAAGAAGAAAAATAACTGAGACTTTATGGCAGTTACTGTTTCCTTATTGAATTCAAAATGTTGTGAAGGCAATTTCCTTGACAGGATCAACTCCAGAGTACTTACTAGTATGCTGATTTTTTTTTTTCCCCTTAATCTACCTCTGACATACTCTTTACAAGCTTGAAATTCGATACAATGACTACTTTATTTGCAAAGATAGAAAAAGTCAGTTAAAAAAATCTGTTCTCTGTACAGAATTTGTGAGTGGGGAAGAGAATATCACAGGTTGTAACAGGTGAGCCACAAAGCCATTTTATTGGTTCCAAATACAAAGCCTGTGCTTTTAATTGCACAAAGCCTTTCATTAGTTTTTTTTTTTATCTTTAAAATGGGACAAACTTGTACTGTGCAGTTTCAGTATCTGAAAAAAAGATAAGACGTGGAAAACTCAATCCCTTCTGTATTATCCCACGTCATCTGTTTTGCTAAAACAAAGATGATGGAAACTTCATGAGCTGAATTGTTATGTCGTGCTTCTAGAGATCTTGGCTTTTTGAAAGAGAGCTTGAAGTTGGTACTTTCTAATAAGAATAAAATGAGTCTGGGTAGATGTTTGCTTGTATTTACAGAAGGGTTTTATGGGCAGAAGAGGAGATTTTTTAGTACATGAAGCTGAAGTCTTCTGAGTGTGTATTGAGAGTATGATGTGCTCTTGGTCACACATTAAAACGAAGCAAACCTGGAGAAGAGCAACTTGTTTGTAGAAATCTTCTATACATTGTTCCATCCATAATCTGGAGCTGTTTCTGGGGTAGTCAATCTTACTTTGTAGGCCTAGTGGTTTTCACATTTCCAGTAGACTTAGCTTTGCATCATTAGCCACTGACATAACTTTGCCAATCTGGCCCAGTCTGTTTTTCTAAAGTTATTTTACCTCTCTTGGTTGCTGTGGCTTTGTATGCAGGGAAGCATTTTAAATAGAA
This sequence comes from Oreocharis arfaki, assembly GCA_013398015.1. Taxonomy (NCBI): domain Eukaryota; kingdom Metazoa; phylum Chordata; class Aves; order Passeriformes; family Paramythiidae; genus Oreocharis; species Oreocharis arfaki. The sequence continues at coordinate 51,152 of VZRR01001429.1, read as the reverse complement.
TGGCGACTGTGTTTTATTTACTACGCCTGCTGCAAAATGACTTCATGATCTTTAAGCCTAAAGCTTTTTACTTTAAGGCATCCGAACACATCTCACGTTGAAAATGTTTGGATGTACAAGATGCAGTTGTTATCTCACTTGTCTTTGTTCTCTCTGGTTTCTTGAGAGAAGATGAAACAAAATGCAGTGACAGGTAAGGCTGTCTCACAAACATGTAGAAGAAGTGTTGCTTCCCATTCCATAAATTACTGTTACTCTGCTCACCAGCTGCCTCTTATGATGTTTTATTGATGAATAAAAATGGTGTCTGAGGCAATAGAATGTCTTGCATCTTACAGTACTGCCAGTTATAAAGATGTCTCCTTGAATAAATTTCACAATTAGAAAGTATTGACAAAAATATTCAATCTTTTTTACATCAAAATAAGCTCAAACATCTGCTGCCAAAGTCAGACGATATCAACTAATCTTTTAAAAGTATATTTTTATTATACTGACAGATGCATGGCTGCATGACATAGATGTCAATTTAAGTTACTAGTGCCATTAATACTTGACAAAGACATGCTCCCAGAAGAATTTATGTTCTTAAATTGTTGTCAGATGAGTATATGCCAACAAAAAGTAACCAGAGTTATTCAGCTATGTTGTTAACAAAGCTAAAAGTGTGTTATCTCCAGAGACATCACAAAAATTGCTATTCACATCTTTCCTGTTCTCTAAATTCCTCAGAATTGACAGCAGAAAAAGTAATTCTGTTCCTGCAAATGCCTGTTTAACCAACCAACCCATACATACATCCTTCTTCACTTTTTGTATGTTCTGGCTATCAGGGCAGGAAGATTTTCAGTTTCATTTGAGGTGAACTTCTTCAGCATTCAGTTGCTTTCCTCAAAATTTCTAATAACCTTACTGTTTGGCAAGAATGTTGATGTAAAGAGAACAGTGAGGAAAATATTAATACCACACCAGATTTTCTGGTCTGCTTATTCAGTCAAAAAAGTGTTGGAAAGTGATACAACGTAGCTCATTAAGAAGGCCGAGATCTAAAACATTCATGTCCAGTTCTTATTTGTCAAATGTGCTGGTATATTCATTATTAAAGTTCGTACGTTCTAGTAACCTGAGCTTTCGTTGTGGGTATTCCATAATGAGCAACTAAGTTTACTTTAAATTCTTTCCTTCCAGGTCTCTCCTCTCCTCTCCTCTCCTCTCCTCTCCTCTCCTCTCCT
>VZRR01001429.1:8800-49490 GCA_013398015.1 Oreocharis arfaki | reverse complement strand
CCCTCCCCTCCCCTTCCCCCACAATAGCTTTTTGAAAATAATTTTGTTTCTTAAAGCAAGAGTTAAATTCTCAGAGTTCAGCAGACCAGTGTTCACTGGGATTCTTTAGTAGGGCTGTCCTGGTGCTGTTAAAAAGCATATATATCTAGCCCATTGAGGTTTTAAGTCATTTGAAATGCTGAATTTTCTGGTTGAATCGGGGGCCATAAACATTTCATTAAGGGCTAAATCATTATCCTCAGTGATTAGACACTGTTTTTTCATTGAAGTGATTTTTTTAGAGTGGATTTTTTCTTAGAGATGAGCCTGAACTTGTAGAAACACTTTTTCTGGTAATGGTTCTAATGTCCCTATTGAAAAGAAACCCAGAGCTAAAGGGCTGAAAGCCATCTTATCACTTCTAGATGTATTTCTGTTCACTGTACTGAGACAGACTGTGAGGATGAGATCTGTTTCTCAAAATGCAGCATTCAAGTCTCCTTTTAAAGTAGTGGTGATGCACAGCATCTCTGGTGCTGTACTTTGTGTCATCATGAAGCCACTCTTTAAAGGACACTGCAGGAACTGGTCCCCAGATATAGGTTTTTTTTTTGTTTTGTTTTGGTTTTTTTTTGTTTGTTTGTTTGTTTTTTTTTTGTTTGTTTTTTTTTTTGTTGTTGAAGCCTGTGTTACTAGTGTAGGCAAAAATATTTAAAATTAGATGAACTCTCACCTCTGCTGCCTCTTGAGGGCCATCGCCAATGATGTTTTGGATGGGGCTCTATCAATGTGTGTTGTGTTTCAGTCTGGCATGGCAGTCCGTAGTCTGCTGCCTGCCTGACCACTCTGTGTATGTATTAAAATAATATTTCAAGTTTGTATTGTGAGTAGATTTTCAGAGTGAATGCCCAGGAATCTGTTGTGGATTGTGGTGTTTAAGGAGTCAGTTTCAGAGAGGTTGGGCAGGTCAGTTTGAAAGGGTGATACAGGGAAGAAAATGAGGTGCAAGAAGCCTTTACCTCACGTTTCTTTGGAGCCCTTCTTACTCCCCTTTGCTTTCTTTTATTGTTCTTTGCCTTGGTAACTTGGTAGCAGTTGAGTCTTCCTGTTTCCTCCCACCCCAAGTCTCCTATGACTTGAGAATCTTGTGCAGCTCTGGAAAAGAGAAATAAGGACAAGGGGTTAGTCAAGATGGATTTACAATCTGCAGTCATAAAATCATAGAATCATAGAGAGGTTTGGCTCAGAAGGGACCTTAAAGATCATCCCATTCCAGCTGTCCTGCTGTGGGCAGGGACACCTTCCGCTAGATCAGGTTGCTCAGAGCCCCATCCAGCCCGGCCTGGAGCACTGCCAGGGATGGGACATCCCCAGCTTCTCTGGGCATGTGGTGTAAGGTGTTCTATCTAAGGCTGGGCATTCCCTGAGTGAGAGGAGTTGCAGTGGTGTAACCTGCAGGGCAATTCAGGCTGTGTCAAGTTTGGAGGTTGAAAGCTTCCTGGGGCATTCTGCTGGTTGCTCATACAGCTACCCATAGTTGAACCTCTACAGCAGGAGCAGCTTCCGAAGTGTTTTCCAAGACTTGATGGTTTGGGAGCACTGATGGACAAAATACAGCTGCAGATAAACACAGAGGGACTGAGAAGAGAGGCCATGCTTGCTCCAACATGATACGATGTGATTGCAGCCATGGGGCTATGCTGATCTCTGGGTGGGAGACTATTCATTAGGTGCAAAGTGACAAGTTACTTCTGTAGTGGTAAGACTTTCCCAAATATGGAAAGAGATGTGTGTTTTATTGAACCTTTCAGGGAGAGTCTGAAAAATCTGAAAAGAAAAGTTCTTGCTTTTTGACACATTACCTTTCTAGAAAAGAAACTAAATATAAATCAGTCTTGTTCTTTCCTGGAATTGTAGGAAAATGGTTTGATTTTCCTTCTATTATGCAAGCAAAATTTTTTTTAAAAAGAGTGCCTGTGAATTATTACTGCATTTTCAATAGCTGTAGTAGATGCATTGCAGCCAAAAATCCATTTGAACTGTTTTTACTGTTTCTATAGAGAAGTGTGTGGTGCTGACTTATATTATATGTTATTAAGAAGTTTTTGGAAAGTATTGGAGAGATGAACATTGTCAGGAAAACTTAATGAGAGAAACATAATTCTCCGAGAAGCCATTGAATGAAAGTTTGCAATGGGGATGTTGGCTGGGTATCCGAAGAAACTTTTTTAGCAGTGGAAACTTTGGGAACAGGTTCTAGCTGTGTGTCTCAAGTCTCTCAAACATAATAACTGAAATCCTAGAACGTGACTCATGTAAGGATTAGAATAGTTTAATTGTAGGTGTATTCTACAGTGCCAAAAAAATAAGCTGGAATAGCAGGCTCGTGGCAGAAGATGACACTTTGTTCCTTTTAGTTTCTTCTGATAAGAAGTCTGCTGATTTCTATAGCAGATAAGTACTTTTTACTGCAGGGAAAGTGATGTTACCTGTTACAGGAGGTCTTTGGAAGCAGCTGTAAAAATACGTGAAGCTGCTTTTGGTTTGTTTCTTTTTTTAATAGTGAATTTCAGTCAGGGCAAGAATAGGTAAATACAGCAAGATTGATGTTCTTTGCAACACGTCTGCACACATTTATTATTACCACCATTATATCTTTGTCAAAGGCAATATATACATGGCAGTATTTGTTTCCTGCTAGCACTGTAGAGAGGATAGCCAAGAGATGTTCATCACAAATAGATAATTGTATTGTTTTTTAAAATTTTCCATTTTGTGCCTGATGCTCCAACTTTTCTGTGTCTCCAAACAAGAACTTCTTTGAAAATGGCTCCAAATTACTTTGTTTCAGAAACAAGGATTTTTTGTCACCTTCATCTAATGTTCCAGGGTACTAGAACGAGACTTAGATGAGAAAAATGCATGAGAACATCTCTCTAGGTCTTGGTTTCAATGATTCCTTAGTGACTGTAGGACAACTAATTCTAGGATGAGTAACTGATTTAGTTAATTAGTTTGCTTTGATTTGATATGGTCAGCTATGCTGGATATAAAGCTGCATATTTTTTTCTTTAAAGAACATTGCATTTTAAATAATGTAGAGGTACTTCTTGAGTAATGTAGAGGTACTTCTGAAAGTCATGGATCTTGGCTGTGGTACTTTGATGGAAAATCTGGCTTTCTGATGAAGGCAGTTTTACTGCAGTGTCAGGGAAAGCTGGCTGCAAATGTTTGAGCTGAAAATGGGTATTAAGTCAAAGGTGTTTGTAGAATATCTGATAAAGAAGAAAACAAAGATAATTGTCAATTTTGTACAAAAGTCTGAAGAAAGTGATGAAAAAAACCCAACAGCAGGGAACTTACCATTTACAGACTTCTATTGAGGAAGCAGAGGAAAATCATGTAAACAATAACATATAGAAAATACCTAATTTATTCTGTGTATCTTGCTGTATACCCTTGTCCTGGAGCAGGGCATGGTTTGAGGTATCTGTTCTTTACTCATCAGGAAACAATAAGAAATACCTGTGGCTCTCCTTATGCTCTTACTTTGTTTTATCTATATTCTGATACAACAAGGATTTGTTTCCCACGCATCTAAAGGGTAGGTTTAGGAGTGTAGGCATTCCTTCTGTTTCTGCCTAGGCAGTGAAAGGAAAGTATTTGGCGTGACTCCAATTGTGCTAGCTTAATTTGAAGGACCATCTTGTATCACCATGCTCTGAAAATTGCTTTCCATAAGTGATTTATCAGGTTCTGGCCTGGGTAGCTAGTTGGTTACAGTGCTGAGTCAATTAAGCCTGCTGAGGGAAATCCCAACTCAATTGCACAAAGCCTTTTACATCAATGGGGCCAGGATTTCTCATCATCATCCCCAAAGGTCCCATGGCATGGAAAACAAGGAGAAATAATCAGAAGTGGCATCAAACTCTATTTAAGTTTCTCTGCCATGAAAATATTAAATTAATTTGGTAATCACAAAGGTATAGGGTTTATAGAATTATAAATGCAAGATTGTAATTTCATAACCTATTCAATGCATTAGCTTTAGTAGTTGTGTTATTGTTTTATTTATTAGCTTGTATTTTCAAAGATATTACAAAGGTAAAGATTGTGATTGCAATTTACAGTAAGTGATTGTTTTTGCATTAAATGTTTTTGGGTAAGGGAAGAGTAGCAAAGTTACTGAAACAATGGAAATTCTCTTGTGAAACATCTTCTGTTTTAGTTCCATGTATATTTAGGAAACTCAATGCTCACACTTCCCTTTTTTGTTTTTCTTGCAGCTAATTCCAGCCTTCTTGGAGGTGGAGGAGGTGAGTCTTTGCTTAATGCTTAATTCATTCTTAAATAAACATGAAGTATATGCTGGACCAATGCAGAGGTTAGTTGGTTGTAAAAGAATATATAAGTTCAAAAGTCGGAAATATAAATTTATTAGATGGGAAAATTCACTGAAGTCGATAATCTTTCCTATCATTAAGAGGAAAGGTTTGCGACTGCTGCTGAATTCAGTTTCGCCTCTGGGTCAGAGTAGGGGCTGCACATATGTGAGCCTGAACTAAAACATAAAGGAACTGAACTGCCTTATGTTGTGTTGTGTTTTTAAGTATTTAGGCTTTTTAATTTACCCTAGGGGAATCTCAAATGTATGATTAATAAACAATCTTAAAAAAAATGTTGGAATATTAAAATACAGTAAAAAGTAATTTTAGTATATGAGTGGAGCTTTATCTTTGTACTTTTTAAAAAAATATTTTTGTGGTTTAAATTTGATTGCTTACCTTATTCTGTTTGCCAGAATAGTCAAGTAGATTTCAGTACAAATCTTTGGTGCAGGTCAGAGATGCTACTAACGTCTCCTGGTGAGGCCAGGATGCTCCGGTACATATCATTGTATTGCTTCCAAACACCTGGATGCTGTTTTATTTTAGTAGATTGATGTGATTTTACTTTTGGTATTACTGTAGTATCTTGGCTGTAAAATCTACATGAGTGATAACTATTCAGGAAAGACGAACCCATAAAGAGCTTGATGTCAGTTTTCAGTGACTTCCCCTGCCACCCAGAGGGAAGTAAAAGAGCTCAGTTCTGGAAATTTCTCAGCACAGGAGCGGTACAGGCAGCAACTAATCTTCCTTCCTGGCGGGAGTTAAAAGAACTCGATGATCAGAGCTTACATATGTAAGGGTAAAGGAAAGGGCTCTGTAAAAAGACAGGAGATCTCTGTTGCTTGCGAGGCTGCAGGATAAGTCGTCAAAGCTTTTGTTTTAACTGAACAGGCTCTTATTTTGGACTATGAAAAGGTGCTTGACAACTAAATAAAATCATCTAAATAAAACCATTCACGTTCCTCAGCTGTGTGTCTGGACATTAAAGTATAGGGCAGCCTTACCTGTTAATCCTGTTGCATTAATCTGTTTCTTTTGATTTGAGTTAGTTGTTTGCAGTATACCAAATTTTTCTTTGTTTAAAAGATAATCCTGTAGGAGGTAATCCTTTGCTAGCTGTTCCTGTTTCTGCAGAGCTGTTCCTGTACCTCCTCTCCAGCACTTGCTCCCAGCTGGTAACATCGAAAAAAAAAATATAAATCAATGCAAATGTTCAAATTCCAATCAGGTTCCCAGAGCACTGCTGCTGCTGAAAGGATTTGGCTATTAACTTTCTGTGTTATTTATTCAGCTGGACTGCACTTCAGAAGTTGATATCAGTTCAGTGTGGCCCTTGATATTGTGGCCCTCCCTCTGCAGCAGATGGGATGAGCCTGTGCTGTGGGTCAAGTTGGGATTTTCCCTGTATTTTATGTGTTGAAAGTGGGAATTAAAAATATGTTCTCTCCCTTCATGGCATGCTCAGGTGATGGCAGCCCAAGGGGCTGGTGCTGCTGCCTGTTCTCTTCTTCTTCTCCTCCCTCTCTCCTTTCCTCCCTTCCTCCCTCCCTCCTCCTGCCCAAACATCCTTTGAGGCCTTTACTGCCATTTTAAAAATCAGTGTCTTCAGGGCTGTGGGGAAGCTGCTGTGGCAGATTGAGTTTGGGCATGCAGTGGGTTCCTCCAGGCACAGGCTGCTGCAGCCCCCATGGCCAGAACCCCAATCCCACATCCTTTAATCTCTGGTGGAAGGATGACAATGTACCCTCTTGCTTGTGGTACAGGTAAAATACCAAAACAGACAGTTCCATGGCTTAGAGGGTGACTTCTTGTGGCTGAGGGGCTGCGTTTGTGGAGGTGCCATCAGCTGTCCATAGGTAGGGCAGCTGATGTCCTCAGAGCACACTCGCTTGGGGTTGCCAAGCTTTCTGAAGAAAAATCAGAAGAATTTTCATTGCCAATGAAATGCTCTACATTTTGGGGAGGAACGACGGGGTGCATGTTTTGGAGAAGGGAAAGGTGTGTGGGGTCTGCAGGCTGGAGCCTGCTCAGGGTGGCCAGCCACCCACCTGCCACAGGCAGATGGAGCCTGGAGTGCTTGGCTTTTGGAAAAATAGCTTGTTAATCACCACAGGCATTTCTTTGTAAAAGGAATTTTTTCATTCCCAATGGAATGGCTGTGGATTTTAAATTCTGGGTGTATTTTTTATTTTATCCAGAAGGAAGTGACAGTAGCACTCAGCGTGAAATATTGATAGTGAATTATTAAAACTTTATTATATACGTAAACACCAAAGCCTTCTTTTGATTGCAGATGCTGAATATTTATGATAATGCATAATACCAGTGTAGTTTCTCCAATAATGGGATTCAGATCTCCTCAGTAGTGCTCGTTAATTTAATCTCTCTGTCACTGCTGGAGGTATGAATACATGTCTTAGTTTTACTGAAAAGGAAAACTGGAAATTTCTGCTTGTCCAAGCTTATGCAACAGGTGTTGTGATTTTGAGCTGCTTTTGAGCTGTTCTATGTTTGAAATCTTTTCAGAACTAAACACAAATTAATTGGAAATAGTTATTTGCACATCCTGATTTGGTGTTTGCAAATTACTTTCTCTGGGTGTTAAAACCATTTTCTAAAAGAGACCTGGCAAGAAACCCAATGGGGGCAGCATTATGGGTGAACATCATGCACTTGCTTGCAATTTCAGGGGCTGGTGGTTTTGGGTGGCTGCTTATCATCCCTGTGTCACCTCAGAGCCACATCAGGGCATCCCTGTACTTCTATTTCCCAGAGCCAGAGAAATGGTTTGTTCTTGCATTCCCCATTTAAATGCCATCTGTTCCTTTTCATGACCATTTGGAATGAAGAGATAAAAGCACAAAAGATACCAGAAACAATTTTTCACAGAACTGTTTAATCATAAAATCAAGAAACCCACAATGGAGTCTTTAGTTAAATATAGATGTTGAAGGTTTCTTTCAGCTTTTCAAATAACTGAAGTTTCCAGGATTTCATTATAAGTTTGGTGAGTGAGCCTTTTTTCTTTTTTCATTCTTTACTGTTTTTAATAATTGATTTTTAATTAGGAGACATATTTCACTTTCAGGTCTAGATTTATCACGCATTCAGCGTCTGACTGCCAATAACTTGCATGGAGTTTTATGACTTATTTGTGCATTATGTGTTTTTCGTCCCATTATGTTCAACAGTGCAAAGGTGAAAAGTATTAAGAAAATTACCTGCATTTGGAGGGAGTGAAGAAAAACACTTGGTACTTAGAGGAAAAGTAAGCTTTTTTAAAAATGTGTCACAAAATTTTGACTTGAGAAGTCTAAGTGCCCTGTTTTGCATGGCAGTCTTTTTTCTTTACACTCCTTTGCATTTGTGTCAAGGAATGAAAGAATGTGATTTTATGTGCTTTGTTCAAGCAAAGTGAGCAAGAGCTGAGGTTTGTCCTCCTTTATGGTTTTGGGTAGTCTGTGGGGGTTTTTTGAGTATTGTGCCATGCTGCTCCGACCTAGTATTCAGTTATTTTCGTCATGGTTCATTTTTCCTGTACTTGATTTGCTGACTGTAATCACGTTCTTGTTGTATGCTGATTTCTGCATTGGCTTGATTTCTTTGACCTTAAATTGAGAGTATATTAATTTTGGATTTTCCCCCCCATAAGATTTTGTTACCTATGCTAGAATTTGGGAAGGAGACATCACCTTTTAGTGTGTCCTGTTACGAGCATAGTTTCTTTCAGCTCTGTACTTAAAACTGGTAATTTTGTCTTTACAAACTCAGAGAGAGGACAGGTTACTCTTGGAAGCATTGTTTGGACCCAGTTTAAATTGGTTGCTCCGGAAGATCTGTCTTCTTTTCTGTTTCTCACCATCTCTCTCTTTTTTTTTTTTTTTTTTTTTTGTCCAGTGTAGCTATTTTTTTTTTCCAGGGCTTTTGCAAGCATGGAAAAAAATTAATTCCCATATAGCCGTAAGTATTTCAGCATATCGTAAATGTAGACCAGACACCTGTCCACCCTGCCAAGATATGGTTTATAGGCATAGTTTTAAGTAATTCTTATGGTTTGGGGAACTTGTGTTCATGGCCACAGCAGGGAGATGGGTTTCTCTGTACTTTATTGCAGAGACTCCATTTTGAATGTGAGATTTTCTGCTTCTCTATCTATGTTACGTTATAATAGTGACCAAAAAAAGTGTTTTCTCCTGAAAGAAATTACCACAGACTGACTTTTGTCCTGGAGTTGTGTCCCTTCAAATGTGTCAACTGCTGTTTGCAAGCCGCCCTGTCTATTTGACAATTAACTGTGAGCTAATGAGCTAAAAAATCCAGTCAGTAGTGTCAGGAAGGAACAGCTGACACAGATATCTTGACATCTTTCCCCTTAGCCAGGGATAAAGTTTTTATTCTCATGGCTGTGCCTTAGTTACATTACTCGCCATGTCCAGCCATCTTCTGATAGTTAAATCTCTAGCAGAAAAAAAAAAAAAGGAAAGAGGTTTTTCACTGTCCTAATAGTAGCTTGACATCAATTTACCAAATGAATATTAATGACGCTGAGAAGTGAAAGTTGTACAAGAGAAAATTGGAGGCAGGAATGAGACAAGTTGCAGAGCACCCTGTAGCAATATAACAGCAGAAGACTTTAAATACCAGACTTGCCCTGCGCTTGCCCGTTCAAAAAGTGTAACAGGAAGAAGACAAGCCTGTTTTATCCTAAACCAGGACTAGATACTCTCTGTTTTGGATTTCACAGGCTTGGCTTTGATATTTATGTAATTCAAATGCAAGTAAAGCAGGGGTTTAAATCCAAAGTTTAAATTTGTGCGTGACGTGCGCATAACATGAAATGCATCCTGTGAGAGGGAGAAGAAAGAGTTTGGGAAAGGAGCACTGACAGGATTCTTTCATCAAGAAAATAAGCGTTATTATTTTGTATTTTTTTTTGTCAGTCTGTTGGCATGTTCTTGTATCGTGTCAAATGCATTTGTCAGATTGGGGTGTGCTCACAACAAATGGCTTCATGGAACAAATGTGCTTCTTCTGGGATTTCAACTATCTTCAAAAGCTTTCAGTTGCTTTGTACACTGCATCATCATAGCCTAGGTATTTAGATAATGGCTATGAGGGTACAAAGATTTTCCTGGTGAATAATGACCATGAGAAGAACTGATAATTTAAGGCAAATGGCCATTTTCCTTTGTTGCTAATTAATCCTTTTTTACTAGAAGATTGCTGCTGCAATTCTGTAGTGTTGTTAAAGTGGTTTATCTCCTTTTACTATTTGCATGCTGTTCTTTTTCATCTCTGTAAATAGAGCGTGTTTCAGAGGGCTGTATCCACAAGTTCCCCCACTGTGACAGTGCATCAGCCAATTAAAATGTTAATATTTATGTATTTTTTTCTGCACAGCTGTAGTAGTTCCATTGGTAGGCCAGTAGCTCAGGGTAGACTGTAACCCTTTCAAGGTGTTTGGTTCAGCCCAAAATCTTGTTATTAATGACCTTTTTGTTGTATCAGATCAAAGCAAATAGATTTCTCAGTAATTTAACATCTTTCATAGAATTTATTCAAACTTCCTATGCAAGCAAAGTCTTTCTGTACAGGTCAGTTATTCTTAAAAGCTTTTTCTTTTTCTTTCTTTCTTTCTTTCTTTCTTTCTTTCTTTCTTTCTTTCTTTCTTTCTTTCTTTCTTTCTTTCTTTCTTTCTTTCTTTCTTTCTTTCTTTCTTTCTTTCTTTCTTTCTTTCTTTCTTCTTTGTATATATATTTGGTTTTGCCTTCTGTTATTGCAGTGGAGTTTTAGTTCAGCTGTAAATGAAAATTAGTGGGTTTTCTCATTTCGTAGTGCATCTAGAGATAGAATGATGGAAGCTCTGTAAATAAATAAGCACAGTTTATTTCAAAGGACCCTTAACATAAACTGCTGTGGCTGTATTTAAAATGTGTGCTCTTCTCTAGTTTCTTTTTTGTTTTTGTTAAAATATGATATATATTTTGCTCTTTGGCTAAATAGGGTGCCAGCTTCCTTTCTCCAGTCTTTTTATACAATCTTATGGGTAATAATCATAAACAGGAAGTCTCTGGATTGATTTTAAGTATTTCTCAGTTGTTGCCTAATTGTATCCTGCTAATTACTCTTTCCGAGCAGTTAGTTAAAAATAAATAAATTATGTTTTGCTATTTACAGAAACTGATACAGCTATGTGATCAGTTTGGGTTTTTCTAATTTTTTTTTTTAAATACATGTTCAGTCTGTGATTCTTTAAAGGGAAGCTCCTGTTCCAGCCGGTGATACAGAAACATGACTGTCTGTTTCGTTCATGAAAATAATCTAAGATTTAGTCCATCCAGTCATACTCATGGCTGTCCCCAGCTTTTTAACATTGCTGCTGTGTTGCCTTAATTGGGCATTAGGAAGTGATGTTTTATTTGTCACTCATCAGTTACTGAGTGCTGAGTCCACAACACTCTGAACTCCCACTTAATTGTGAGGTATCTTTCTGTCTCAGATAGACCATTGCACTGACTCTCCTCATTTTGTTTAATTTCATTATGAGGTAATTACAGTGTTATGTACTCAAGTAAAGCATGAACATACACACTTTCTGCTCGCTATCTCTACATGACTTTCGTACATATATACATGTCACTATATATGTCTCTGACTTGATCTTGCAGTCTCTTCAGAAAGTCAGATTTAACGTGTGTACATAAGTGAGTGCATAAAAATATGGCATTGATTTTCTTAGACTGGGACCTTTAGTTCATGGTCATTGAAAATTTGAGGCACTCTTGATAAAAATCCAAGGTGAAAAGGCAGGTGGTTACACGAGGAAGGGATTTCTTTCCTTTTTCCTTTTTGTTTCATGTTGTGGGACAGAGCTGCAAATCTGGGAGAGAGATCACGAACCTTCCCTAAATGACAGGTATCACATGGTGTGTGAGGCAATTCACAGTCTGTTTGTTACGTCAATGCAACATGCTCTAAAAATGTTAAACGCTTTTCCCCCAAACAGACAAATACATGTATGTCTCACACGTGTCTTGTATGCAGAAAACACAATTTTTTCATTTAAAAAGGTGCTGCTCAGTCATCTTAGGAACCTTCTGTTGAGGCTGTCCTCCCGTAGCTGAAGATGAGGGGCACAGTTGCCAAGGGAAAACAGAGGCTGAGAGTGCAGGAAGTGACGCACATCACCTCAACTTAACTGAGAATGGAGTTAAGTTGAGCATTTGAGTATATATATGTTCCAGTCTACAGAAGAAGGTTGTTAAAATTAAGCATTTGGTTGGTTTCCTAAAGAAAAATCTGTAAATTGGGACATCTGTCAAAGTTGTTCAGTTTCATGCTGAAAAATCTCAACAGTGTCCCTTTTGCTGAGGTAAGAATGAAGCGAACACGGCGGGAAAGACATGTTTTGTTAGGCTCAAACAGGGAGTGGTGACGTTTTTAAATCTGTTATTCAGAGGTAAAATCTACAGCTATTTTCCTGGTCGTGAGGAGAAGCAGGAAAGGAGGTCCTTTAGGAGGACCAGGCTACGAAAGGAGGAAAATGTGAAATGCAATTTAAAACATTTAAAATTGTTTTAATTGTTTTTACTGGGGGTATTAAAAGAAATAGAAGTGAAATAAAGGAGTGATGAAGGTACTTGACATGTAGACATAGAGGCACTTTTGAATATCAACCTGTTTACTGAAGCTTTCATGCTGGTTTGCCTAAATACAAAACAAAGTCCTTAATCAGTAAAATGTTCCTTGAAAGTATCTCTAAGCCCCAAGCTCATTAATTTCTACATCAAATGCATATACAGGTGTGAGCATGAAGGCATAGAAAAATGGCACCAGCTGTTTGCCGATTCTTGTCGGTTATTCTTTTAAAATGTGTCCATGTGCAATAAGATGAGAATATGGACATTATATAACTCTCACACCTCACAGAAGGAGGGAGAAGATCCCTGTACCACTGTCTGCTGATGTACTGACCCCCAAGGTCAGAGACTGGAGATTGTCATCGTCCTTAATTCCCCACCTCCAGTTATGAAAAGAATTTACAATGGTTTCTTCTTTCTGTTCCTAATGAAAGCAATTACTTCTTTGTCACTATATTTTCAAAGACAATTTTGAATAAAACCCAGGATTAAACTACAGAGCCAAGGAAAACCCAAGTGTTGAAATTACAGACATTATAGAAAGAGTTTGCAACTCTCCTCTTGCTGCATAGAATGAAGGAATATGAAATCAGGTCTTCATTCACCTCTCACCTTCTATTTCAAATTTTCTGCTCTTTCCACAGAGCATCACTCCTCATTTATGAATCACTCTTTCTGATCACATTTTTCCAAAGTTCTTTCTTCTAAGCAAAGCACTTACAGACTACAATATGCAGCTTTTCAAAAGCCAAGAAAATCTTCAGCAGAATAGATGGCAAGATAGCTGAGTCTTGGAAAGATTTGTCCTCCTTTGTTTTCAGTGAGCTTTTCTGCCTTTCAGCTTTAGGAACCCTGCATCAGACACTGTGAAGCAGAATGAATTTGTGGCATAATACAGAAAATGAAATGGCATGATTGGTAATGAAGGATTAAAACTCTTACATGCGTGGAACTGCTTTTTAAGAAACGTTAGTGGAAGATCTGCATGTACAAGTCTGTCTCTGCAGTTGCTCATCTTTTTGAATTGATAATACTGGGTGGCAATGCACCTTTGAGTTGATAATTTTCATTCTAATGACATATGGAAGACTACAAAGCACACAGCTCCTGTGATTTAAGAAACAAATAAAAACCTCTCTCCCCTTTCTAGGGCTTCAAATTTAGCCTGATTGACTTTGTACCTACAATTTAGACTTCATTTTTAAAGCCAAATGTAGTGGGGAAACAGTAACCTGAGATGTGAAGTGATCAGGGCCAGTAACTTCTGAAGATGGCTTTGATATGAGAGAAGACACATGGTAAACCTCGTTTCTATGAGCATTATTATCACAGAGTCTAAATACTCCACAGACCTAATTACTTTGTGAACAGAGAAGAAATGTTTTCTGCAGTTTCCAGTTGGAAAACGAGACTAGGAAACCGTGTGTTTTGCAAAAGGTCCATGTAGAAAAGAGCAAAAATCAGCTCTCTGAAGGCAAAGTTAAAAGGCAAAACCTAGATCAGTTTTGCAGATAGGAATTTTTGTTCCTATTTGGAAGGAAGAAGAATTTTAATTTTTGTATGAGTGTCATTGGTAGAAACAGGATGATGTTTGGAGCAAGGGAAAACATACTCTACTGAGAGCAACTTTCTGACAATTAGACCTTAATTGGTGATACAGCAAATTCTCTAAGGGAATGGCAGGACTACCAATTGGAAATAAGTACTACAAGATAAACAGTTCTACACTGAGGGGATAAAATCTGTATATAGAACAAATGTTATGCATTTGAGGCTACCATCATTAATAATTATAAATACACAGAATTCACTGTTCTTACTTGGGCCTTTTCTTCATTAAGTTAAAGAAACACTGTTTATTCCTAATTTTAATTTGTATAGTATTAATAACAAGGTGTTTTAAAATATTTGATGATTTAAAAAGTCTTTTGGATTAGGAAAATACCTGTTTTTATTATCAATGAAATCCAGCCTCTTTCAACAGATGAAGAATTTCAATGATTCTCCTACAAAAAATGCTGCCTTTTGATTATGAGTAGAACAGTTGGGTTTTTTTCTTTACAAAGTCACCTAATCTATATATTTTTCCTTGATCTTGTGTAAATACCTCGTAATGCACAGGGTTTATAATTCAAGTTTCTTTTAAAGCTAATTTTCTTTTTAAAATTCAAAATGATGGTTTTGCCATTTGGAGTGGCAGATCTGTAGTGTTGTAGTTTTGGCTACATATACAGTAGCAAAGAACAAAATATTTTTTGTCACACTTCTGTTACAGTTCAGTCTGTTCCTTTTCCATTATCAGCTTGTTTCTCTGGGCTTCACAGAGGCATCTGCTTTAATTTTTATTGGGCAGGGCTACAACTTAGCAAACTCGGGTAAGCTTCACAAATAATTCACAAATGTGGTTGATTAAATCAATTATGCCTTGGCTGAGTGATCTATGAGTGCATTATACACACACAATGTTAAAAGAATGTTATTAAGGTGCAAATCCAAGTACTAAAAGTTAGGAAGTGCCAAAATTCAAGTTGCCTGGAGGCTCACAGTCTCTATGCATGTGTGTATGTATATGATATTGCCTCTGACTGTACAACTTCACTGTTCTTCCAGCTGGAACATCATCTCAGTCATCCTCCTTGCTCAAAGCAAACCTAAGGTTTACTTGTTGAGTACTTCAAGTCTGGTCTGCAAACCAGTATTTGTTATGGTACTTACCAGTTTGGAGTATGATTTCATAAGTTAATTAAAGATTTCATGGGTAGGTTATTTGTCTTCCCCAAAACAATGGTGTTACCTTCCCCAAAAGAAGAAGAAAAAAACCCAAACCCAGAGATTAATGTAAGAATTCTAATTTTAAGGCCCAGGCTATTCAGCAGGGGGCTGATTTATTTAAAGAAATGGAGTCCTTTTGTTTCAAAAAGTAGGTCTGATAAATTCCAAGTGATTCTTCAGACTGGAACTTGTATATCAGCTCAGGATGTAACACCAGATTATCAATCATCAGGTTGAAATGCACCTTGAGATTCCCACCTTCTTCTCTACTTCTTGTTCCCAGTGCCACTACCTGCATTTTATAGTTTACTACTCCCTTATCCTCATCCATTCCCAAGACTGCAGGCCTATATTTACATATTAAAGAGGAATTTGGTTTTGGGAGCATTTTTACTTAGACAATTTCAAACTATGGTCTTAAAAAGGTGCTTTGATGTGATTAAGGAGCAGTGAGCTGATTGAGAGAGGAGTGATGGGTGTGGAAACAAGTGTGGAGGGGAGGAGATGAGTGATAACTTCCTCTGCTGCTGGGCAGATGGTAATGTGAGACTGTGTTCTCAAACATTTGGGGTGCAGGAAGTGAGTGTCCCCTTTCTAACTTTTTACCTTAATGTTCACTTCTAAGAACAAGTCTAGCCATGTCTAGCCAGTCACAGTTCCTCTCTGCTCCCGGCTCACCATCCAATTTCTTTACTGGGAAATGGTTTAGTTTTAGTCCCAGGCCAATTTCCCAGATTCTCTCTCTTTGAATTTGCATGACTGTGCCCTTTCATTGCCAGCTTTATTCTTGTGCCATATCCTAATCACAGCTTTAGTCACCAGTCCCTCTCATCTTCAATCATATCATCAGCCTCTAAATGCAGGTAGTGCCACTTCTCCTTCCTTTCACCAGTTTGTGCTGGGATGAAGGAAAAAGTGTTCTGAGCTTGCAGTAATTTGTCAGGCCAAATGAATTCATTACTCAGGCAAATGAAAGAGAACTGCCAATTTCAGACCTGCTGCAAATGAAGGAAAAGTTTAGGAAAGCCTACAGTTGTGTTTATTATTATTGTTTATAAATAAACCTTTGTTTATCTTTCCATCACAATTTTGATTTAAAATGTTTAATCCAGTCCAGCTGTACCACAGTGGTCACCCTGTCTGCTGTTCCATGACTTTTAGGAATGAAGGTGGTATTGTTGCTGTAAAAGGATAAAACCCCTGGTGTAACTGACTTCTTTGTGTTTCTTCACCCTTGATGACTGGGTAGTAATTTCTCCACGGGGATTATTTGTCCGAGGATGGGGCCTCTGTTCAATCCAGATATAACCCAGCTGCGGTGGAATTTTGCCCCTTCTCTGGGCTTACAAGCAATTAGCGCTGCAGGCAGGACTGCCTGCCCCTGCCGGGAACAAAAGATGCAGCAGAGAACTTTTCCCTTGAAATGGCAGCTGGACAACGAATTGGAAGATTAATCAGGCAATTATTTCAAGTCACTTTTTGCCAGGAACAGTCACATGTCCTCACCATGAAATAAGACGAGAGCTCTTACGTGTGTAAGTTTGTACATAGATAACTGGTAGAACGAGTCTCAAAAAAAGGGATAGTCGTAGTAACACCAGGTACAGATAAGAGTCATGTGTGGGTTTTGAAGGGAATTTGCTCTGATGACAGGTCAGTTTTTCATCAGGAGCTGGAAGATTGCAAACATATGATTATTCAAATAAGATGATATCTGCAAATAAGATATACTGAGCAAATACTGTGAAGTTCATATGAGATACTATTATCTTTCCCTTTGAGACTTGATTCAGCAGGAGCAGTTGACTTTTTTTTTCAGCATAAAGAATGTGGATATTTAGAGGAAATTGTTTCATTAGAAAGGAAAGGAGTACCAATGCCCATCAAATATTAAATAGGATTCTCTCGTTTTCAAAATTAGTTCCCAAATTTGATGCTATAAAATTTTAGCAGTAGTGGGAGAGCTCCCAGAACACCCTTCATTATGTCTCATTATTACGGCATATGTGAGGCCATGGTACCCTTGGTTGCTATAGTTCCTTATTTAATCAGGAAAAATATGTTTCATGGCTGCACAGCTGGGTAACCTTATGTATCTGTAGTTTTCTCCAGAAACAATCTTATCTATACCCTGTAATACCTTGATTTTCCTTAGAAAGCTCATAAACCAGGCTTCTTTCTTTTTAAATTTTCAAATTTTTGGTTTTTGACTACATGGTAAAGTTTAATGTCAGACCACAACTTTGCCTAGTGCTTCTCTGGGTTTTCTTAATAAAGGGAAGGCTTTTTACCTGTTGGAGGAGAAATTGCAAATTTTAATATTGCAGCACCAGTATGGCAGAGTTCACACTCACCTGATGACAGGTTTGCCATCAAGGATAAGGTTATGGCTGTACTTTTCTTGAAACAACCTGAATTCTTAGTGAGGTGTTTTTCCTCATTTATGTTATTTAAATCCTAATAGTTCTTATTGAACAAGTTGCATCAGGTCTCCTCTGGAACTCTTATCAAAAAGTTGTTTAAATAATATGTAGCTTTAGGTGCTAGATTTAGTTAAATATCTGTCCTGCCAGGGGAGACACTACAAGCAAGACTTGTTTGGCTTTACAGTTCCAGTGGTAATGTTGAAATTATTTCACAGGCATGAACTATCCAGGAAGACTGCTGTGGTCTCTAAGAGCTTTTTAGGGCAAATTAATGCCCTAAAACTCAGGGAGTATTTGTAGTTTAATAATTAAGGAAAGTTGATTAAATATACAAAGCATTTAAATACCCATTTTAAGCTCACAGTAATTCCTGACAAATTGGAGTATCTTGGCATTTAGAGAACTACAAACTTGCTGTGGTGTGTCCTTCTGACGTGAAATGGAACCTTTGGGATCACAAGTGGGTGACGTTCTTCGGATCTTTGGTCATACTGAGTCTGATCTGTCATGGTGGTAGGATCTGAAGATCTGTGAGTGAAGTTACCCCTAAGATGGTAGAAGACAACTGGAAAAGTACTTGTTTGATGATAACCGTGGTGATCATTCCTTTCCCTCATGTGACTCTGCACACAAGGCATCACAGCTGCTGGTCTTCAGCAGGTCTGGGAAAGGGTATTCCAGCTATTTTAAAAGATTCTGTGTATAATCAAGGGAAAGCAAGACAAGTTTAGACAGTATCACTTTTGCTTAGGTCACTTCAGGTGGATCGTTCTCAAACTCCTCCTTGTCTTCTTGATTATTTGACTTTGCAGCTTCCATAGGCAATCTTTTCCAGTGCATCACTATCTATACCATCATGCCATTGAAACATTTCCCCTGAAATCTTAATTTATTTTTTTGGTTGTTGTTACAGCTTTAAGCCTGAAATTAAAGGATTCCTGTTGCTTTCAGCTGGGGGACAAGCTGTCGTTTCATTCAGTGCCTCATCTGTGAGCAAAGCAGGTGCCTGTGAAAGGATCAGGACACAGAGGAGCTTTGTAGACTCATTAGTTTGTTCCACATTGTCCAATCTGGTTTTGCTTCTGTAGCACAAAACATCTGTCAACAACAGTGCACCTGAATTTCTGGTGAGAGAGATGCCAGCAGTACCTCTGCCTGCTCCTTTGTAGGTAAATCTCACCTGGATGCAGTTGTCCTGAAATTATGAAAGGGAGCAAATCGCTGTCTCCTCCTCATCTGTGGGAATAAATCAGACATGGGAGCTGTGGGCTTGGCATTTAAGCATTTCCATTTGTATTACACTGACATACTAATGATGGTAATTTTGCATTTGTTACTACATGCCTAATCTAATTAAGTTTCTCTTAGGGTACAATTGTTGTTTTCTGTGTTTAATTATGTAACCACCAGGTGCAAGTGTTAATAGTAGCTGAATTCAGAAGGCAGCCTTTTATCTTTGTACTATGCAAGAATTTTTTCTGTATCTTCAGTTTTACAGTGAAAAAAATGCTTACAGTATTTGATTGCTCCCAGGAGTTGTAGTAGCTTTTCTGACTGATAGGCATGGGAAACACGAATGAGGACTGAACACCTATATTACTCTTAATTTAGATGTGTTCAGAACCATTTATGAGCTCTGCATTTTTGGTTTCAGGTGTTGCGGTAGTTCAGACTCCCCAGCTATACTGTTGATTTTGAGGGTTGGCAGACTTCCCATGCTCTCCGATAGATCTGCTCCTGTCTGTTTGAAAAAGTCTGAACTATGTAGTGGTCTGTTGTCTGAAGCTGAATTTCATGGAGCACTGGTAAAACTGCTTCTGTGACTGCCAGCCTGGCTCTGTGAACTTTTTGTTACCATTTCATCAATGCTTGTTCAAACATTTTTGAAAGAGTTTTCAGCAGAATTCTTTGCCTGCAAGAATAAACTCAAGTACTATTTTTAAAGCTCAAGGATCTGAGCTTTGAAATGATGTAAGAGTGTGCTTGGAGGCAATTGACTCTGAAAAGGTTTTGAAATTATAACATTAATTTTTAAATAAAGTGAACAGGAATTGCTGTAAACTTTTCCACCTGCAGATTGGCAATTGTTTTAATCTGCTCAGTAAAAATAAGTAAAGCTTGTATTTTCTAGCTTCTAGTCATTCATTAGTAATCTATATTTACATAAATTTGGCATTAAGTGTAATAGAAAAATTAGATAAATGATTGATGCATGTTTGTTCTAAAGCGTAAGGTACCCATGCAACATTCCCATTGCCAGTGAAAGAAAATTGTCTGCAGAAGCATTTTGCAGCCTATTGGCATTTGTGAGCAGCTATACATTTCTTAGTAGAAGTATGGCCTGTAGGTACAGTGAGTTCTAGCCTGCTGCCAGCATGCCTACTTCTCTTATTTACCTTTCAAGCATTCATTTAAAGAAGGATTTTAAGCCCACCATGGACCACAAGTCAGTGGTAGTGAACCAAAACACACTGCTTTTCCTTTAAGGATCCTGTGGGGTCATTTTGCCTTGAGCTGTGAAGTGTGATTTTACAGTTGAACCATTTTCAGTATAGAAACATGAAAGTTCCAATTTATTCTGGTGCAAGAATGACGGTATCCATTGGTTTAATTCTAAATCCAGGTAAATAAGCTGTGTCTGATATCATTTTTTAATTAAACTTTCTAGTGCTGTTAATGGTAGAGAATTCTCCCAGTCCTGCCATGTTTCTTAGAGACTTTAGTTATTTCAGGTTTAGTTTGTTTCTTACCCTTCAGGCCTTTATTTCAAGCTCCACTCTTTGATGGTGTATCACAAAATTTGTTCAGAGGCTTCCGTTTTTTAAGGTAGTCTTTTAATTACTACTGATTATGCAGTGCATTAAAGAAAAGTGGTTGAAAACTTTAAAACCACAAATAAAATATACATCAATGAGTTACAGTAATGAATGCTAACATACTGTTTCTTCAGAAAGAACCTGTTAGGGACAGAACACCATGTTTCAGGTGCTGTGAAAAATAGTAAGCTTTACTTCTGAGAGCAGCTTGCTAGAGCTAGTGGTCAGGTTTCATTAAAAATGAACTTTAAAAATATTAGAATAGGTATGTTTAGTATTAGTTCATAGAAGGCTTCAAATTAGTACCAGGATTAATGCTTTCTAGTGTCAAGGCCTGCACTCTGATGGGAATAAAAACTTTTCACTTAGTTCTTATATGCTTTTGGCTTTTGGATTTGTTTTTCCATTATTTCTATTCCGGGACCTGTTTTTTTCCCAAGAAATACAATGATTTATTTGAGTGATAACACACAGGCTGTGGTATTTCAGAAGCTGTTATCAGTTTCCATGTAGGGATGCTTGGAAAAAAACAAAATGACATTATCTTGCAAAAAATATGCTGGCTTCATTAGGTGCAGAAGTGTCTCAAATGGCCCTTAAGCAGCACTTTGGCTTCTCCAGCTTCTCAGCATGAAAACATGTCTAAGTAAGTTATATTATTTCAGGACAGAGAACAGCTTGCTTCAGATCCAGCAACTGTGTTTATTATTTGGTTTGGGTTTTTCTCTCAAGTGAAGAATGTCACTCTACACTGTTTACATTTACATCTCAAAACAATTAAGCTAGAACAGCTTCATAAGATTGGGAGCTGGCTTTCTCTCAGGGAGACCTTTACATTTAGTTTCCAGAGCCCTGCAGTAGATAGACTTATTTTTGTGTTTGTTTTTTTTTTTTTTTTCCCAAGCTGGTGTGATTTCATGTATGTTCATCTTTCTGAAGATATTTGAATGCTGTTGATGTTGGATTGTGCATATTGGTAGGAACACTTAGATGTATTTTCTGTATAGGGCTTTAATTATGAGAGGAACAACTGACTGATCTATTCTGTATTTGGTGATATTTCTTATTATATCTTTGGGTATCTCACTGAAATACCTTTTTCATGTAAAAGCAGAGCAGTAAGCAGTAAAAGCTTTCCTGTCTTCAATTACAGGACCAGGTACTAACAAAATGCAGAGACTTTTCTCCTTTGATTGTTCCATGTCCTTGTACTATATCCGTCTGTGAAATAGATGAAGAGCTTTTCTAGTCTGAACTGAACTTGATTTATAGCATAATTGTATTGTTCCAGTGCTTCACAGCAATACTACAATACGTAGAGAACTTCGAACAGACCCAGTGTTGCCAAGTTTTAGGGCAGCATCCTGCTCTCTTCTTTCATCCCTTCCCTCTTTCCAGATTTCATCAACCTGCTCCTGTACAGTCACTATACTGTGTTGATGAGTGGGCAATCCAATACTCCTTTGCTCCCTCTTACAATAACTGGTGTTTCTTTCTCAGAAGACAAAGCTTTTTTTTTGCCCCAGGATGAGGCACTGGGGTGAAGATTTAGAAAAGTCTGTAAAGCTTAAGACCTTCTGAGCCTTCTTATTTCTGGATCCTGATTCTGTTTGCTCCTTGTTCGGTGAAAGGCGATGCCTGAGGTTTGAGTGACCTGCCTTCTGCATGCAGTTGCTTCCTCCTGCCGTTCCTTAGCAGGGCCAAAGCCCTGTTTTGGCTGAGAACACCATGTGGATGTGCTGGATGAGCTCTATGGACCTGAACAGGTCAGAACCGTTGTGTGGCCACTGGAATGGCCTCCCAGCAGGGCCCTGTGAAGGCCTTCTGCTGCACGGGCAACATGGGACATCAGTTTTGTGTCCTGTGTTTGTTATTCCCTAAACACACACTGCCCAGGCTCTTTGAAGTTGGAATGATTCCCTACAAACCCTCTCTCATCCTCTGACCTGAGCAAATTCCCTGTGAAAAGTCCCAGAGTGTTTTCCTGTCCCTCCTACTTGCCAGTGGACAGAGCAGGTGTGAAGCAGGGCAGACAGGGGCTCAATCTCTCACAGTCTGAAGGAGACCCTAATTTTTCTTCCTGTGTTTGTCATGCCCCTGCCTGAAGGTTGTCCCTACAGAGCTTGGGGGCAGCCTGCTCCCTGAAGTGGGTAAGTGGTCAGCAGAGGCAGGCTGTGGGAAAGGTGCTCCTGCTTCCCAGGCCTAGTGCTGTCACCTCTGACATTCCCTATGCCCCCAGCAGCCACACTTGAGACCAGCATCATTTCCTCCACTGGTTTTGCAGGCATTGCAATCCCAGTTCAGAGGTCTGCTGTCAGCAGGGGTTCAGAGGGCATTGGGTGGGATTTAGCCACTGTTGCATATACAGTTCAGAATAATTTTCTGCTCCTTTGATATCTCTTGATGTGCTTTATTCAGTTCCAGTCTAATCAAGTTAACTGTTTTAGCACATTGTCTTTCTTCAGACCTTTTACAGAAGGCTGGTGTAATCTCTCTTAAAAAGAAAAAAATAATTCCCCTTTCATCTTTCTGGGGAGATCGCTTTATTCATGTGTAGTGACCTGGCTCAGCATTTGATAACTAATGTGTCACTGAAAGTTCCTCATTACGGCCCCGGCTTGCAGACCGCCTGGAGTGCTCCATTATTAATGTGAACTTCAGGTTCAATTTTTAGATCTATGCAGGTGCATTTGCACTATTCATTGCAGGCTGGTGACACTTGCCCCATGAAGGGACAAGAGTATGTGCAGCTGAATGTGTCTTACAGGCATATGGAGCACTTATTGTTTTGATAGCAGCCATAGGAGGAGTGTAAGCACTGAGGCTCCAGCTCTGTGTTGATTATAATCTAACTTTTGCTTTCCTTGGCAATCATCCTTTGATATATAGGCACTTAATCTCAGTGCCTGGAGAAGAGAAGTAGAGAAGCCAGAGAGGGGAGGATAAAGGGGAAGCCACACTCCAGTTAAACCAATAACATGGGAAAAGCTTAGTTCTTATTCCAGCCATAAATGTATCTTTGGATGGTAGATGATAGTTACGTGGCAACCAGGCACTGCAGGGCCCTCCAGGTTGCTGCTGGTTGTAGTGCAAGATGTAAGTGATCCTGTTGATGCAGCCAGGATGCTGTTAAGACGATGAATTTAGGAAGGATCTTACATCTCCTTGATGGAAGCTTAATTTTGTCTGGGTTTTTTTTCAGTAGTTGCTTTAGCCACCTAAACTCCTCCAGCCATCCATCTTTGCATCCTGAAATCAAATAAGTGACCTACTGAATTAAATCTCTGATCTTAACTTGTTTGTTTTATAGTCTAAATAAATGAAAAGGCAGGAGATAACAGAGTCTAATGTTGCATACAAATCAGCCGAGCTGGGTACAGTTGCAGGGTTATTCATTGGCTTTACTGAGGTTTGATTTTCAGGATTATTTCCCTTTTTTAAGGGGGAATTTCTTTGTGGACTTCTTTTTGTTTTCTTTTCTTTTAAAAGAAATATGGAAATAGCAGAAGTGGGAGGAGAGGTGGATTCATAGGAGGAATGGAGCTAGAAGGACAAAGGGAGATGGGCTGAAAAGGAAGGGGAAAAGAATAGTTCTGAGTGTGTGAAAGGGAGTGGGAGGAACAGGAAATCGGAATGTGGGATTGCAAGCACTGGGAAGTGTGGGCAGGAGTAAATTGGACTGGGAAAGAAAATTCCTGAAATGTCTTGTTTTCTTTAAAGACACCAACCTAAATATAGTAAAATAGCTTCTTCTGTACTCACTGAGGACCAGGTCTTGACATACTGTATCTGCTAAAAACAAGTAGTAAAATGCATTAGTGGATTTTTTTATGAAGAGCTAAAGCACAAGAAGGTACTTTCTCAATAGCTTAGTCTTTTAAATAAACATCTCTCTCAAGTGCCAAAGGATTAAGGGTTTTAAAATCTTACACAATTGTATACAATTTGTGCAGTTCTTCTCTGTGGTTCTTTTACTCTCATTTAAACTGAATATATGCTGATTTGGGTTTTTGACATATGTAAGAGTGCTGCTCTGGTCTTCTCACAGCTTATCGTAGACAAATCAGAGTAAGGGTATTTCAGATTAATGCTTGTAGTTATGGCCAGTAGCACTTGAGGATGAAATCTCTGATATGACACTGAAAACTTTGGTTTTCCTTTAAAAAATACCAGTAAATTAGATCTCTAGGCAGTGATTTTCTAAATTTGCTGTTATTACAGTGATTTTACCTTTTGGAGTTGTTTTCAAATATGTGGGTATACCTATCTTGTAGCATTTTAAGGTGCTAAAGTGCCATTTAAAAGACGAAAGAAGTCTAAACATTTATTGAATAGCTTAGAATTAATTTAAAATACCATTTAATGTTATTTAATATCTGATATATTTTTCCTCTACATCTTAAATATTTATGGAAAAACATCCAAGAATGTGCATGGTATATTTAAAATGTGTCTGGTAAATGTCTCCCTCATGAAATAAATTATTTTTATTGCAATTTAGAAAAGTACATATTTAATAGGGAAATGCTTTGCTTATGTACTTACATAACTCCAGAGTATAATACAGGTCCAAAGGTCTTTAATTTATTATAAAGATAGGACTTTAATGACAAAATAATGGCTCTGATGTATCTGTACCATTGGGTTTAGATATTAGAAAGGTTTCATATCTCTCAACTCTTCCTTATGTGATGTTACATTGCTGCCCCAGACATTTTTTAATGCATGAGCAATCAACATAAATGAAAACTAGAAAGCATTCATGTTAAGACAAGAGGCGATGTTATTTTCAATAAGGTGACTTCAGAAAACTGTCACACAGATATTTCACTGGGGACATTCTGGTTTGACCTCTACCTCATCATGCCTTTTTTTTTTTTTCCCCTTTTATGATTAAGCAGAGGAGAAGGGGTTTGTAAAAGCCCTCCAGAAAACTGGCAGTTCCTTGTAGAATTGCAGGTCTTTCTAATTTCCGTATGTTTTCCTGCAGGAGAATGACTCTCTAAGAACACGTTAGCCTTCAGCCTTGGCAAGTGTAGAAGTACATCTGCAGTATTATGATTGAAATGTTATACCTGCTTATTCTAAAACTGACATGAGAGGTGACAAATGACAGAGGCATTACTGGGTCAGGTGAAGTCTTCGTCATAATCCCTCTTCCCTGAACTTTTAGCTGGTGCAGCAAAGAGAATCCTGTTTCGGGGATTATTAACACCACCTGCTACAAAATTCCTTTGGGAAGGACTGGAGTGCTTTGGTTTCAAACACTGGCTTTGAAACATGCAGGAAAATGGCACAATTTCTGCAGACACTCTAATGACTACTCTGGGTTTGGTATGAGCCAGTCTTTCCACATTGAAAATGTGTTATTAAAGTTAAATGCTATTTCTCCCATTGTAATGTAGAAGTGAAATTTCAGTGAATTCCTTAAGTTGTGTTGAACAGGATTTAGAGGTACAACCTGATGCGATGAATTGTTCAGCAGGGTTGAACTGATCTCCGGTTGAAGCTCCTTAGTTTTGGGTAGCACAAGTAGAGAGCTCTATCTCCATTATACAGGATTTTTTACTTCTCTTACTTCTCAGGCACTGTTTCATGTTTTGTAAGTTTTGCTTTGTGTCTGGTTCATCCACAAGGCAGATTCTTCCCTCAGGAAGAAAAAGTGGAAAGCCTGTGGAAAAAGTGTTTTTCTCTTTGGTAGACTACTTCTCTCCTCCTTCTGTTGTGTAAGTGCAGCACATTGGCAGGGCAGGAATAAGGTGCCTCCCTGACTGGCTGTGGGGTACGTGCCTCAGCTCCAGCTGAAGAGCAGAGACAAAAGGTACCTGACCAGAACCTGGGCACCAAGTTTGGCTCCTGTTCACCTCCCATTCCTATGCTGGCTTTTGGAATTTTTCAAAAGCCAGATGAGGGAAAGGTGTGCCTTCTCTTAATCTTCAGCATTGATAGGGCTGGAATCCTGCTGGAACTGCTTGAAGCGGAACAGGCAGATCAGAGGAACAGGCAAAGTCCTGGGCTCTTTTCATCACAGTCCCTGATTGCGGATCTCCCTGGAACGAGGAGGTGAATCTGTCCCTTTGTATTTCTGAGTGAAGTGAGTGCTGATTGATTTGTCAAGTGATTACATGCTCAGATGAGATACTGGGATGTACAGTTTGATTCCTATTCAGCACCACAGCAATGCCCAGGCCAAGCTTCATACAGTACAAAGAAGACTGTAGTCATTGTAGGAGAATGTGTACACAGAAATCACCTTTCTGAACGGCTTTTTTGAACCTTATTCACCATTGCCTCTCTTAGTTTGTTTTCCTTTGGCAGAGTTTTCTGACCTTGCCCTTGCAAAAAGCAGAATGCTGCTGTTTAACTGTTGGCCAGAAGGACCTGTTTCCAGGTAAACAAACCTGATGTGCACTGGAGTTAATTGCCTTTTTTGGGTATGTCTGTCTTCTTCAACCTCAGGGGCCGTAACATGTACCCAGGCCATGAGGAGGTTTCAGCTTATCAAAAAGAGCTTCAAAGAGAGGTTCTGTTTGCTTGGCATGTTTACGCTATGGAAAATGTTGCTCCTGTGAATATGAATCCTAGCAGGTCTTCTTTTGGCAGAAATGCTGTCTTTCTCTCAAAAAAAAAAAAACCCCCCAAGACCCAACTACCCATAGTTTGTTCTTGGCCGACCATTTTGTGCTGCTGTTCCCTGTCTGACATCATTGCAAGATGCTATTTACAGAGTCAAATGTACAGTGCTAGGGAATCTGCAATCTCCTGTATGACAAAGCTGTTTTCTACAATTTTAAACTTTAAAAGCTAAAAAAGATGGCATGTTGCACAGTTTTTAAGCAATATGTGGGTGCTGTTTACTACAGTTATGATTTCCTAATATGCGTGTGTTTCTTAAAGGTAGTTTTCAGTATCTGAGGCATAACGTGCTATGAGTAATTTTTTTTCTTTTCATTCAGAAGAGGTTTTTTGTATAAGACAATCTTAAAAATCAGGTTTTATGATGTGGCATGAATGTAGTGTGATATCTGAGCTAATGTTGGAGTCTGTTTTAGAAATTTGAGGCTATTTAAAACAATTCTTGGTGTAGTAGCTGCATTTCTAAGCAGCAGCTCTGCTTTGGTGGAAGCAGGGGTTTTTTTTCTTCTATTGCACATTAATCCCACATGTTCAGAAGTGACTCTCTGATTAAGGACATTGCTATAGCAGAAGAAAAATAATAGTTTTTTAAGTTTTATGGCCATCAAGCCACTACTAAAAATATATTATATTATACATGCTAGAATCTTGAGTTCCTTTGAAATTGTGGGTTTGAGTTGATTGTGAGCTCAACCATAGCTCTTTCCTCTGCAGTTTGGGCATCTGAAATCTGAGAAATAGCAGCTAATTGTTATTTGTTTGGCCAAGACCTGGCTGGATGTTACCTGATTGAAACTTCTGGGTCTGAAAATGGAGCAAAGAATGAGTGGTCTTAAGCTGTGAAAGATGCAAGTTGATAAACCAAAGGCAGCCTAAATATTAAATATGAAATTGAGTTTTTTCCCTGTATCGGTAGAAACACCAATGAAGAGGGGGCTGAACTGGTAAGAATTAAAAACATGACTGCTGAACTGGAGTGAGTCTGAATCGCTCAATTGTCTGCAAGTCACTTGGTTGTGGTGGCCAGAGGCTTAGGGAATCCCTTGGCACTTGCTTTCTGTGCCTTAGGGGCAAGTGTGGGTATCTGTCTATCCATCTAAATATGTTTGTATACACAAATATATGAATTAAGAAAATTTCATTTCAGCTTTCATGCTCTCACTTTTTTGACAACTGTTACAGTTGCAAACAGTTGTTGCTATATTTGCAGTCCTGCATGAGAGATGAGTTACCACAAATTACACATAATTCAAAAAAAGTTGAGACCGGCTGGGTAAAATTATCTAAACTTCTGGGACTTGCAAGAACTCAAAACACAATAAAAAATACCTTGGGGTGTGTTTTGAAGTGATGTATGGACACAAAAGTGATTGACAGGCGACTCAGCATGGGCCTGATCTTTTGAAGTCTCAGAACAATATAGCTTTTGGAGTGGACCTTTTTGTTTGTTTATTCCTTCTCTAGAAGCCAAATTTCTGAGTTTCTCTGGGAGGTCAGAAAAAACACTTTCAACTGGTCTTAGAGCAAAATAATGCTGCTCCTCAGTGGTTTATTTTCTCAGTGCTAGCATGGTACCCAGGCAGAATTCTGCTCTGTTCTGCTTGAGTTTTGTAACAACCTCTCCCAGTACTTCTTGACTTACCAGTGCTAATCCAAAACACTGAGTTTCCTTCCAGATGGAGATGGTGGTGTCCATATATCAGCAGACATTATTTAGGAGGCAAAGATAATTCATAAATGAATGCCAGAAAATACTAAAGGATATATTGTTGTTCTGATTTCGTCAAGACAGAGTGAGGGAGGATTGTGTGTCTTCCCCTTCACTGCTTCATGGATAGAGCGGGGAAAGGGGGAGATATTTGCATGGTCTGAGAGGAAATCAGGTTCTTATTAGAAGAAAGGCATAAATAAGATGAAAGGGACCATGTCTAGTACTTAAATGTTATCTGGGTTGCTGCTGGATCACGGCATGAAAGGGAGGCCTTTTGGGAGGAAGCTGCAAGACAATACAGCCTTTCTGGGCACATGATCATTGTCTCGGGTCTGGACTGATCTCTGGAAATCTAGTTCAGGGAGTAAATTTTACACTTCCTTTAAACATCACTGACATTGAAGCGATCAGTGTTTTCATTTCATTTTGTTGACACATTTTGGTGTCACGTTTTAGGAAATCTATGGCTCTCTACTGGCGTTCACAAACAAGAGCAGGCAAACCAAACCCAGGGTCTGCCCGACAGTTTGTATGTGTGTGAGAGAATTTCTCTCTGCGTTGGCTGTGTGCTAAATGCTGAGCTTCCTTTGGATAGGATAACACACTTTTAAAAAGAAGTACGGCATATTAAGAAGACGGCAGTCATACCTTCATTGCCAGTCTGGAATGTGCCAATTGTAAAATGGAAAGAAATCTCTCTTAACTTGGAAAAATAAAGATATCCCTTGAAACCCAGGCAGAGAATATAACTTGTTCCTTTACTCCGTAGAGATATTTTGACCAAAGCAGATACAGAATTCCTGTGTGCTATGGTTTTCCTTAAAGTTATGCATGTATTTACTTTAGTGTTTAACACTTCATGAAATATATGATCATCTGGGTTGGAGTAATTTATTTTCGATCTTAAAAGGTAAAGAGAGTGCTGATGCTCACCCAAGTTTCTTTTGCATACACATTTCTCTTCCGTAAGTGCTGCAAATAACAAAAAGTAATTCTCCATTTCATTAATGCACCTCAGCTTTGTTATTTGAACTTCCTGTCTCATATATGTAATAAGTGAAAAGGAAATGAGACTTCGGAGGAGATAATGTAAACACACAGTATTTCTGTGGTTTCACTGAAATGAAATGAATGCCTTTTGTAAAAAGCTAATTATTGCATTCAGAGTCTAACTTGGACCTGGCCAAGTCTGTAGTGCCTCCATTATTTCAGGCATCAGGTTTTATGAAATACAGTATTTCATACTGTAAATATAAGGGTGCTTTATTATCTGCTGACTTTTGCATGTAAACCAAAAGGAAAACAAAAACCGGTTTTCTCCTGTCTTGAGTCTCGTCAGTTTCCTCTCATCAGTCTCTTGATGTTTATTAACTTAGAGATAGGGACAATTGAATTTTTGGTACATCAGATTTCACTGTGAGGGTGTGTTCTTATATGTGCTGCATGTAGGTAAAATCAACTGAGACTAAAGTAGCTTAAACATAACACAGAAATATTTAAATGAGTGCTCAGGCCTCTCTGCTTGTAACTTCTCTAATTCTTAACTCTTTTGTCTTGGATTATTTTCCCACCCTTCCAGCTAGGAGTTCCGCAAGTCCTTGTTTCTGTCTACTTTCCTTCCCCTGCCCCCAAGCTGTTGTGTTTCAGTCCTTAGATTAAATAGTCCAGATGTGTTTGTAAAAGTATTGCATTTTTTTGACTGAAAGTTGTTCCTTTTTTTTTTTTTTAATTCTTAAGTGTAAAATTTAAGATCTGGTGAAGACAAAACTCTGGTCCTTCTAACAGATTTAAATGTTTTTTTCTTTTTACTGCTGTATTTCATCCTTCTTTGCATTATGAGTTCTAGAAATGAAAAGAGTTTTATATCTCTGCTGCATATATTTTGTCTTTGAATACTTAATTCCTGACGGTTTTGACCACTATATCTCTCTTTATATTGTACAATATTGGGATACCAGAATGATAAGTTTTTCATGTTTTTATCCCTTTTCCTTTGGGCAGTTCTGTGGGCTGGGGGTTGATAAGTAGACAGCCTGTTCAGCTAAATGCCTGTCAGCCTCACTTTTATTTTTAGTTCCTGCATTTTGAAAAATAGAAAAAACCCTCTCTTTGGTTTCGTATCTAATAAAATGGCCTAGACCTAGTCTGTGAGTAGCATATTTAGGTGAGCTTCATAATCCTATGAGAAGGAAGTATTTGTTAGGTGATTTGTGTGTGTCATGTTTAGATGACAGAGATGACTTTGCAGGAATTGCCTTTGGCCTTTTAATGGCAATTAAAAAGCTTTTGCTGCCCTCAAATATATGAACAAGGGCATAGTAACTGAAATACTTGCCATTTTAGAAATTTCAGCTCCACTGTCAAAGTTTCACAAAGACTTTTCTTTAAAATACAGAATTAGTGCTATGCTGTCTGGTTCGTGTCTTTGCTTAGGAATGATAAATAGTATATAAACATCAGAAATTCTGTGTCCAGTTCTGGGCTCCCCAGTACAAGAGAGATATAGAGCTTAATTGGCTGTTAAAGGTTTTCCTGTAGTCTGAAATATATGAGAACCTCCACACATCCAGCAGCTACAAAGGGATTGGTGAAGGTTGGCCCTGGGTTTTTAACAGGAGTCTGAATGATTAAAGTGAAATACCTTTCTCATGCTGGAAAAGGATTCAAGATGCCTTTTAGCATCCCATATTTCTCGGTTTGCTTCTCATGCAGGCAGTTTTAGAGAGGAAAATCCAGGGAAATGTGTCAAACTGAAATATATTTAAAACCTGATCTTTGAGAAAAGCTTGACAGACTTGGATTTGTTCTGTATAAAAGAGAATAGCGATCAATTGTTTTCTGTGCCTGGTGGCTACTTTAGCAGAAATAACAGGCTAAAGTAGTAAGGGGAGAGATTTTCTCCTAAAACTAGGAGGAAATCTCAGCTACAAAACCATTAAATAGTAAATAGGCAGAAAGGCTTTTTGAATATTGGCCAAATATTTTGCAGGGATAACATAGACATTTAAGTAGCATCAGAGAACATGAGATGATGAGCTGGGTGACTTCTTGAGGTCCGTTTTTAATTTTTGTGTGTTCTGTTTGCAGCAGTATCTCCTTATTTATATCAGCATATTAAAAGCGACTTTGGAGGTTTTTGGGGGTGAAAACCCACAGTTTCTGAAGGGTCCTTCACTTTCTTCAATTTATTTAATTGGACATCCAAGCAAAGGAGGTGTCAGATGGTAGAATTGAGCTTTATTGCTGCTGGATAAGGAGGGGAATTAAGAGATTGCCAGAATTGCATTAATTATCTGAAGCGTAGCCTTCTTGAAATGCTTTGTCTGGATCATCCCTAGAGCCATCCACATTTTCAACATGTTTTTGTCGTGAAATTAAATCCAATACCTACAGGCCCACCAAATCTATTTTTGCAGGATATTAACAAGCTATTTTTTCTGTATAAAGTGTATCAAGTCACAGTGAAAAGTGTGTTGATAAACAATGTGAGGATGTGAGGCCATGAACACCTTATTGTCCTCAGCAGTATGAAAGACTGAGGGGTATTTTGGGACTCTTCTTCAGCTGCCCAGTGCATAGGAGTAGCTGATGTCTCAGTTATCATTCTAGGTACACATATAGTTAACATTCTTAGCTTCTGTTTAAGTATATAGACATTCTCTGTGGAATTGAAATGGTTCTGTTTCAGTGAGTATAGAGACATTTTGCACAGTCCTCTGGTATGGAGTATGGAGTGCTAACCCATGCATTACAGTAAAAGATATTCCGATAATAGACTGTACCTTTGCTAATAAAGTTAGTTCAGTTAACAGATGATCACTTGTATGCAAAACCCTTCTGGGAGGTTCTTTGATGTAAACAATTGCCTTTAAGTAAGAGAGAAATTGCTACTGGGATCCATAATATGCTGGTTGTGTTACATTGTAGTACTTTTGAATTTGCAATGGGAAACACAGGCTCTTGTTATGGCTGGAGTGATGAAATCAAGTCCATTTAAACACTGCCCTGAAATACCCTTCCTTGGGTTGTGTCAACAACAGGCTGGTGTGTTCCAGAGCTGATTGGCCAGTAGCAGACTTAGGTGCTGGAGAAATACTCTTCTTATGTGTGAATATTGGTTTTGGAAAGATATACTTATGTCCAAAAGCCAAAGGCTTGAAAACATCCGTGTTTTGTATCCTCTGTAATACTTGTCCTTCCCTCTTCTCCTTTTTAATCTTTCATATTTTTGTTTTCTTTGTGATTGTTAGGCTTAAATTTTAGTACGTGTTAACATTGTCTTCTCTGGGTATCTGTTGGGAACTTTCTCAGTCTTCAAATCTACGAGTAAGGACTCATTAACAGCTGAGCAATGTCTTGCGTTCCTGCTTTCATAGTCAGTGAATATTTCAGTTGAGAGATTTGGTCATAAAATACTACTAAGTAGTGGTTTAAACAATCTGTATGAATGTTGTTTTTTTCAGAATCAAATTTAACTCCTCTCTTATCTGGAATATTACTTTACCACTTTTCTATGCTGTTATCTATGAAAAATTGTATAGAAAAAAATTGAGTTTTCTAATGAAAAATTAAAAACCAGTATATCTAGAGGTCTTGCGTTTTCTATATTCATCTGCAAAAAAAAAAATTCTTTTTCTGCAGGAGTATCAATTTAAAGATGACTAATTTCTAGAAAGACCCATTTAAAGAGATAAAGAATTATGCAGTCTCTAAATATTGATCATTTGTGTACAAATATATGTGCTTTTTCTCCTACTGTCAGGAAGACTTGGATGATGATGTGCAATATTAGATCATTGTGTAGAAGGAAGAGAGATTAGCTTCTTAGTCATTGGGAATGACATAAATTCAGTCTCTGTGCTTGGTGTGGAGTGTGTCCCACATAAAAACTCTGAGTTATTATACTCTGGCTCTACTGTGTTGCTTAATAAATTGATTTTTTTTTAATTGTTACAATGTTATTCTCCGTAAAAGTATTTTCATTTGCTTTATATGAATTGAATGTTTCCACAAGTCAAATCGCCCAAGCCAGTATTTTGATAGCTCCTGCAATAGTGTTAAAAACTCCAGTCCTTTGGAAAGGCATGACAGTAGTTCAAACGTCTGCCAGCTTTTGTTCCTATTGATAACAGTGATACACCTATTTAAAGCTAGATGGAGGCGACCAGGTTTTTTTCACCTCTGCAGGGTGATTAGGCATTTCAAAAATTTGGGAGTGATGAGCTAGAAGATTCAGTGTTTCATTACCTGAGCTCTGCAGATTGCACCCTCAGTTTTCAGGTCTGAAAGCTGAGGCCCATTTAAAAGGTAACTGTAGGAGACTAGAGAGTTTACATTTCAGATAAAATAGTGTAATAGTTTATGCTGTTATTCACTCACAGCATCAAATGTCATTAATCTTTGTGTCCGTTTCAGAGGTTTAGGAAAAGCCAAACACCTGATTACAGAGTACTAACAGGATGCTAAATGCAGCTGTTTAAGGAAGGATGATGGTGGGTGGGGTGGGTACCTGGGTGAAAGAGGTCCTTGCTTAGACCCTTTCCCTTGGGATAAATTTTATACGAATTCGAAATTAGTATTTAAGCAAATAATATTTTTTTTTACTATTCTGAGTCTTAGTGCATAAAAATATTTATGATTTGAGAGGTGTGAGAAATCTAGATTACAAGTTTTCTTTATGACTAAGTATTCTCAATCTCCTGAATCATACAGGCCCTTTTATTACAGTTGGTCTGTAAAGTGCAAAACACCTCACCCTTCCCTGAAATGGAAGAAATGCAGAAGCCTAAAATACATCAGGAGAGGGTTAGAGATTGATGAACTCAATATCTGAAGAAAGTACTGAAACATCATCATGAGATCAGAATGAAAGGGCAAATAAAAAGAGCTTAGGTCAGCTTTTAAAATGTAATATTCTTCGGCTAAGATCCTACTTTTTCATGCTTCGATTTCATCTGTCAGGGCAAAAGGGCAAAGGTTCACATGATTGCTGGGGAGGGTACAAGATGCATGACAGAGCAATTTGCTGAGTTTCTCTAGATGAGTGTAGACAAAGCTTGCATATCTTTGCTCTTTGTCTCTCTGACAGTAGCCTTTAACATTGGCTTATTGTTCACTTTTTGGGTCACTGAAAGGCGTTTATAAGGTATTTGTGGTGCAGAAAGCACATGAAATTGTTTTCTAATTTGTCTTAATTGCTTGTCTCAGTAAATGGTTAATTCCCATTTGTATGTGCTCAGCAGTTTAGAAAAAAAGGTGTTTGTT
Source organism: Oreocharis arfaki (assembly GCA_013398015.1). NCBI lineage: Eukaryota > Metazoa > Chordata > Aves > Passeriformes > Paramythiidae > Oreocharis > Oreocharis arfaki. Next base: position 14,855 of record VZRR01001429.1, on the reverse strand, counting down.
CCTATTTGAAATCTCTGATTGCCAAAAGCCCTTAGAGGTGTTGGTGGATAGTCAGCACTAGACCACCTAAACCCCTTTATTCTCACTTCTTGTACTTTACTTTCAAGAATGATAGAAGATTATTTGTATCACTTTGCTGAAGTTGTACTCTGCTCTTTTTCTCTTTGGAGCCATGTTTTGTCATTTGAGATTGTGTTTCTTGATTTCCTTTGGTGACAGCATGTGTGTTAACCCTTTGTTGTGCTGTTAAAGTCCTGTGTTTTCAGATTGGCTATCAAGTTACCAACCAGTACATGTCTCTCTCCAAGTCAATCAGTTTCTGGTAGCAAATAGAGGGAAATGTGTGAGCACAGACATGTGCCTAAAAATGTTCTCATTTGGCTAGAACACAGTTATTTCTACATCAGGAGAGAATTCCGGAAGTCTTTTACAGTTCTGTGCATTACCACTAATATGCATAACTTCTAAGGAAAATGGAACAGTGCTGGCTTTTCAGGCTTGTAAATCGAGTTATTGATCCTTCAATTGATTATTCCCAAATAGAAGGACATTCCAACCAAATGCACTGGTGTGTTTCAGGAATTTGTCAGTGATCTGGAACTGAAGTCCACACAAAATATCATCTTGTTTCAAAGAGTTAAATGGCTTGGGACAATTTACAGAAATAGGCTAGAGGCTTCATGTCTCTTGCTTCATTTAATTCAGCTTTACTCTGCTGATACTGAAAGAGAGAAAATGTCTTGCAAACCTAAGTTTGCCATTAGCTGGACAAATGTAAAGTCTTTTATACGTCTTGCATATTATAGTAATGTTTGGTAAATCACTCATAGTAGCAACAAATGACTTAGATCAAGGTTAATTTTGGTAAGGAATGGCAAGACCACTGGTAGACATAAAACCAGAGAGGGTAAGACCTGACGATGTATTTGGACAGTTCTTGAAAGCATTGTTCTTCAATCTGTGTTCAGAGTCACTCAAACTGCATCTTTGAGCAAAAGAGGAACATGATTAATGAGCCTACAGTAGGTCATTTTACGGTCCAAGTTTGTGTCATCATATTATGCAATGAGGGGTAGGAATTTAAAGGAAATGATTCAATGCATCACAACATTCTGGATCTGAGAAGTGATTCCCAACAGTCAATGTAGTCATGGCATACAGGACATCAGTTTGTCAATACTTCAGGCTTTATGAAAAAAGCACCACTTGTTGGTCAGACTTCATAATCATCTTAGAGTCATCCTCTTTGCTTTTTTCCCTGTTTTTTAATAACTGGCTTTGAGTGTTTCAGTTGCTTTATTTGAAGAGCAAAAGGACATTAGGCAGCCCATAATGCTTTGGACTGCTGACCCGAGTCGGGCAATGTCCAGACGAAGAGAAAACTTGAGCAAAGGTCAGCACCTGAGCAATGCAAGCTGCATGGTCAGTGAGTGGACCCAACGCTGAGGCTTATCAAAAAATCCTGACATGAATGTTTACGAAGTGCCAGCCAGAGTTTGGAGCAATTTGAGCTGAGCAATGCTTCCCTTATCAGTTGCCTGATTTTGGCTTGTATTTGTCAAAGGTATAATTCTACTGTTTTGCCAGACATGATGGCATGTTCATAGCCTTGGACATTTAAGACAAATAACAATTGTTAGAGAATGCTAACCTGCTAGTTTTGGAAGTAATAATAACTAGCCATAATTTTTGTGAGTGTGTCATCTGAATGCACTCCGCTAATGCACGTTCCTGTCCCAGCAGCACCACCTGATCTGTGTCCATAGAGACGCTCTGCCTTAATGCCCAGGAGGAGCTGGGCATGAAGAACCTTTCCTGTTGTATAATTTCTCTGTTTTACCCTGACTGAACACATTTCTGTTTTCAGGAATGTTCCAGCTTAGCACAGATAGCTCCTTAAAAGAAAAGCAAAGAACTTACTTGAAAATCATTTGTTTGCAGAAGTCACAGGAGCAATGATAACCAGTGTTTACATTTAGATACAATTTAAACAAATGAAAATTAAGTGGAATTTTTGTTTTGCCTTCAAGTATTTTGTGCTGCATCACAGGATAAATCAGTATCAAAGATTTTAAGTAGCTTTGTTGTTTGTTATGTCTTCGCTGATTTTGTATTATTTTTGGCATGCCTTCTTTTGCTGATGCTTATGTTGACATTTATTCAGATTAGTTTAAATGAAGGTTTTAACCCTGGCTTTATCCTTTAAGATGGCATTGCTTATGAAAGAGTAGGAATAGTGATTGTATCCAACTATGCAATGCATTTAGGTAGTTTGTATTTAATGTCTGTAACAATACATTTCTTTTCCAAGGAAAATGGACCATGCACTTTCCGTGTGAAGTTTGTGTTCCTATGTTCAATGGCTCAATGAACATAGGAACATTTTTATGTTCAGTGGATCAATGAAAAATTCCCTTTTATTGTGGCATTTTTGCTATACTGAGGAGTATAATAAAGCTTTGAAGTGTTCATGCTTCTGATACTGTGCAAGGGCTGGGAAGATTGTTTTCCTGCTTGTATGTATCCAGTGATGGAAGGTGAATGGATTCAGGGCGGTGGTAGTTTTTGTTTGCTTGCTTGTTTATTTGTGTTTTTGAATGAAAAATAAGTGGCACTGAAGTGTCCTGTATCATTCTTTCCGGTTTCAGTTTGGTAAGTTACTGGATTCCTGTAACTGTTCCTAATGTGGCCTGAGGGGAGGGCAGTCAACACCCTGTAGATCTGATTCCAGAAATATCACATTTGAACCTCTTCCTGAATTATGTCTTTCGCTTATTTTAAGTCATTCTGTCTTTCCCTTATTTGTGTCTCCATTTTGGAGGATTTCTAATTGTAAAACTTATATGAGACTTGCCTATAAATATTTTCAGTGAAATGTAGATGCAACCCAGCTTTTCTTAATTCCTACTTTTTCCTTAATTTAAAGAATTTTTTGTTGCTTTTGACTGAAATATTAACAAGATAGGGGGATCCCTTTGACTATTGTGATTAAAGAACAAAGGAGAACTCTTAATCCAAGGTATTAGTTTTCCTTCATTGTTTTTGTGAGATATGCTTCAGGAAAACATTTGTTCCTACAAAACCTGTTTCATTGACTGGAGAATACTGCATCACAGGCAGTTGCAGAGTATGTCAGGAGCACTCTGTGCATTCGCTATCAACTAAAGGGTTTTCATGTTCTTCATGCCTGTCATTTGAAGAAGTGTTTGAGAAGAAGAGTAAAGCTGGTTTGCATTTTCTAAGTGAAAATACTCATTTTGATAAAAGCAAATCCTTCACATCCATAGGCTACATAAATGATGTGTAAGCTATCTGGATTAAATCATCAAATGCCCAGGATGATTTCTGCAGGCTTACATATCTAGAAGCATTGGCATTCAGTTACCTGGACAAGTCTGTAAGCATTTTCACAGGAGTAAAACCTGGCATGGCAAAATATCCAAATCAAACTTACAGTTAGTTAGTTGATATGAGAAGCCCTTTGCTTTGTTTAAATATACATTCCAGCTTATGTGGCTGCTAATAGCACATCTGTTTTCTAACTATTATTGGAGTTTTTTTCAGCTGAAGGTGAAAAAAATAACTAGACTTGGTCTGAGCAGGTGTTAGTATTGGACTTTTTTATTTTGTGGACAGGGTAAGAAGACAGATGAATAAGGAAGCTGAAGAAGTTATGTTCTTAAGACTAACACACTGTAACTCCTTACTCTCTTTGCTTATATCACTTTGTCTGCAACTGTGGGTTTTGACAGTCTGGTATTGGCTTATTTTATGGTTATGAGCTGAACAGAAGCCTCCCTATTCTTGTGTAAATAAATCTGTGAGCTCCTAAAGAAAATAAAAATCTATGTACCAAAACCATTTATAACAACTTAACTTCTGATTTGGTTTAGTTACTCATTGATTTGCAGATAAAAACATAGCAACAAATTATGTAAACTGGTCTGAAAACTCAAATTTGTTACCCCTAGCATTTACTTTGCATCTTTCAACCCACTTTCCAACATTTTATATTTCTATAGCAGTAATTGACCTTGAAAAGTAAGTGGTAATTGATGTAACAAACCTGCTATAGTGTGATTTAGGTTATCCAGTAAGTCAGGCTTCTCTCTGACACTTGAGAGATGGCATAGCATGTTTCACATGATTAAAGCCAATCTACTGCTAAGGCTTGAATTGAATGTTGTGCCTTTAAAAGTAGGGTGCACACAGAATATTGCTTGAAAATGTGGAAAAAGTGGATGTTATTTCATAACATTAAAAGAAACAAAACACACTCATGTAATTAGTACCCCAAGGAGAGGAATCAAAGCTATGTAAGATAATTAAAAGGGCTTGTGATTAGCACAACTTCTAAACTAGTTTGTTGTGGATGCACTATTTTGATTTCTTGTGATGGCTACGTTCTTGGAATCTTGTTTGAGAGGTCATACTGAGTCCCAGGAGCTTATCAGGCTCAGACAAATAACAGCCGTGTTATAAAACAGAAAATAATGCAGGGAGGAGAGAGGAGAAGGACAGAAAAGTACATTTGGAAAGGTCGAAGATGTTCTCACAAGTACTGGTGGCCAGTTTTCTACTGATTTGTATATTTTCTGTTTTAGAAGTATTTGTTTTATTGTGTTGTAGAAATAGTACCAAATTTAAAATAATAAATTTTAAAGATAATTATTACAGCAGAATCTTAAGGGTGGTATATTCTTAACCTTATCTTTAATTTACGAAGACCATTAATCTATTTGAACAAGGGCAAGACCACTATCTAGAAAGCAGATGTGAGAGCCAAGAGCTTTGGATCTTTTCCAGGTGGTTGTTCCGGGCTGTGTACCAGCTCTATGTGCAGTAGTAAGAAATGGTTTTCTGGGATCCATTCACAGTACAGCGACCACTTGATCCAGAGCTGCAGAGGGGATCCTCCCCAGCCTGCTGCGGGTGAGCTGTCTCACAGCTCTTGCTCTGTCCTGGGAGATTTGCTCTCCTTTCTTGGATCTTTGCACAAATGGTGCTTTTTTATTTTTAAATTTTTATTTCTCTCTTTATCCTTTGTGAAATACGCCATACTGAAATGGTGTTTGAAACACCTGTGTGGCAAAACTTCGTGGCTGTCATTTTCAGTGAATGTTTTGAACAATACTGAAGCAATCTGGAAACACCTTTTAGTACACAAATTAATTCGCAGTCTTACTATTTTCTCATATGTGAAACAAGATTTTATTTTCTTAAAGTCCACGTTTCTCTAAAGCAGAAGTTGTAGTCAGGGATAAAAGGTACAAGGAAGTCACAGCTGTGAGTTAGAATGAACAACATTCTCGTGTTTTCTTTTTATTTTAGCTTAATTCCTATCCAGGTTTGTTCTTGTACTTTTAAGCCATATCCTTCCTGTTATCAGTAGATGCTCCCTAATTAAAAGCTTCTAAAATGTAACGTAAATTAAGTACAGAGGATGGAGGCAAGAAGAAACGAATGTTTATAACTAGCTTGCTGTGAGTCTGGGGTGTAGCTGGTTTGCATGGATGGTTGAATAAAGCTTAAGAAACATCCAAGCTATAAATGCTGAGACAAAAAATTTGGAGAGAGCTGGATTACTACCTGAGACAAAAAGCCCTGTATGATTCAGGAACTGGAGATACAAACTGGATCATTATCGATGTATTCCTTGCCTTTCTGTCTTAATGATACCAGCATGAGTGAATCTAGATATCGAAACATTCCTTGAATTTTTTCGAAGTCAGAACTGGTAACTGCTTTTTTTTGTGTTATCAGGATGAAGACTTTGTGTAGTAAGTTATTGCTTCTGACCCAGCTCCTCTTCTGCTCTATAGCACTGAAAGTCTGCTGAAGGACGGGTGAAACATAATAAAGTGCATCTCAGCGACAGTAATTCTGAAGCCATTGACACAAATTATTGCTATTATTGCCATGGTAGATAGTGCTGTGTCAGGCTGAAATTGCATTTGGGTGCTTTTTAAGTTTCTCCACTCTTCTCTGCAGTTAGGCAGAACATCAGCTCAGGACCCCAAGGGCCATGTTAATTACAGCATCACTTTGCAAATTT
>VZRR01001427.1:206695-373096 GCA_013398015.1 Oreocharis arfaki | reverse complement strand
CCCCTCAGCACCCCGCATCACACCTCCATCTCCTGGAAGCATTATCAGCTTCAGAAGCTGTTACCAATGATGTAGACTCATGAAAACAGAGGGTAACGTTTCATTTGATTTTACACTAATTTAATCTTCTACCATATATCTATTTTATATAATAAAATATTCCTAATCAACAGTCCTGTTATCTACAGTATTTTACTTCACTTGGATAATGGAAGTTCACAGTTAGACTCTTCATAAAACACAGTGAAAAAGAGCTTCTCATTCTTCTCCATTAGTAGATGATTCCCAAATACATAAATTAATGCAGCTTCTTTAAATAAATTTAAGAAATGTAAGTAAAAGATCCTATTTTTATGGCTGAATTTTACAAAAGTAAGCCATTATCATATGCTATGATCTCTGCCAACCTGTTGATTCTCTTTCCAATTGTAATTTTATTGTCATGGATGGGTTACAGTTGGAAGGGACCTCTGGAGACCATTTTGTCCAACCCTCTCACTCAAGGAGAGACACTGAGAGCCAGTTCCCCAGGACCATGTCCACAGTATTTGAATACATCCATACATACATACGTCTCTACCACCCCCCTCAGTAACCTGAGCCAGTGCTTGGTCATCCTCACAGTCAAAATGCTTTTCCTGGTGTTCAGAGGGAACCTCCAGTGCTTTTTTACGCCCATTGCCTCTGGTCCTGTCTGTGGACACCACTGAAAGTAGTCTGCCTCGGTTCTCTCTGCACCCTCTCTTCAGGTATTTATATACTTCGATGTGATCCCCCTCCCTGAGCCTTCTCAGGCTCTCCCATGGGGAGAAAGGCTCCAGTCTCAGTCTCTTAACCATCTCTGCTGGACTCTCTCCAGTATGTCAATGTCTCTCTCAAACCGGAGAGCTGGTTTTTGTCCAATTTTTTCCAATAAAACTTCAGAAATCCTGTGTTCCATTACCTTTTGGGAAACCCCTGATAGAACTGGCACTATGTATGGAATTCAGCAGCTCACTTTCTCCTTCTAATTCAAATTCTTCTAGTAAGCTAGAATCACTTCTAGTGAGCTAGAATCACTTCTAGTAAGCTAGAAAGGAACAAAAATCTTCCCAAAATTTCACACTTTTTAAAGTTTAAATGTTCATTAACATCTTTAACATGCCTACGAAAATTATTTTCCAGAATTATATCAATGTTTAAAATGAAATTTAAAAATCTATTTAGTGAAAATCATTATTTTAATACCTGCTACCAGATTATATGTACTCTTCCTAGCCATATAACATCAGTCACCACAACCTGAGTAATTACGTTATCAAAAAAGCAGAAATATATGGAGTCAGTAAAAATATTACAAAGCCCATTTTTGGGAAGGGAGGGCATGCTGACCCAGGTTATCATCTTACCCCTTTAAGAACAAATAAAATTCAGGAAAAAGCAGATAGGGATCTGAAATACTGTGCTGTTGTAAAAACCATGAAGCATCCTCATTTCCAACATATTGTCATGAACACCATGATGTTTCTGGGAAAACAGTTTGACTTATTAGATAAAAAATATGTGCTGAATGTATCTCTTCTTTGTTTGTATGGCAAAATAGGTTGTACCCCCAAAAATAGATGCCATAAGCAAAGGGCAAACTGGGAAAAGTTTTGGTTAGGATTACATAAAAGTACAGGTTTCACTTCTGAAAGCATTCAAAGCAACATGAAATCTTAAGGCCTTCAAACCACAAGCTCTAGAAACCTTACACCACACTACACAATTTCTTGTTAGAAGCTTTTTTCCTTTTTAAAATTTGCACTGCTTTAAACTTTCATGCTGTAATTAAAAAAAAAAATCATACTCCAGCACTAAAGTTACTGACAATGTCTTGTGGACTAGACACTTGTTTATATTGAAAGTAGAGCCAATTAAACTAAACCTTATAATTTAAAGCTTCATGGAACAGTAATTTTTATGGCCTGATAAGTAATGGAGACAAACTTAGGTAACCCAGAAAGACCCAGACAAATATATTTATTTAACAGCAAATGTTTACTGGTCAGGCTGCAGAAACAATACTGGTTTTTTCCCTCCTTAGCTGCAAAATACTAAGAGTACACACACATGAACAAAGCCAGAGAGAACAAGGAACAGAGTTACAAAAGAACATTAAACCAGAAGATAATTTATCTGTCCAGCTGAGAAGAGCTCAGGGAGGTAAGCCAAAACATGGGAAAAGAAGAAAACACCAGAGAACTAAACAAAAGAAAGTAGAAGTGTAACACTCAATTAAGATAGTGCAGCAGCTTTATCCAATACTGTACACCAGCCTACATTGATGAAATGATTTCTTGAAGTCTCCTCTTGATCATTTACCTATGAAACCAAGAGCCCACAGAGCTCCTGACAGAAAATATCTCTGCAATTATCACTTACACAAAGCATACATGATGGTTTAGCATGGCCCAAACATTCAGCTGGAGCACGAAGCGTTAGGTTGAAAAAGAACACGCCAGTAGCACTTCTGCTAACGCTTACATGTTTCAGACTAGCTGCAATTAGTTCAAGTGTGATGCTTACCTTTAATAGTTTCCTCCACAACTTCTACTACACGATCTATCTGCTGAACCTAAAAAAAGTCAGAAGGTAAATACCTAAGTAGTCAACAATTGGACATACTTTTATAATAACTAGTCTTTCAAGAGTGTCTCCTTCTGGATTAAGGGAGAGTAAAGAATTTTGGGCTGTGTTTTTAGCCAGGGCTTTTTTCTGTGCATCTTGGTCAATCTGCTGAAAGTAACTTTAAAATTCACCACTCAATTTAAACCAAATTTTGTCCTCAAAAAGGGCAAGCTCCTGTTAGTTTGGCAAAAATCACCAAATAGCTAGAAGAGAGTTCAGACCATAAGAGCTGTTCATGGTGTGTGACAGGCAATGGTCAACCAGGCACTCAGCAGCTGATTAGCTCCAACAGCCAAAGTGCTCCCTCATCCCAGTCTCCACAGCAAAACAGTGGATGGTGGAGAACACAGCAAAAAGCTGAGAATATTGTCAGGGCAGACTAAAGGGGAGAAAATTAAGGAGGTACTGCAGGGGAAAGACATTGGAACATCAGAAGAAATTTAAAATACTGCTGTGAAGCTTAAGGGAACAAGACATTCTCCTGAACTTAATGCAGGCTGTGCTTGAAAACGGAAAGAAAAGCCCTCATGCTTTTCACAAGACAGAAAAATATTCAATGACCATTATATAATGTCTGCAACAAAGACAGCAAATTTATGTTTTAGTGTTATATTTGCCAAAATTCACCGATAATGAGATAAATAATTCAATTATTTCTTAATAGATATATTAGTCTTCATTTAAAGTCAATGGCCAACACACTGTAGAGATTTTGGCATATAAAGTAGAAGGAATCAACACTGACACTGCAAAATTAAACACTCAGGAATCCTTGAAGCTGAGATTCTTCCCAGAGCTGTCATCCAAACCACCTATTCTGTGTAACATCTACTACAGTGCAGGAAAGCCAACTCATCATATTTAAATTAGTTTGTAATTTTCCCACAATATTCCTTTTTAAACACTGCTTCTCTAAGCTGTACATTACATGAACTAGATTTAGTATGACTTTTGCAGTCTTTTCCTTGGAGTTTCTTTTCCAGCTTGTTTCCAAAACAAGCAGAAAAGCACAAGTTGCAGAGGCTTCAAGAGAAGAACCTGGTCTGCAACGAGGAGCCTGGAACTTGGATCACTTGTAGCAAAGCCATTAAGTCTCTGTGCCCTAAACCACTAAGTTTCTCATTTCCTATAAATGCAAGACTGCACAATCCTGTCTACTTCACATTCCTGTTTCCAATCTGTCTAACAGAACTTTAAAAAAAGCTCACCTATAGTTGTAGTCTGATCTTAAATTCCCAACTGAAGTCAGTGGGAGTTAGTTCCTTTCCCTTGTCTGGGTGTTAGATCAAGTCCATGTAAAAGTATTTTTCTTTTTCTTCCCTTTTTTTTTCTTTAGTCTTTTGAAGTACAGCCTTTTTAAAATAGGAATGTCCACCACTTCTGATTTTTGAAGATAGTATATTAGTTGTGAATTCTAGAAATTAAGTTATAGTATTGCTACCATCTGCATTTTAGTAATTTTATTGAAAAAGAAATATATTTAAATAATTTTCTGAATCACAAGCATTCACATTACAGACATACTGACATATCTAGCGATCAGCTTGTAAAGTAAGCACACATAAGCAGTTGTACGGAACACATGCATATTTACATACTTGTGTGCATATCCATTTTGAATATTGTTTTAAAAATTATGACCCAAGATATTTAACAAATACACTTTCTACTAAATGTTTAAAAAAATAAACAGAAAAATTCCACTTGAAAACAGAAGTGTACACATTTACAACTACAATACAAAAAGGGAACAAAGTCTGTGTTATACTGCCTAAAATATTACTGCTATAAGTCTCACTACTAGATTGTTTAAGTTCATAACCATTTTAATAATTTAAAATATGAGAAATCTGGCTGGTTCATAACCTGAGCCACCTATTACTTTCTGCATTGTGTGTCTGAGGAATTTTTGCATTGCTCCAAATCCCCTGTTGAATAAAGACAGAAAAAACCCACAAATCCTCTGTGGAATAAAGACAGAAAAAACCCACCAACCATTATATTGCATCTTCATTTTATTGGATAAATTAAATTATTCTCAATATGTCTGTCAAGAAGATGGCTCATGTAAGTAATTAAAATTATAGGTCTGATAGATAATGAGATCTGCACCTAGAAATGGATGTTTGTTCTGCCTTACATGTTATTTCCCACATTAAATATTTTTCATTTGAAATTATTGGAAATTATTTGGCTAAAGCCCCAAGTGCTCAAGAAGAAAATGTGGAATGCTTCCAGTCTGCATTTATGAAGATAAAAGTACCTTAGAAAATGTGAGGTGACTCTGAAGTGAGAAGAGGGAAAGGTTTAGAAGATTCTTATTTGGAACAAAAGGGGGCGGGGGGGGAAGAATGAAACAGGAAAAAACAATGATAAAGTCATAGTAATGACATTTTCTTAGTTATATAAAGGTCTGCTGGATTCTTTTCCTGACATCTCACTAACCTTATTGATAATTCTGCTCTGGGGTGGTATGAAAGCCATGTGTAAACCTTCAGAGCAGAGCTCCAATAATGTCTCCATCAGGAAGTCCATGAAGCACAGAGACATCTTGGTGGTGTATGAAGGGAAATGACACCATTCTTCAACATTTTTTTTCAGAGTGTGTCAATAAAACAACCCCCCAGGACTGACAGCAGGTCACCATTTCTGGGTGTGGTTAGTGCACCCCACTTGGCTACACAGATTTTGTGGGACCTTGTTTCTAGCATAGGTAAGAACATTTTGGACTTAATGTTCATTACAAGTGGTTCTCCATTAGAACTTGAACAGAACAAGAGCTACTGACAGACCAGATCACACAGCTGAGTAGAACTATACAAAAAGAAAAAAAAAACCCCAAACCACTCCGTTTCATCTCACCTTGTTTAGCTCTGCCAAATGCTGGATGTTAACAGACTACTCAGCCTATCCCCTCTCTAAAGCCAGTAAAATGGAAATGCATGGCTTCAAAAGGCACTTCAGGTCTTCTAAAAATCTAAATTATTTTGGAGATAATTATCTCCATTGACCATAAAGAGAGCTGAGCAAAACAGACTCTCAAATTACAGCACTTAGGCAAGATAAATCTAAGGCTTAATACATAACTTCAAAAGGCATGTGACTAGCCACCCTGGCTTCAGTGGGATAACATCTGTGTTTAAAACCTTTCCTGACAATACTGACCATAGTAGTGGGCAATGCTCTGGCTTAGGAAGGTGTTCTGAGAGGAGGATCTACACAAAGTTTAAAGGGAAGGAGACTACCCCAGAGAAGCACATAAACAACTGATTTTCTTTGCTAAACACCGACACAGCTGAAGGATAATTCTTACCTAAATTAATTCCTACACCTTTTGATTTCTAGGACAGTACATAACAGATGTAGAAATGAACATTTTATATTTGCACCTCCAATTTTCAGTTAGAAAGCAGGTGCTTAGCTGACACTCTTTTCTGACTTTCCAGGTTCAAGTGTCCTATCTGAGTATCAACATGGGAATTCAAAAGCCAAAGCTGACCAGCTGAGAGATACTGACTGAGCTGGAAATTTGTATGAAATTGTTCTTAGCCATAAGTTACAGAAGAACAGTGTCCACCTGTTCCCAGGTTTTCAGCATGCTTTCCAAGAAGTTCTGCTAATTCAAATAATTCAAATTCCATCAAATTTGTCTTTTATGAAGTACATATTGGATATTTGCATTTATGCAAGGCTCTGTTTTAAGAGCAGCACTAAGGGCAGCAGACAGGCTCACAATCTTGAATGTAGTCTGGCCTTATAAACACGGCAAGGTAGGCAAGTATCATTATCTCTGTTTTGCAAACATCATCGAAACTTTTATGAACTGAACCACAGAAATACCATACAACATATCTTCCGTGTTTATGAGGCCAAAGCAGTAGGGATGTACGGACACTTGGCATCTTGGTAAGTAATTTCCACTAATTTCCTTTCACAATGGAACTGTGAAAGCTCTGCTCACTGGAGCATTTTACAAATGATGGAATAAGGTACATTAAACTTAAAAGTGTACACCAATTACAGATGTAGAGCTTGAGAAGTGAAGTGTCTGTTTTTTGTAATGCACTTAGCATTTTTTATACTGCACCATCTATTTTATAGCAGTGCTCCTAGTGTTGCGCGCTGCTGCTGGGAGTGTTCAGCACTCCCACTAATCACATTCCAGAGTTTCAAACTGGATATGAAAAGAAAATTACTTAAAGCTTGCCTTATACAGTAGAACAGCCAGGGGAAAGGGTTACTTGGAGGTCAGGAGAATGCGAGAAGCCTTGGCAGAGGGCTTTTCAGGGCTGTGTATTTCTCCTGGAAGCAGTGGCTTCAGGCTCATCTTGGCCAAAGAGCCTGCAGTACCCTACCATGCAAGGGGCCTGCACATTCTGACTCAGAGAGCAGCAGCAAAGGAGGGGTTACAGCCTTGTAGAGTAGCAACACTGGATTGGTCTTGTGGGTTTGTGCAGATGAAAGAACAGGCTGAAACTCTTCCCTTGGGTGTATGGCAGAAAGTGGTAGGTCTTTGATGCTAGATGTTACACTGGGATAGATCGGGAAGGAAGGAGAGTTCAAGTTCTCATTCAGGACTCACCTGTGGAGCAATTGTATGCCTTCAATGGAATACATACGTGCATTAGGCCCCTTGCTTTCAGTATGTACAGCAAGTTTGATGATTTCAAAGGATACACGGGGCTTGTGAAGCCTCTTAAGACCTATAAACCCCCAGCAACCTGGCCTGGGGTTCCAACACATACCATCATTTGGAGATCAAGTACCTTAAAACTCCAGAAAATGCCAATGAAATCAAATATCCCATTCCAATGGCTCAACTATCACTGGGAACAAGGGTTTTGCATGTTCTTGTATGCAGCTCAGGAAGTAAGGAAACACTACAACTACCTACATCCATTCAGGAGTCCCAAAACATAAAAAAACATGTCAGCTAAATCCTTCGTTCCCCCTTGTCCCTCCTTTTCCCTCCCTAATAATCCCCTCAAAACAACTGGCACAAAGTCACACATCCTTTTCGGTAACTTAAAATGAAAAGTGAGGGATAACTACACAGGAGACTTGATGTCTCCTTGTGCACTGTACACGTGCTTGAGTTTGAAGTGAGGACACCACAAACACAAAGGAGTAAGCTTCGGAAACCACCTGAGGGTAACTGGCTCTGAGCCTCTGTAAGGCATCATTATGTGCTTCAGGTACTTTTCAGCCTTGGCAGGTTTATTACCACCTAGAATTTTGCCGTTGCAGAAAAGAGCTCTTTCACCTTGTCATGTTACGTTATAGTTTGCCTTACACACACCTATGGCAATGCCCCAACCCACATTATTTTTATAAAGCAGCAGTTACTTTAAAGAAACACAAAAGCACAGTAACATCACAAATGGTAAGAAGGAGATGAAGCTGCCGTTCCTTTCCTTCTGCCCAAGTCAGGCAATAAATAAAGAACAGTGGAAGTTCAGCCCTGTATTTTTCAAATGCAGTTCAAAACAAGCTGTGTTTTACTAGACTTTCGCTGGTAATTACATTGCAACTTCCTTCTTCATCATACCAAGAGGAACAGAAGAGCCTCTGACACACTGCCTTCAAAAAGCCACCCCGAGGGAGTTATAATTGCTGGTAAATAAACACATTCTCAGACAACACTGTACTTTAAAATAAATTTTGAAAAAGAGAAAAAAGAGGGGGGAGAAGAAAATAGCAGAACTTACATAAGCAACAATAAATCAACTATGTCTCTCAGCCAAGTTGAAGATGAGACCAACCTGGTATTAAAGAAAGATTTCCAAAACTCTACTCTTCATACTTAAAATTTTAAACTAGAATCAATATCCTATTGCCAACAGAACATTTTCTATTTCTCAATTCTGCAAAAACTGCCTTTCAAAAATATTTTGCAATAGTAAGATAACAAGTCTTATCCTTTAAATATAGTCACCCTCTCACACACATCTTTGTAAAAGGGGAAGAAATCTTAAATATAAAAACAGAACACATGGACAATATGTGCTCTTAGTTTTGCCTCTGTTAATAGTTTTGCCTCAAGTTTAAGACCTTTCTGAGCTGAGGGGTCTCTTACTTAAAGCACAGTAAATTTTACCACAGTAACGACAGCTAGAGGACAAAGTCCTTACTGCAAAGACTACATTTCACTATTTTCAGGTCTAGTTACAAAGTACTTGGGAACACTGCATTAACAGCCTAATTAATCTCCTAACAGAAATCTTTCTGTAAGAAATACAAAACTACATATATTTTTCACAGAACACTGGTTCTAGGTACTCAAATGAAGATGATGATAAGAGGTTAATTTTGAGAAATTACATGCTACCTAAAAGAAAACTCTAAAAAAGAGGGGGAAAAATGCTTAAAAAAAATATCAAACTTCCCAATTTTAGTAAGTTAAATTCATCAAAACTGAAACATCAAATTACAATCTTGGTCAAAGGATAGTGACTTGCTCATTTTTTTCCCCTCTGTCTACATACGTGTAGATATTGTTATATTCCCTATAACAACCAATTATGGACCAATAACTACATGGCTTCTGAGCCAAGTGGAAATCCATTCACCCATTTTAATTTTTTCTTTTACAGAGGTGATTCAATGATACAGTAGTACCGCATCTCAAAGAATACTGAAGGCACTTTTATTAACTGAAGTCAAAGCTCTCTGATTTCATTTTCAAGGTAAAGCTTGGTAACTGTTTAATAACTCAATCCCCAGTGGATTTAACTCTTCAGACTGCCTCAAATTTAAACAAAATAATCATTGCTATTTGCCATTCTGCTTAATAGTGTGAAGTAAAAAAACAACCACCAAACCCTCACCTGTGTCTGTGTGATTCATATGCTCTAGTCCTATGCTTCTTCCACTGATTTTAACAAAGGTCTTAAGGCTTGTCTTAGAGCAAATAAACTGTGATATTTTTAAGAATATGGTAATTGATACCTTCATCCTTGATGAAACCTGGAAATTTTCAGGCTTCAAAGGGCACTGGAAGTCAGTTCCAACAACAGCATCCCTTTCTTTCTCCCCTCATGCCAAAACCAAAGCAAATCACCCTCAACTGAAGGAAGGTTTAAATGTTGTATAATGCAAGAAGATGAACAGGAGGGGGATATGGCAGGAAGATTCTCTGCTGCTTTTTCCAAGAGAAAGGCAACGAAGTCTAGATGTTGATATCGACCTATTGAAACTGTTTAGGAAAACCTTTGATTTCTAAGGATACATACCCCTATAATACTCAGGCCTTTCAGGTACTCCTGGCGAGGTTGGGCTTGGGGTACACAGCCTGCTAGAACGACTTTCTTCTTCCCTTCTTGGGCTTTCCTAAAGAAGGACAAACAGTGTGTTAGTATTTTTTGAAAATTATCATTTTCAACTTCAATACAGTCATATTATGCATGTGACAACAGAAACCAACCACAGTGAAAACCTCCCCAAATAAGAAGGAACTTGTACATGTTTCAGCCTGAGAAACCAAAGAAACCAACACACCAAAAGAACCCCATACGAAGCTAGAGCACACGTGGTGGGGATGTATCTACAGAGACCAACACCATTGCATATCCTGGACAGAAACACAACCTTGAAAGCCCTCATCAAGTTCACTTAACTTTTATTTGCCAGAATGGTAGAAAACAAACTGGCCAAGAAAGATGGGACAGAGTTATTAACCACGATTAAAGATTCAAGATGTTACACAGAACGTAAAGGACAGAGGGAAGCCTATGCAGGCAGGAACCTCTAGCTACGAACAGACACATTTATGTAGTACCAGTCAGAGCCGACCAGTTTCATCAGTCTTCTGATGTTTACTTAAAACGTTTATTTACTTTGAAACATTCAGTTACTTTAAAATGTTTAAGCATATTGGGCACTTTCAAGCTTTAAGTACTTGCCTCTGGCAGAGAAACATTTGTCTGGATCTTAACTTGCATAATTCCTTAGCTTTAATGCTACCTTAGCATCCAGCAGGAAGTCAAAACACTAAGATTAAATGGTTAACACCGTTCATTTCATTAGTAACATTTTTACTCACTTTGAATTCAACAGTGAGTATGAAGCCAGTACTGAGTTGTAGAGTGGCTTGCTTCTTTGCTGAAAATTGCTTTATGAGTTCTTTTAGTCGTTTTTGTTGTCTTTTGTGTATTTAGTTGTCTTTAGACACTTAGTTCTGAAATCCCTAGAAGAAGCATTTTTTAAAATTATTACAGAAGGGGGAATTGTGGGAGCCTGTGAGCCTGTAGCGGCAGCAGCCCCTGGATGTGCCCTGGCCACACTCCCTGGGCTAGGGAGACCAAAAGGTCTCCCAAGATGCCAGGGACCAGGATGCCTTGTTCTGCTCCCCTTTCCCTAGCCCTACCTGTGTACCACCCCTGTGCCCTCAGACTATTGGTCCCTGATGTTTTCTCCCCACCCCTACTGAACCAATATAAAAAACCTGAACACTTCCTCTTTCATTCTCTTGCTCATCCTCTCTTCATCCCATGTTAATCTGCCTCCCTGGACCCGCACCATGCACGTGGCTGGAATAAATCCCTCTCAGAGACCAATCCTGACTGTGCCATCGACTTACTGAGGGAACTATCCGGGGTGTCTGAGTGTGTGTCGGTGTGCAGTGGCCTCGCCGTGCAGCTCTCAGCCAGAGACGCTTTCAGAGATTGTAGCCTCTGTACCACCAAAACCCCAGCTGCAACACTGAGTCTCAAAACTAATGGAAGGCCTGCACAGAACTAGTGGCTGCACACAAAGCAGTGAGATGCAAAACCTGCTAATGTTCATTAAACTTTGAAGATCATCCAGTAGCACATTAACCCAACACAACAACGGCATTACAGATGTGCAAAACATGAAAGAAGAAAATTGCTGAATAATTGTAGCAGATTTGCTAGGTCTAGCTTAATATGGGTTGCTCCAAAAACCATCTTCCACAGTTGTACATGGTATCACAGACTCCTGGCAGGCTTCTGCCAATCTGAACCTTGTATAATCGTCTTTTCTCCAGCAATGTATGAATTCATGAAGTGTTTACTGTTACGTTAGAATAGGCTAAGACACATCACAACACTTTTCAGAAAAATATCCAATACACACAAGCACTTGTACAATTTTATGCTCTTCAGCTTACTTGACCTGTCTCAAACCTGAACGCACTAAAGTGATGTTCAACAAGCACATGGCTGCTTCACGAGTATCTATCGATCTCCAGCGAAGGCAATTTCAACAAAAAAACCCCAAACCAACCCAGAGTGGTATCACACACAGTTCCACTACTCACAATTTTCACTTCACACTTGTAATATGGACAAATCTATTTACAAATTACAGCTCAAATGAAAGCTCACCATAACACACAAACTGTAATATTAAAGGAGATCAGAGGCCATTTTGCCAAATACCTTGTGTTGGCTGCTGCATTAAAAAGAGGTATTTCAAAGGAAAGAAATAAATATACTATACAAACACAAATGAGAAATAACAGGCAAAAAGATTATGACTGTTACCTCATATCCAATATAAATGCAGCAAATGTCTATAAAATACTTGATTTTGTTTTAGTGGGACTTTCAGGAAATGTTCAGACATTCATAATACAGAACCTCATTGGTTCTCAACTTGCACATTAAGTGCATAATATAAATGCAAATCTTTTCATCTCTCCCTTGATAATATTTCTGTGAGTAAAGAACTGTGATGCGATGCTAATTTAGTATATTTCTTAGGCACAGAACACAGCAACATGTCTCCAAAACCTGCAATCCCTCCTTTCTTTCAGTGGTAAATGTTTAAGGGTTTTGCAAAACTTCAGTGGAGGCTACCTACTACATAGCTAAGAAAAAATAAGAAAATAAAAATCATACTTCATGCACTACCTAAAAATGTCACATAGCACCACGTGACACTCCACTAACTCAAAGGATAAAAATTACTACTTATATAGTCTAACAGGCTCAACCTAATGCCTGGAGGCAAGACAATAAGCCCTGTCTCCAGCAAACAAAGCACACATCCCTAGGCAACTTGGCATCTGGTATAATCTGCTGCGAGCAACAGCCCTCTCCATCTACTTGAAAACCTGGGAGCACTACAGAAGAAAAAGCTTTTATTCACAGCTTTTTATCCGAGAAAAAAAAAAATAAACAAAGTTTCCCTTGACACATTAAATGGCATTTTAATGTTATTTCACAGCTTTAACATTTTGCCATATCTTTTGGGACTATAACTAGAGCTAGGGGGGAAAAAGTTAAAATTAATATTCCTCATAATAAGCATTGCCTTCATTTAACATTTTTTAAGTTGTACAGGTCTCTACAGAATAAAGAATTTTGTACACTAAGATTTTTTTTCTTTAAAATGCAATTAAGTGGAAATGCCAGAACTAAATTTTCAATCATAGCCAATTTTCATTATCTTCATAATACACCACACAATACATAAAACCCACCATAAATGAAAAGCCATTGTAAGGAAATTATGAATTTTTTTTTACCTCATTTTCAAGAAACCACTTCTCAAAATATGCATTTCAGTGCTATATTGTCACCTCCTTTTAATATTGTTTAATGAGCCCTACTCATATGAACAAAAGCCTGGAAAAAATATTCTCCAGAAATCTAGTTAGCACGAGAACTGTATTAGAAGAGCCTTTATTCTTCAAAACCATGAATAGTATGGAGAATAATACCTCATGGAACCTAGTAGGTGGCATGAATAAATATATCTCCTCTTTCAGAACCCTTTATATTTTTAAGTTACATGAACCTTACCTTGAACTTTCAATTTAATTGACTCATGAAACATCTTCTAGAAATACTGTTTTCTAAAAACTACTTGCAAGATATACATCTAAATAGAAATTTAACTAGAGGAATTCTTTTTTTTAAGAAAGAAATTATTCAAGCTACTTCCTAAGTAATGGGTGGGGAACAAAAAACAAGTGGGAAACAACAGGGGTGTGAAGTGCTGCATACAGCAGAGGACTCATACAAGATCACAGATTTATACTCCATTGCAGAGATACAGACATTGCAACTGTAACTGCACTGACTTAATTAAATATGTTCAGTGTATTCTGCCTTTCAAAAAGCAAATTTGAGAACGTAACTGGAGAACTTCTGCCTTGCTTATGTGCACTTTTTTTTATGTTAGGAACTTAACCAAGCTGGAATATTTTTCTCACAATTTTATGTAACTTGTTGCATGGTTCCTCTAATTTTAATTTTTTAAGCCCCAAGAAAAGTTGGTCAGCAACACAACAAAGACATAGAAACACCTCCCACCCTCCAAAGAAGCTCCCCATAAGCATTTAATACATCAGCACAGTGCGTATACCAACACTGCTGGATGCCATGGCAGCCAGTGCAGGAAGCTGTTCCACTTTGTCATGACTCACACAGCTACTCGGGTGGAACCACCAGAAGAAAAAAGTTAGGGACATTTCCCTGAGGTTCAAATCTAAGGAAGGCAATAGAAAAGTGAAAGCAGAGAAGATGGGCCAAGTTCAACAGAAGACAATCTGTGATATCGAAAGTAATTGCTAACTTGCCTTTGCTAGAGACAGGAGGAGCCAGACCACCACTGCTTGCCTGCTCATTTCCCTTTCCATAAGCAGAGCTGCCTGCTGGATTTTTTGTAAGCTGTGAACTCTGAAGTAACTCATAGCTTTCAGGGAGCCACCACTACTCCCCACCAAGGGATCCCAGCTGCACAGGAAGGCTTAACAGGCCTTTGAAATCAAAAGCAGTCTGGTCTGCGGGGAGGAAAGCTGATAAACTACAGACTTGTCAGCATGAAACATGCAATTTGTAAAGTGCTGCTCTAGTACTAGACATGTGAAACCACGTATTATGCCTACAAACCCCACACTTTTTCCTCCAAAACCCATTGTTGGTAGAATTAAATAATGAAGAAAGGTATAAACAATGAGCAAAAGGTTGCCTGCAGCAGGACTAAGTAACAGTCAAATACAAGGAAGAGAAGAATTAAGAGTGGAATTTTCAACAAAAGCAAGAAATTAAGAGGGAAAGTGCTTTACAGCAAGCTTCTTCAGCTTTCTATCGATAGCACTTGGGAAATGTTCATGAAATAAGAAGAACTATTTCTAATGCCAAATTACAACAGGAAGTAACTTTGTTATCTGAAATGAAAAATTATTTCAACCCGAACCCTAGTAGGCAGATGACAACTGACCATCCACGAACTATTCCCACCAAATGCAACACTCACCTCCTCATTGGTGTACCTGTACCTCATTTGTTTCACACACCTGGCAACTTCCCCATAAGATGTGTATACTTAAATTGAATTGTGCGATGCATCACTGTAGTCTATTCACACCATTCTCATGGCCTCCTATTACACAAAACCAACAGCAGTCCTTATCAGGTGTTTTAGAAAGGTGTGAAGCCATAAATGAAGGGGAGCTTTGTGTCTAGAAGTGCCCAAAGAAATGTCTGTATATATGAAAAAGTTCTGCTACAGCAGCTCAAGCTAAATACAGTATTAGCCGGGTATATGATGAGATCAGGCTGCCAATGGTTATATAAGGTAAAATTCAGGAGATACTACTTCCCAGGCTGTAGAAATGGTGTTGTGATGTCTCTGGGGAAAAAGAAATGCTATTTGGCTGAAGATGCAAATATGTGAAAGATCTTCCAACTCTCTCATCTGCTGAATTCATCAGCAGAAAGCCACAACCTTTAAAGAGAGCGCAACATCCATGGAATGAAAAGATGGTGCCTGTATAGCATTTGGAATACATTCCTGAAAATCCATAAAATCACACAGCTATTTTCTGTTTGAAAAATTACAAATGGTAAGTTGAACTGTGGCTTTACAGGCTTCGACCAACGTAATGTCTCATTAGTACCCAAAGGCTCACTTCCCATCCTCTCTGTCTGCTGTTGTTGCTCTTACCTTTCTCCAACTTCAACGCCCCCTCTTTCTCACTTCTGACCATCTGGTATCACTCCTCCTCTGCTCCAAGCTCTGCAGCTCACTGGGCCCTTCCACAGCCCCATTTAACTCACTGATATAGGAGAAATTTATTCAGCCAGGATTGGGAGGATTTAACCATTTTGTTCCATCAAGTTGGCTCATGGGAGAAGGGCTGCAGCAGAGCCAAAACAGAGGGCAAGCAAAAGCTGTTGGGAAGGAAACAGGAGAGACGGATACAGGAACTCCTTGTTTTATCTCTGGTGAGCTTAAGAAGTCTCATGAAAACTTTGAGGTCCCAATATGCTGAGAAGAGTGGTTGAGAAAGAAGAAAAAAGGATGTAAGAAACTCATATATGTTCTGCTTTCAAAGTTAGGGACAGCCCCACATGCAAAGGCTTGTGGAAAACATGAGGAAAGCTTGTCAACATTATTAATCAGAGCAGAACCCCTCGAGAGTCTGCTTGGGCGTGTCAGCTTCCTTGGGCACTTCCACAGCCCCCAAAGAATTACTGCAATTTATCTGTGAGGCATGTGAAGATGCAAAGCTCATCTGAGGAAGCTTATGCTGATTACTGGAGTTCACTGAACTGCTCTTGGAGGACCAGGCTCTGGCAAAGCGGCGCCTCACTGCATTCGCTGAACTTGTCTAATAGCATTTCCTTTGGCAAAAACCATCACGTAACGTGCAAATATTCCAGGGCCAAAATAAGTTGCATGTCCTCCTCCTGACAAAAGCGAGCATGTCTTCTCTGAAAGTACTTCAAAAAGATAAAAATGCTTGCTCCATCAGACTCCAAGCTGAAGTTGTAAAGACATGCTCCAAGCAAAAGTTAATAAATAAAAGCATAAAAACATCCTTCTCTAAGGGAGTTTTTTATAGAAGGTGAAATGTCAGCTCTGAGAATAACCCCAAGACTCACATGCTACATACCAAATTACTTCCCGAGTTTCTGAGATGAATGGAAACTTGTCTTCACCCAACTACCTGGCACGTAAGCGACGTGACTGCAGCTTTGTCTGCAAAAGGCAATCTGATCTGAAACTCTAGACCCAGTCGAATCGGTGCCTGAGTTTTACTCAAATTTTCTGTAAATGTAACTTTATCTGCAGCAATTAAAGACGCAACAGCAATTCCTGGGCAGTCATTACTCACACGAATATAGCATGTTAGTCGTAATGATATTCTTTTCTTCCTGCAAAGGCTTTCAAATTAATAGTTCAAAGACTTTATCAAACTGAAAAATCAGACCAGAATGTACCCAGGAAGAGGATGGGATGAAGGAATAAATCCTCAGTCTCACCTTGGCCCTGGTTAGTAATCTTTGTAGCCCCAAGCAAGGCTGAATTGATCGATATGAGAGAGAAACTTCCAGGATGTCTTTTGGTCAGGCGAGGCAAAAATGGTTACTGGCCATTTCCTGTCCCTCCAGATGATTAAGAAAACAGATTTTTAAAAAATCAATATACCATAACTTTAAAGCAAATCTGCAAAACCCAGAATTAGAAGTTATCAGCCTTACAACTGTTCTTAAAAGGAAAGTGTAATTAATGACAATCTGCTCCTTAAAAAAATCTCATCTTGGCTGCTGGCAGACAGATTTTTACTTGTTGGCTAAAAAGCATATATATTTTAATTTTTTTTTTCTTGTGATTGCAAAGTTGTTGGTTTCGTTTTTTTTTTTTCCCTTTTCTGTTTATTGAGAAGATTGAGGGACCTTGTCATGTAACAGAAAATACCAGAAATAGCATTTGTCCTCCCAAGACTGTTAAGCAGACTGGGGCCTGGCAATCTGCTCAGGGGGTGCCAAGACACCCACTCGCCAGTTCAGTCCTCCCCCAGCTCTTGTCAAGTGAACAGCTCTGTCTGCCAGGACTTGTTAGACACTGACAAACCTTCACTGCCTAACACAGGTGACATTCATGCTTTGTAGAAGGTATTCGCTAAAACATTGAGAGAAAACTTCTTTCTGCAGGATTTTGCAAGTGGTTAGGCTCCCACCATTCTTCAGATAAAATGGTCAAGTATCTGGCTTTGCTGCTCTACAAATCTGGGGCTTATGAGTTCTGGTTTCAAGCACATTGTTGGTAGGACACACTACTAAGGTCCTTTTCTTCTTCCCTCCTTTCAGTTCTCACCTGTAGCTGTCTGCTGACAGCACGAGTATCCTCAACTCTTCTGAGGCACAGAGTACCAGACTCACTGAAGTTCTGCCCACCCAAGTCTTGCAAAAGCA
Organism: Oreocharis arfaki; assembly: GCA_013398015.1. Classification (NCBI taxonomy): domain Eukaryota; kingdom Metazoa; phylum Chordata; class Aves; order Passeriformes; family Paramythiidae; genus Oreocharis; species Oreocharis arfaki. Next base: position 355,274 of record VZRR01001427.1, on the reverse strand, counting down.
GAAGCTGCTGGAAGCCAAACTTCCAGGGAACTGCTGCAGGTGGCAAAAACTGGAATTGCCTTTGAAAAAAAATTCCAGTTTCTGAATATCCTTGAATCTTGATGTCCTTTAGCACATAGATGACAAGTTGCAGTAAGATTGTAAAAATATTTCACTGTCTTTCTGTATCTCCAGTTTCATGCTAGCCTTCTGAGCAAGAATCTAAGAAGTGACCATGGTGAGAGAGTTTTCAGAAGCAGAAATAGCTCCAAAGCTCTAGCAGCAATTTTGTTCTTTCTCTGCCTTCTGACACTACTTTCCTCCTTTACGTGCAAGCATTTCCACTTTTTCTACTACTTCAAAAAAGCAAGACTTCATGCTCCCCCTTCAAATGGGAAAACTTAATCCTGTTCTGAATTTATTTTTGCATATCTAGATGAACTGTTTAAAGGTACACTTGCCTCAGAAACAGTGAAAGGAAATCTCATATAAATTCACTTGGAAAGTGACACTAAACTTTTGACAGATTAAAGAAATAAAAGTCAAAATCATAACATAAAAACCACACACCTCTTATGCTATTCCTCTGTTCTTTCTACACATATTCCTGTAGGAATGACAATATTCTATCGTGGTATTTGTGGCATTCTCTCTCCTTTATATTTCATTAACTGACAATTTATTCTGCTTCACCTTCCCAGTCCTACCCCCCTCTTAGTTCTATTCATCTCTTTTTAAAAAAAGAAGTGCAGTTTAGGGCACAGAATAATGATTGTAATTAATGTGTGAAATACTACACTGCCTCTCAGGTTCAAAGTACAGGCAGGCTTCAAGTTACATGCATGCATGGCCAATGGTTGTAATAGAAAACCCTGTTGATACAATGACTAAAAAATGAAATTAGTGTTCAATGAAAATTAAATAATCCATTCGTCCCCCTCACCCCCCAGAGGTACAGCCTGCTTCTCACTAACAGGCTGCCTATAAAATTTTAAAACTATTTGTTCCAGAAGCTGTTTTGAGTACTTCTCTAGGGTTTTTTTTGCTAAGTATAACACACCAGGAATCTTTTTCCATAGGGTAAGGATGGTGAAAACCCAGAAAAAGGAAGCAGAATTTACATGGACTAAACCCACAAAGTAGTACATGATACTGACGGTGTTGTTTTACCAAGTCATCAGAACAAAACCCCTGCATGATGCTATGGTGTGTCTGACATAGAACATTCTGATAAAAAACTGAGGATAACAAAAGAACTAACAGCCAACTCATTTCTTCTTGGACTCCTCCAGGGTAGCGGAGGAAGAAAACCACAGACCTGAAAGGCAGCCAAAATTCTGAACATCCAGGCTTTTTTTTTCTCAAAATCAGGTGGCTACAACTACTACATGAAAGAAACAAAAATAACTTCTTGAGAGCCGCTAAATATAGTTTTCATCTTATGTGCATGGAGGACTGTCAGAAGTTATCCAACAAAGAACAGGAAACAAAATTCAATGAAGTAATTTTTCAGAACAGTAAGCTGCACATTCTTTTTCCCTTATAGAAATGCTATGCAAGCAGTGACACAGTGCCTACTTTTTTTCAGGAATTATGAAATAGATAAGGACTATAACATAGTGAGATAAAACAGGAAAAAAAGCAACAAAGAACAGAGCAGAATTTTTTTTTTAAAAAGAGATTTAGCTCCTCAAAACTGGGACCTTCATTCTGCCCAAATTGCACTGTATCACATTTTTATTAACCTTTGGGTTTTCGTTTGCTTTAAATTCTTCCAACAAAGCCCAGCAAGCTCTTCCTAATCTAAATAGATAAGAACTGATCACAGGACCTGAACAGCAACAGAAATTATCCACTAGCCTCCTACATGCCAGACTCATGACAGCCTGACCATTTTAGCAGATCTCCAATGGACCTGCCCCGGTCTTACATCCCTCGACTGCCTCTGCTACACTCAAAACACAGTAATCCAGGTGAAGCCCCACCAACTAAAGAGCAATAAACACCTCCTCTCAATCTTACTCATGTCTTACTTATTCACAACTGAGAGTGACTCATGAGAGTCGGCTCATGTTTCTTGGTCTTCACCATACATGCCACATTCTTTGCAACAGGCCACTTATCCATCAGCCTTATCTCAGTAAATTGTGAAGCTGTGTCAACTAACTCTTCATTGATATCTTAAATTACTCATTGTTTCATACCATACCTGAAAGAATGGTAAAGATCCAAACAACTCTCCATGGACTGTATTTTGACATACAGTTTATTTGTATGGTTTCTGTATTGCTAGAACAGCTCAGTGGTTTCTACACTCACACAAACTCATCACAGTCCCTGAGGGCAACAGACTCCTACACTGCTTTAACTTCATGCTTTAGAAGGGCCTTGCACCACACACTACGATACAAATGGAAGAGATATTCCTATTTTATTTCCTTCAGAGACTGAAGCTTTGAGTCTGTGGTTACCTATATAGATTCAAAAGTGCAATCCTGCTTCCGAAAAAGATTTTGTCTTTTTCGATTCAGACATTTTTAACTACAATATCAAAAACAAAACAAAACAAAAATTCTTGGGTGACTCGAATGACAACTGCACTTCACTTCTGCTTGTACTGCTGGAAAAATTCTCCACTCAGTTGTTACCACTGTTCCGATGCTTAAGCAGCGGAAGAGAGAAGATGCTGTTAGAAAGGTGGAAGCTCAAAAGCGCATCAAGCAGTGTAAGATGGCTTTAGTGCACTCCCACTATGAGGTGGGACTGATCAGAGTAGCTACGTCTGCTCCTTCCTTACAATTCATGCGGCACGATTCCTTCCATTCTGATTTACGCTTTTTGATGTATATGGCTGGGAAAACATTTCCAGGGTGGCTGCTGAGAGGAAGAAGAGAAAAAGACAAGTCCTAGAAGCAGCTCTGAGAAATTACCAGTTTAGACATCTAAATCTAGTTCAAAATGTATTATTTAGAGAGCTAAAAATTTTAACTTCTGTCAGAGCCGAAGGGGTAATTTCTCTAAGCATATTAGCCTGCCTAAGAATGTTTCCTAAAATAACCAAGATATCATTCTAGTAGTTTTCACGATAGATGATCTTCTAGAAGTTTAATACACCACCAGGCATTTTATGGGGATAATAATAAACGTATAGGTTCATGAAAGTTTTAGATCACGTGCATATCTGAAAGGTCAGAACAATTTCAAGGATTCCAGCAACAAAACTTTTACTTTCTAACAGACAGCAATCCACCGTGGATTGAATACAGCACCAAGCCTGACAGAGTTCAAGGAGCATTTGGACAATACTCTCGGGCACATGGTGTGATTCTTGGGGATGGTGCTGAGCAGGGCTGGGAGTTGGACTCACTGATCTTTATGGGTCCCTTCCAACTCAGCATAATCTGTGTCATTCTTTGTGTGTGAGTGAACATAAATATATGCATGTGACAACAGCTACTTCACTCCCAAAGCTCCATTTCCTTTCCTTCTCCTCCAAATTTTCCATAAAATTTAATTCTATCAGATTCAGACCACCATCTTTACAGTGCCCCTCTACCTGCACGTAGATAGAATATTCTATTTCTGAAAAACAGGCAGGCTCTAACACTGCACAGCACTAAGTATGCAGTATATAACCAGCAGCAGTAACTATCTGAGAGCAGCAAGCCACATAGAACACTTCACCAGTATTCCACAGTTTTATCACCCATCCCAGTGATCAGGAAGGTCAGGACAAAGGCCTCAGTACAGTACATTATTGATCTCTTTAGAAATAATAATCGATCAGAAGAGTAATTAATCATTTTTAAAGGTTACTTTGCAAGTCCTAGGCAAAATGAGCTACGTGCTTTACAGATAAAGTTCCTGTAACCATCTCTAACCTGTTTCTCAGTCTTTTTTCTGATGTGTGATCACCCACAGGTGAGTACAGGAAAGGGAGGCAGACTCCAGCTGCGTGTTTGCAGGGCTCCCAAACTTTCCTTGTGCAATGGATTCATGTTCATACTAAAGCTCTAATGAAAAAGGCCCTCCACATTAAAGCTCCTTCCCTGGACTTCAGGCACACAGTAAATTCATACTAAAGTCGTAACTTTCAAGTTTCTCTGTAATATATAAACAGTTCATAACAATGATTATATCAACCTTTAAATACCTCTAAGAAATAGGAATTGCTTAAACAGCATTTCCTATGCAACCACTTCATATTTTTAATTCATTTCTATATTTAATACAACATACATCTCTGCAGACTTCAAGACACCTCACACCAGGAAACTATACTAAATAATGCAGGGCTCTGCATTAAGCTCACTTAGCTCAAAATTCTACTGAATCTCACTGGAAATTGTCATCCTGTTATGAAACTTCAGAGAAGAAATCCCTCTGCTCCCACCAGCAATTTCAAAGTGATTCCGTTCTATGGCTCCCAAACACTGCAGAATTTGAGAGGGTGGGAGAAGAGCTAACTGCACAACTTACGCCTTTGAAATTTGCTCTAAAAGATTTGTCATGTCTTTCTTCCAAATTTTTCTAGCAACCCAAGTACATTTTTCACACTCTGATTGCACTAAGCGTATAATATGTTTTCTTTGAAATACTACTTCATTAATAAACATCATGATTTTTTTTCCTACCATAGCCTATATACAAAGATTCAAAGTATTAAATAGGCAATTGAGCCTTTTTTTCTGAATAGTCTGCACACAGGAAGATCTTCGCCTGTCAGCAAGCAGAAGTTTGTCTTTAAAACAGGTGCCAGAGGAAGCCAGAACTTTTCTTTTGAATAAAACTCAAACTAGGAAACTGAGCACTGCACTCCCTGAAACACCCTTGAGAATCTGTGCCCCAATCATCAACTTTTCACATCTCTTGTATCAGACAATACACTCCAGGTTCCCCTAGAATTCAGGGGAGCAAAGTGTGTGTTAACCCTATTTAAGATGATACAAAATGCCATATGTGTAAGATATAGGCCTACCTGTATCAGCAAAAAGCAGGTTATTTCTTCGGTTAGGAATAGGACACATGAGCTTACATGCATACTTGTACTTCAAAATACACTACAGAATTACAGAACTAAAAAGCCAAGTTCTGCATTGCTGTTATACCAGCAGCTCAGCCTGATTTTTTTAAGGTGTCTTAGATTTAACAGTATGAAACAGCAAGGAGCAAACATCTTAGGCTCCTAACCTGGTTTTAATAGTACCCTTTACATAGAGCTAAACAATGCTGAACTGCTCACTTGGCTTTTCTTTCTTTTGTTCTTTTCCTCAAATTAGAGCTTTTACCCTGTTCTGTGCCCTGACCATGGGTCAAGTGAAGGCCAGATCGACTCTGGTGACCTTCAGAAGACTTGAGAGCCTTCACTCCCCATGCACTCTCCTTAAAATGTTGTTTCAGCTACATTCTCCCTCCCTACTCCCATGAGCGTGCCAAAAATTGCTCTTACTTTCCGCCTCCATTCACAACATATATCAATTTATTTCTGCCAGTATTTGCCACTTTCTGAAAAAGCTATCACGTGTTCCATGCAAGAGTGTCTTCCCTCTGACGGGAATTAGGCAGGCCCAGACAAGACCCTACAAGTAAAGCAAGGTTAGCTTAAAGAGACACTGTATTACTATATTCATCCTGCTCCGTGGAAATAGTTGTATCTAAAATAACACTGAGATGGATAAACTGTGTATCCATCCAGTTTGAAATGTCCTCAGTGTCAGAAAATCACAATGTCAGTAACAGAGATAGCAAATTAGAAAACACAGACACCAAGAATTATTTGCTGCAGGAAACTTCTCCCAAACCATGCCTCTAACAACTTTTGCTTTAAAAAGTAACCCAGGAGAAAACACAGATAAATATTTTACTATTCATACATTGGCTTTATCAATTTTAAAGCACAAAACCAGAGCACCCATGGTGTTTACAATCAGTTATAACATTCAATAGGACTGCTCAAGCTCTCAAAGTACATGAATAATTTGAGAGTTTGCACATAACTCTCAAAAGTTATAAATTTTAACATGCCAACTCCTTAATTTCATATTCTATATTCTAAAATTTGTGCACTTGACCTTGACATCAGAATGGGCAATGATACTCTCCACATTTTCAACTTACATACAGTTTAATTAATGTTACAAACTATTCCCATTCTTGGTATTCTACATCCTGGTATTAGAGAATATGCAACACATTTACTTCATTTAATACTGCCCAATACAATACAAAATATTTTAATTTTTATTGTGATTTTTCTTTTTGCAAAACTGAACATAATTAAAGGGATGCATAACTTGAAAGGAACTGTTCAAGATGCCAGTGTTTTCCTGAAAACAGTATTTGCTGACTGTTACTACAAAAAGAAGTCACGTAATGCTAATTTAAAGCAACCACTGCTGAGGCTATAGTCCACAGTCAGTGTCTATCCAGCTATCACCTTCCAGAATTTATCCAATCCATAAAACACACACTTCAGTTCCTATTCGTACCACAGAAAGTGCTTGGGAGCTGTTTGAAAACCTCTACTTTCTCTCCTGTTCTTTTTACACTCCCCAGCTATACATACCCTTCCCTTCTAAAAATGCAGCACTCCACTTGCCACACGATTATCAGCCAATAGCCCGGAAAGAGCAAAATACCAGACTGGCAGTTCTGTACAAGCCCAAGCAACACTGCATGCTTTTCCCATGATTATCAACAATAGTTTTCTCTATGGATTATAACTCATGCTCTGGTATCTTTTGCTTAGCTTACAGTTCTCTCTAGGACAGAGAGAGCTTGTGAGTAAAACAACAGTCTGGAACATCTTACTTCCCTGCTGTTGTTGTTTCTTTTATTATTAACCCAATATCAGCGTTGCCCCGGTCTAATGGAACTTTCTCAGCATTGCGACATTTGTTCGATGTAACATCCACCAATTATCACCACAGCCAGTGGCATTTGAAAAAGCTAGCACTTACATGTTTTGTATAAATTTGTATAGGAGATACTGAAGACGTATGATAAATATACATCCTTAACACCACTTCAAAATTGGTAGGCTCTCTTTTCTTACTTCTAATGCACATAGCCTTTCCCTTATTGTTAGAGCTCTCCACCATATATGTTCCCTTAATAACGCTAGTGTCTCCTTGCCAAAATTCTAGATTCTTTACCCTTCATCTTGTAACATTTTTCCACTTTCCCGTGGATATCTAAAAAAGTTGCCTTATCATCACCCAATTAAGACCCTTATTCCACATTTTGCACTCTTCTTGATTACAAAATTGTGTACTAGCTAAGGAACTGTTCTCCCATAAATCTCAATATAGTCTAAATTTTTCTTTTCTGACAACTTTACTGGCTTCTTTATTTCCTTCCAAATGACAAACACATTATTCACTGAGATAATCTCCACTGAAGATAATCAGCTTCATAAAGTCCCTAATCCTTCTCAATATATCAGTTTGAAATCAATTTATGATTTCATCTTCACCTGACACAGTTCAAAAATAGCTATCACCTTCTTCTAGGTAGAAAAATGTTTATGGTAAAAATATGAACATAATTAAATGTGATGTTTGAAGTTTTCTGAAAAACACTATTCAGGTCAGGAACCAGATGAACAGTCCTAACAGGTCAGAGGGACAAACAGTTGTGTTGGAAGGCACCTTGTAACACTGAACTTCCATTTGTCAAGCAAATCTCACTCCAGCAGAAGTTGCCCATCTGTTAGGTATAAAAATAGCAAAACCAGTTTGTTTACATTCCCAGTAAAAGCTAATCAGTGTGGGGGAGCAAGACATCTTTGCTTACAAACAGCCTTCCTGGAAGAGCGAAGTAGAAGTTACTACTGACATGGACTCCTCACAAGTGATAGCGGGAGGGAAGGAGAGCTTCCCAGTTTCACTGAAAATCACCACTGTTTGCTATGATAACAGGGTGAAAATAGTGAAGGTCTTAGGAAATGCAGTAAAACAACAACCTCAAACTAAAATTGTATGGGTTTATAGTATGAACTTCAGAAATTCTCATAATATCATAACAGATCATCGTTTTACTTGGGGACAGAAGAAAATCTCTCTCTTTAGGAAGCTGAGGAAACTACTGTTGGTCCAAGGTTAAAAAAAAACCTACTCTTGGTAAATAACAAAACTAATGAAATTATAGACTGATAGTTAAGTAGCTGTTTTCCCACTATATAACAAGCCATTTGCTTTCAAGAAAAATCTGATTTTTGCCTTAAAAATTATGTGCCAGAGAAGCTGACTGGCTAAATCTTCTCCACTCCTTCCAATACACGACTAAGAAATGCTGTTTAGAAAATATTTCAAAGACAGTAAATGATTTGAAAAGAAACACAAACACCACTGTATGGCATCAAGTATCTTTAAGCACCACCTGCAGCAAAGGGAAGCAGCAGAGCAGCAAAGTTTCTAATTACCTTCTGTAACAAAAACCACACATGACACTTGAAATTATGATGGGTAAGTAAGCCCTAATAGAAAAGTTCATCTTTTTGTTACATCTGTTATCCCAAACCACAGTTTTGATTAATAATTTAACATACTTGAATGGTTAACACAACATTTATTACTCCATATTCTAAATAATCAACAACCTCTCCGAAAGGAAGGCAATTACTGTCTGAACATTTAGAGTTCATTCTATTCCTCCCAGAAGCCTGTGGTTATTGATGCAGGATCTCAGACACCATTACTTTCACAAAGATTTTGGATAGAGTGAACTTTTCTCAACCAGGAGAAGTAAAAGCTACAAAGTCAGTTGACACAAAACACAGAAATCTAACTCTTGCACATATATGCCCCAGGAAAATTTGGCCTCCTTTCTGCCAAAGCAGTATTTACAAGAAAATGTAACTGCTGAATAGGCTGAAGACTTGTGACAGATACCAGATGATCTTGAACTATGGTTATGAAGGGTCAATATCTGATCTTGAACTATGCCATTAGAAGACATCATTAGCAAAACAAAAGCTCCCAAGTACCAAAACAACTGACATTCACTAACAGGTATTGCTCACTAAATAAGAATTAAACTGAGCTCTGAGGATTCTAGTGAAACATGAAGATATTACCACACTGAAGTGTGCCATTATTCATGGCACATATAAAATTTTATAGAATGGTTTGGGTTGGGAGGGACCTTGAAGATTACCTAGTTCCAAACCCCCTGTCATGTAGAGACACCTTTCACTAGACCAGGTTGCTTAAGGCCCCACCCAATCTGGCCTTGAATGCTCGCAGGGATGGGGCATCCACAGCTTCTCTGAGCAACCTGCTCCAGTGCCTCACCACCCTCAGAGTAAAGCATTTCTTCCTAATATCTAACCTAAACCTACTCTCAGTTTGAATCCATTCCCCCTTGTCTTGTCACTACATGCCCTTGTAGAAAGTCTCTCTCCAACTTCCTTGTGTAAAACATACCATATAAAAGAAATTTTCCTTTTGCAGTATTTATTATGTGCACACATACCTTTGTGAGTGCAAACAGTGAAAAACTGAGGGGGGGAAAGCAACTTCTTCACATAAACATTATTACCCAATTCTAAAAAATACAGTATGCCAAGTACCCAAGTAATACCACAAGACAAATGCAGAAGCTGAATTAAGAATTTCTTGTTTGTCAGAAAGATCTTGTAAACAACCAGCAATCAATATTTTTATAATTCTGAAGCAAAATCTCAACATTTGTGTTCTTTTTCACCAAAACTGCGATACATTAGGACTGTACTGTTGTAGAAACTATTTTATGTCAATCTGGTTCAGAACTGAGGTCTCTCTCAAAAGGTGAAGCTGTTTGTGGTCTCTGACTGTCAGGGTCTTGGCTGAATAGTTCGCCTAGCTCAGGACAGAATTCCTTGTCTCACAGCAAGGTGGATCGCTCCATGTTAAAAAGTTTGGCAATTTACAGTCGTAACACAGAGGGGGGCAACCCCATACCTTGGCTGCAGGGGTGGACAGCTTCTGGAATGCTGCTTTCCAGCTCAGACCTGGCAGTGTTGACATTTGAAACTCACCATGAGTTAGGACACTTTCATCAGACTATAGATAAACCAAGAATAAAGCTACAATGTGGAGTAGAAGAGTAATTTTTAAAATCTTACATGAAAACAAAACCTCTTTCCCCCAGACACCCTCTCAACAATACTGGATACAAGAGCTAGCCTCAGGGAAAAAAATCTGATATCAACCTCAACTGGTAAAACAAAGTAGGAGGTCATGTCAGTTTGTATTTGCATGTTTAATATGTTGTTAAACATACTTAAGATTTATTATCTTAAGTTTATTAGATAAATTTAAGAGATCTTGAACTCCTCCTGCACTAACTGAGGGCACCTACTTTATTTGACTTGTGTTGCTTCTCACATGATCTCCTTCCCATTAAGAAATAGGGTCTTGGAACTGACAAACAAAAAACTCTCAGAAAGCAAGCAGTACAAATTAGAAGTTTCATAACTCCGTACAAAAACTATCTACGTGGATATAGGCAGCACAGCTACCAAGCACCTTCTGCAACAGTGTATTTTATAACCTCAGCATCTGAAAAGAAATGGAGGGGTGGTAAAACACAAGGACCATCAAAATATCCCTTTTCCAGTGGTAATACATTGTCTAGGTAATACACAAAATCTTTCACTAAAATCTACAAGTGTTTTCTTAAATACTACATCTGTTCATACCTATCTGGTTAGTTATTTTCCACTTCTTATGGTGGCACACATCTATTCAAAGACTGAAGTGGGCTGAAGGGGCAGTAAAAGAAGAATTATTATACCTGAAGTCTTTACTCTGAATCCTATAACCTAAGTCAACAGCATTCTCTCTTAACACGTCTGATCTCCATCTCTTGAAACATTTAATCTACTTTTACACCTAAGGAAGAGTAGGGGGAAAGAAACCTCAAACTTCCATCCAAATAAGTTATTGCTCTAAATTAATCAAGGATTATGGATAGAAAACAAAATACATCATTTCAGCAGACAGAAACATGTGCTGGCAGTTGGGTAAAAGACCATCTCAAGCATCCCATTTATACTCAAAGTTATTTGTTATGCTAACTTCAATAAAGATGAGGTAATTACTGAGTAAAGAGTAAGAGTCTACTTGATTAAACAAAAGCTTAAACTCTCATTCAACCATTTTTCATCAAAACTCCATTATTTAAAAAGACACTAGCATTTAAAGTCACTCATTCTGGGTTGTCTTCCCTTTATGTTCCCCATTCTCAACAGAAGAGATTGCATGAACATTTCCAAAGAATGCCTTGAAGATTAGTTCAGATACTTTTGCTGGAAGCTCTCCATTTCACTCTTTCACTTCTGAATTGCTAGGCATAGCTAGAAGGCTAACCAAACCCTTGCTGTCAGTGTGCCAGGTACAAAGAGCAGGTGATACAGGGATGGGTAGAGCAGCAGGGATGCAAAGAAGGATGGCCAAGAAGGCAAGATATGAGGGGTAAGTATATTACAGAAAATTTTTAGTGATTTACCAATGTCTAATGAGATCTGTCATCCTGCCTTCAAGTTTCACAAGTGCTACTGGAATCCATTCCCTCCAGGCTGACAATCTGGAATGACTCAAGGCAACTCAATTACAATGCTGTACAGGCCGAGTCCCTAAATGCTCTCCCAAAAGAGCTTGAAGATGCTTTCCACCTTTACAGAGTACCATCATAAGCTTTTAACCTAATGCCAAAATCCAGAACAAGCAGCTGTTACACCGTTTAAAAAAAACAAAAACAAAACAAAACAGAAAGATCACAAGTCTTCACCTGAAGTAAAATATTTGGGGAAACAACATATTTCAACAGTAGTACACAAAATCACCCACAGACATATTGAAACACTACAGGTAAGCAATGGATTATTGCTGATTTACCACTGTGACATTTAGCAATGTGTAAAATAAGTGAAAAATACAACAAGTAGTATAACATTATTTCCTGGAGAGCAGGGCAGTCATCCTCCACACAAAACCAGGCTGTACCTCACGCATTCATTTAGTGTAATAACTGCACTTAACTAAGGCCCCTAAGTGGACAGAGTTCTCAGGATGCACACATTCGACTCAGAATAACAAGTGCTCTACATTTCACAGTTCAGCCAGTACAAAGGACTTAACATTTTCTTAAGACTGCGGTATGCAGAATTGCAATTACCATCAACAAGACTTTTAAGACCCCGTCCATGTTATTTCAGACTCAGCTTGATTTAAAACATTTTCATTCAGGATGTCTGTGTTTTCACTGAGTGGTTATCTGGTTTGTATCTGTCAGCAATTACTTGTCACTGGCTTAGTACTGCAAGTTACTTCAAACAAAAGACAGTGTCCTATCAAGCTAAAAGTAAGAAAAAGAACAATATGTGTGATAGGGACAATTCTCATGAACTAAAGTCAGCAAAGTATGATTTTTCATGTCTCTGATAAGGCACTTACACTGGATAGAAATTTTGTTTGCTACATAAAAGCAGAGCTGCTAGAAGAATATTATGCCCTGCAATAACTGTAAAGAATATTTTACAGAACCCTTAAATTAGTATATATTTGTTTATCTCAAAGCATAAACACACTGTGAAGGTTATGAACTTCTCAAAATGCATTTTTCCTGTGACTCCTGAATAAAGGGAGGACTGCCCAGTACTGTCCAGATACTCCTATTCTAATGCTGCACATGCAATAAGGCAACCAAAAACAGTGCATACTTCATTCCTGCAATTCCTTATTGTTTCCCAGAGAGCAGACTGCCTAAAAGCCCAGTTCCTCCCACTTTACTGCTTGCTTTCCTTCACTCCAGCTTTCTGGCTTTCTCTACCTGTGCTAAATTTTGCCACTCTAGTCCCAGAAAAGCATGAGACTCAGAGAAAAACACAAACAAGTAGAGGATGTGAACAAATGCCCAATGAGGAAGTCTACTGAAAGGAGAAGAGTAAGTTGTAAGTAAACTCACAAAAAGGGTGGCCAGAATTATTTCCTTTTGACCCCATCAGCAGGCAGGTTTTTGATTGTTTATAATGTAGAGAAATGCAGCATTTTTATTTATTTGGTAACATTTCTCTGTCGTACATTTACCCTCCACCTTCTTTTCATTCCCATTTAAAAGTGGACAAAATTGCTAATTATAATTTGTTGTAGGTAAGCAATTAAGAGAAGCTAGGATCACTGTTGTATTAAGTTAAGATGTGACCAGTGTATATGCAAAACCAAAATTTCCAGTCAGACCAGCTGCTGAGAGTTCTACCCAGTGACCATTTTCAAATGGATCATGTTCCTTACTTCTGTTACTTGAAAACAAATCCATGGAAAAAAAAAATCAGGTGAAGAGCATAATTAGTCATCATCATCACCATGAAAACCTGTGCCTAAAGGGGAATTTTAAGTGCCTAAATTTGGTCTTGCAGATTTGAAAAGTTGGCCTGTAGAGAACTGTATTTCTAGAGTCTGTGGGTTATTATTAAGGATAAGGTAGATGACAGAAAAAGAAATCTTTCAGATTACTTCTATAAAGCATGGTCTTTGTCTTTCCTTCCCAGTGGTCAGTTGAATGAGTTATTAGGATAAGACCCACTAAGCAACATAGATGAGGAGAGGACATAGGTGAAACAGGAAAGAATGCATTTCTTGACCAAAAGCAATTCTGGCTTGCAAAATGGAAGGGTGACCAACAGATCCCTGGTCAGCCCACATGTCCAGCTATGCAGGCATAGGTCATTTCTGGATGCATTTGCATTTACACAGTGCAGGAACAGCCGAGCCAAAACCTTAAAATCAGTTCAAAAAGAATCTGGTCTTCTTATCTTTAAGTTTGTCTGAAGCTCTAGCTAGAAGTCCTGCAAAGTGTTAGAAGTATCACTGAGGGGAAAAAAAGCAAAGCAATCAAAACAATTTAAAATTAATAAAATGTTTTGCTATGTAAATCATAGAACCACTGAATGGTTTGGGTTGGAAGGGACTTTAATGATCCCAATCCCATGGGCAGGGACACCTTCCACTAGACCAGATGGCTCAGGGCCCCATCCAGACTGGCCTGGAGCACTTGCAGGGATGGGGCATCCATAGCTTCTCTGGGCAACGTGTTCCAGTGCCTCATCATCCTCACAGTCAAGAATTTCTTCCAAATATCTAATCTAAACCTCCTCCGCTTCAGTTTGAAGCCATTCCCCCTTGTCCTGTCACTACACACTCTTGTAAGTAGTCTCCCTCCATCTTTGTTGTAGGCTCCCTTCTGGGAGCTGCAATTTTCACCAGATCTCCCTACACACACAGAGAATACACACAGCTCATTTTGATACAAAAATCCTTACTTTCTCTGTCCCATTTGATAGTTCAGCATTAGACAATACAGCCATACTAATGGAAGCTACAAACTTTTTATTTTGGAAGTTAAAAAATTGAAATTTGAACAGTGGGACAGACGGGGAAACTGCTAAGCTTACATAAAATTGCATATTTCAAAGGCTGTTTTCTGGTATGATAATTAAAAAAGATAAATCTGCTAGAAACCATGCCAGAGGCAAGTGGAAATATAATCAAATCAGTGCCTGTAAAGCCCACCTTCTGAAGACAATTTGCTCTGTTCCCAAGCAAAAGACTGTAATTATCTTCTCAAATACCTACAGCAGGCTGTTAAGTTTAATGAATTTCACTGTTTGCAAAAGAGTTAACTGCATCACAGTAAGAGTTAACACATTCCCTGCTATAAATAAATAACCGTCTCTTGAAAAAATCTCTCAAAAAGTCATCATATCTAAGAATAACCTGGTAGCCCTCTGGCTCAGTAAGACCCCTACCAAAAGGCTCTATTTTAACATCACTATGCATACATGGAAGTTTGCTTGGTAACCATACATAGCAGACAGATATTTCAGCATGTCATGGTATGCTAGAGCTGACTATCCCACTGCATACTAGAATAATCTTGTTATTTTTTTTTTTAAATGGCTCAGAATGGTGCTGCTTTGCATTTCATGTATCAGCTTTCATCTGAGGATCATAAATCCTTTCTTTGTCCAAGAACCATTTTTCTAGCCTCATGTCCACAAGGTGGATATCCTTCTTTACCGCAATTTTACAACCCTGAAAAGTAAAGACTGACTTGTTCAAAGTCACTCAAGCAGTAAAACCAAAACCATGTTCCAAAATCCAGACCATCATCCTGTTGTCAAAATTAAGCCAGCCTCGATTGGTGCGAAACAAGAGACAGACTGGCTGCAACTTTTTCCAGTTCGGTGGACAAAGCTTTCCCTTTAAGTGTTACAACACTGGAGCCAGGAGAGCCAAAAAACTGCCTAACATAAAATGAACCACATTCAGACTTTCACTGCCCGAGTGTTGCACAAAGCCTCCATCTCAGAAAGACGACTGGCACACTTTCAAATTGATGAGTAAACCTATCTCCTTCAATATGCCATTTCTGATATGGCGTGAGGGACAAACAAAACCCTTTGTGCTTACAAGGGAGTGAAGTTGGGCTTGAATAACTCGGACTTCATTTTACCCATCTCACATGACTGATTTAACTTTACAGGGTTAAATAAAAGAAACCTTTTAGGAAATAAGACAGTGTCAGGGACATTCTCTTTTCCAGAAAAAATACCAAAAAATGCATAAGAGAGCAAATGAGGAGTTGTTAATTGTCTGGCTCCAGCCAGCTGGCAAACTTGTAACCCCAAGGCCAGACCTCAGGCTCAAACCACTGGGTCTGAGATGAAGAATTCACAACCACCTGAAAAACAACTCAGGGATGCACCCAAAAAACAGACAGGCATGCTCTCCTTCCCAAGTCCATGCTTGGCAACAACTCCACGGAGCTTGCTTACAATGTTTACACACCACAACAGTTTAGCTGAGCCCAGCCACATTTCCTGTGCTCTTCCATGTGTTTTAGATAAATTGACAATGGGCTCTCAATGGCAAGTTGTCCTGAGAGACAACAAGCACGCATCAAGCATCCAGTCTTCATACATACATTGCTCCAGTGAAGACTGTGGATCCAACTGCTGTGTGGATTTAACTTCACATAAGCATTTCCAAGATGTCAGTATCAATCAAAAGGAAGAGTCTTCAAAATTGTTTCTTTTTCCTCAAATGACATTTTTAAACTAGAGTTACAGTCCAACACTAGAGAACCATAGTATGGGCCTTTCTGTTATCAAATTGTTAGCAATTTTTGTGTTATCAAGTACTTGTAGTGGAGGTAAAGTACCATTTTTCATATCTACCCCAATGCACTTCAAGTGCATTTGATAGATTTCTCCAAATCAAAATAATGGCTGGTACACAGAGGGCTTTTTTCAACAAGCAATTTAAGAAAATTATCAGTTTTTTCTGCCAACAGAAATGTTAGCTCCCCACATCTTAAAATTTTACTATCTTACCCCTATTATGCTTCTACTGTAACCAATCATACTCATGGTTTACAAAACAAAATGAAACTACAACCACACAATTTTTTTTCTTGTTTGAACATTTTCTCAGTTTTCCTTTGAAGGAAAACTGATGTGTTCAGGCTATGAGAAAGGAAGTTCAGCTGGTATTTATTTCCACAACAATATTTAGCTGCCTTTAGAACTCAAGTTCCTATTGTGAAACCCCTCGTCCTTAAAAAAGCATGGGGCTGCAGAGGCCATGCTGTCTGACTGGCTAGAAAAAACAAGGTGAAGTGCCTTTGAAGGGGCTACAGCAGGTACTGGAAGCAGCTCTCTTGCCATACCATCAACAGACTCCATATACGCTGAATTATTTTGAGAAGACAAGCCAGCTTTTGCTGCAGCTGACTGCTTCCAGTTTGCAAGTCAATTCCCTCTGAAACAAGCTGAGGCACCACTGGCTACACCACCTTATGTTCCAAAAAATGGCCCTACAGAGTGATTGAGCTAGCAGCTGATAAGCTGTAATGATTCAAGGTACATTATTTCTACCAGAGAAATAGCTTTAACATTGCCAGCACTGAAGCTTCCCAGAGCTAGGAAAGGGGGTTCACAGCAGGAATACAGGAAAGAGACAAAATCAGGAACACAGGAGAGGGACAAGATATGATCTAACTAAAAAATGTGATACTTCTAAACTTCTGACTTCTAAACAAGGCAACTTATGAAATGCCTTGACATCCCATCCAAGCCTAAAACATTGTTTGTTTACATAATCCATATCCACATGAGAGCTGAAAGCTATTTAAATGCCTACCAGTTTGGTGCAGACAGAACTGACTCAAGTTAAACAGCTTCCAGGATGTGTCAAATAATGTTGGAAACAAGAATACAAGAGGCCAGTATTTGTCAGTTAACAAGTTGACACAGGAATGCATTTGTGATAGTTACTCAACACATGATTGTTTAATTTGTTTTTCTGTAAGCATCTAGTTTGGGTCTCTGTAAGCAAGAACTTTTAAAAAACAAGAACAAAACCAATAACAACAACACAAAAACCAAACCAAAACCCCAAAACTCGGAAAAAAAACCCCAAACAAACCGCAACAAATAGCACACTACACTAGCTTTCTGCTGATATTAAAAGTACAGATATCTGCCAATAAAGCTCCTTTAAAAATCACAACAGGCAAGTGCAAAGAAGTTTTCAAATAGCAACAGGAGTATGTATTGTACTGTCTTCCTCATTGTTTCTGACTGCACTTCCTAGGAAAAGAATACTATCCCTCATAATCAAAAATCGCATTGTTTCTGTAGCCTAAAGAAACAACTACATGAAGACAACTCATGTGAAATTATCAGGATCTAAATACAGGCTACAAAATACTGCCAATGTATTTCAAAACAAAAATAGAAACTAATTCTGTTATTTATTGCATTGAAAGGATTTCAGGTGTCTATGATTTTCCTTTATTTTACAGTAAATACTTTCTCTATTCTTATATAAATTTAAACACAACAGACTGAAAAAAACCCCTAATATAACATGTGGTGCTTTATGGTAAAATTTTCGGCAAATTACAGAAAGAAATGCTTCTTGCCCTGTGGCTTCCTAATCAGTATGCAAAATCAAAATGTCCGCAGAAAGTAATGGTAAAAAAATTACACACTTATTAACATTTAAATAATTCCCACATCCATCTTCCACATTACTGGGAGCACCAAAATGTCCCTGTGAAAGAATCAAATGACAGGAAGCTGAGGGTTACACCAGCAGACCACAGCTGCCAAATGTAGGCTGGGGGTTTTTATCCAAATGTTTTGAACAGTGTTACATGCTTTCTCTGAAGGACTGATTATAAATACTCAAATTGAAAAATAAAAAAAAAAAACAAACCAAAAACCAAGGAAACAAAAAAAACCCCAACTAAACAAAAAGCAACAAACCTCATGTCAAGAGCCGTGTCTTGCCTTGAGCTGAGCCCACTCCCAAAAGAAGCCAACTACTCCAGCACCTCCCTGGTGAACTGGAACCTCCCTGGTTCCATGAGGGCATAAGCAGCAGGTGTTGAGACAGCACTGGGAATTACGTTACCTGAGAGTAGTGCAGTCCTTTTTACTTTAATGATTAGCAAAAGGAAATAAATTAACCTATGATGAAGTTACAATTTACCTGTATGTGACAGAAACACAGTGATGCATTTTGTGATCACTGAAAGAAACCTTAGCAGTTTGGGGTTCTGTTTGTATTCAAGGGGCCAGTAGTCAAGCACTCTCCCAGCCTATGGAAACACAGTCAGTCTGCAGCTCTCCTGGATGAATCCTAACATACCCAACATACAAAAGCACCAAAACAGTGCAGCCACTTGCCAGATTGCCACAAGAACAGAAGTACAGCAGGTGGCCATCCACAACTCCAAATTAAATCACATGCTGCTCAGAACTTTATACCAATGCCTGTGTAGTGTTGTATCTGTTTAATGTTTATTTTTCATCCTCAATTTTCAAAATTAAAAGAAAATGGGTTTTAGTGACACACAAACCATGGCAGGAGACAATGATCCAAATGGTCTCATTCAGCACTCAATAAAACAGAGAACAACTATGGCATCTTTCTCCACTCCGTTCTCTATTTTTTTCCCTTTCAATATTTATTAAGTAAACCAGTGCTTATCTGGGCTAAATCCCCAGGCTCAGTGAAACACCAGGTGGTAGACTGGGGTAGTTTTCCTAGCAACAGATGGCTCAAACATTTTATGACAAACGGACACGGGACTATTGCTCGTCAGCCCATCTTTCAGTTACGTCTTTGTGTAACAGCAGCAACTCACTCGGGGAGCTCAGGCAGCTGCTCACCTGCACCCGGGCCCCTGGAACCAGCCAGGGCTGTGGGAGCCTCCCTGCCTGCTCCCTGCCTGCTGCTCAGGTGACATCGCAGCCCACACTGGGCACTGGGAGGAAACCCGGTCCTTGCCATCTCAGACAAGAAACCTGGGCAACACTGGTCCCAGAGAAAAGCTACAAAGTGCAACCTGTGACTCTCATGTTAAAATGTATTATTTCTCAATTATTCTTACTTGCTTATTGTCTTATCTGCCCACACCCAAAGCAATTGTGAGCAGCTACTTTCAACCTTAAATAGGAAAGGAATTTACTGCCTTCCACACTTTGCTGTGCACCATAAAGGAAGGTTACTTAGTTCACCTGAAGTGAAGAAAAACATTCTGTCATTACAATTATGCCAATCTGAATAAACAGAAAGAGAGAACAAAACATAAAAAGCAGCACTGAATACTCCACTAATTCAATTCATTCCTCACTGGTAATTTAATTCCAAGAGGTTTGTACCTGAAATGCATACTGTAATGCTCCCTCTCAAGTCATTCAAGGGGGATGGGGACTGCACAGAAGCCACCCCTCTGGGCACTACCACATTTCCACATGCCCCCTTCTCCCTCCAGAATTTCTCAGACAGGGACATGAGAAAAACATCTGCCAGTCTCATGCTGGCATTATCTTGAAATCTGAATTAGCATTTGCATTTATTTGGCAAAGGTTAATAGTATGCTTGTAATATTTTTAGTGATATAACATTGCTGAACTGATGTGACAGAAGTAAGATACGCCTAAAAATAATCTCAACCCCCAGTACTGTCTGGTCTGGAATTTTGTTTTCTTGATTTCATTTATTCATTTATTTATTTTTAAATACAGGATATCACCACTTGCAGAAGTGAAAAGGCTATGAACCAAAAAGTTCACAACCTAGGAGAAGGGGCTAAAGGACAGAAAATCAGAGGCAGAAGGCTAAGGACTTTTTACACCCCTAAAAATTAAGGGTTTGTTGGTGCTTTTTTTCCTAAAATAAATTTAGTAAGCTGAGACCAAATAAAACTTGTGTTACATACAGAAGCACTAAAATTACATAAAACTACATGTCACGAGAAAAAGAACATTGCTACCCATATTTTTTATTAGTTCTGATGCCTTCAGTCTGTGGCTTTCCTCTTGCAATACTATTAATTTCCATTCTGCTTACTGCAGTAGTTACCCATTGCAGACAAGGAGGCATCAGCTCAGGAGGAGAATTAAAAACAGTTGCATAATCTACTTGATATTTAATAAATAGAAATGCATAATACATGAACACTGCTGGAATAATGAATCACCCTACTCAACCAGATTATATTCTTCAACTCCTCACTTGTTTCAGATAAAACATTTCGAGATGTTTCAATTGTTATTAAAATAAGAAATGTGGACCCCAATTTTGGTATCCAGGTCCATGCCACAGCCTTTTTAACACTGCAGTATAATAAAATGGAACATTTTATAAAATGTTTGTTACACTAAGGCACTCCCCCACTACTCTGATAAGATACACTAAGTCAAGTCCAAATAAGACCACATTTATTCAATTCAAATAGCACTTCTCTTTCTCCAAGGAAAAACCCAAACCCAGAGAATACCCACTTGTTTCTCCTTTTCAAGAAATAAATATCTCCATGTTGCATGAGTACATCTAGGTTATATAGTAACTTCCCGGCAAACAGGAGAAACTGCATAAGATAGTCTATAAAACTAGGGTTGCAAGAGGAATGTAGGAACTAAACAACCCTATTTCTGCAGCCCTAACTACGCACCCTGCAGAAGCCCTAGTCTAACCTCCACAACCGCCAGCCTGGGTAAGGCAAGGAGGACCCAACACCAACGAAAGGAAGAGGCTTTGAGGGAACATGGCCTTCGTGAACTTTTAGGGCCCACCCTTGTAATGCTGAGGTGGTAGGAGGGAGGGAACAATCACATGCTCATGTCTTCCCATAATAACTAGCTCATCCCAATTTCACTAATTTCACAAATTTGATGAAAACCAGAAAGGCACCACCTCTGTGAAGCCAACAGTAAGACTCAGCTGCAATGTGTTTACACATTGGCCAGGGCTAGGATACAGCATTTATCAAACTCTAGCTGCAGGGGGCCAATGATGGAATTCGTGCACTTTTTAAGCCATAGCAACAGCCATTCTTCCCCAGGGTCACTAGCTGAAGTACCGAAAGCAAGACAAAGTTCCAGTGGAAACAGCGTATCACTAGTGTTTATTCCATGTAGGTTTTTTCCATCCTATATTGAGGTGGGGTGGTTTTCCAGTTCATTAGCTAGCTAGTCTCCCTGGCCAAAAAAATCAGCCCTTTTGCTCCCAGTGACCAACCAGCCTACCTATTATATGGTATTTAATGTGGTGTTATACATGCTACACTACAATGTAGTTTTCCAAGGAAAACAAATACTTCGAGTAGTGAAGGATTCAGATTGCAGCAAACAGAGTAAGCAAACATTGTGTTTGCACACCTGTGCAGCTTCAGCCCAACGTTGCCTTTTATCACCTGCAGCTGTAAGGCCAGACAGGCACTCGTTTGACAAAAAACAGGTGGACGCTTGTTTTTTTTGTTTTAAGACACAGGGCTTAAAACTGCTTGTCTGGATTGTAGTTTGAGGTACATGCAAATAGCTTTCTTTGGTACTGAAGAGTCATTTTTAACCGTACACTGCAGATATGTTCTAGTAAGTGGTACAAAGGCCCACAGACACTATACCAAAGCACTGTCATGTGCAAAGATACAGAGGTGGGGGGGGGAAGTGAGAAATATGGTCATACCTTTAACAGTATTAGTCCAAACAGGAAAAAAGCAAGAGTCTGTCTTAAGGCTCTCTACTCTTGTCAAGTGACTCATATCCCTGCACCTCTCAGAGAAGCATATGTGTAGCTAATTAAATACCTGCTTACTCCAAAGTGGGTCTGGGGCACAGCTGCAGGCTGATGGTGCTTACAAGGAAAGGGAGGTGGGAGCCCAGCTTTCAGTTTTGAGCCTCAGGTCAAGTGACTCACAGGATTTTTAAATCATTAAGTGCATGTCAGATCAGATCAGCCACCTGTCCTTGTGGGCTGGATACACAAATACACTCCAGCTTTTTTCTATTTGAGCCATATTTTTAAGTACCAAAATATGGCAAAGGAACAGACAAAAATCTAAGCTGTTCTTGAGTAAGTCCCTACTCAGACATCAATCCATAAGAAAGGATTTGACACCAATACCTGACTATATTCCAGACACACAGGAGCTTACCTTGAAACAATGATGAAAGGATAGTACAATCCTTGACTCAGAAAAGTGAAGCAAATGGCTATCATAAAACCTGCCAAGTTCATGGGCAAAGAGGATTCATTTCTGCTAACATTTCGGGAAACAAATTCTCTAGCCACAGAGGCAGAAACAAGCTTATAAAAAGTTAAAGCTGTATTGAATATTTTAGAATAGTTCATTTGGAAGGGACCTGCAATGTCCAACTAGCCATCTAGTCCAACTGCCTCCTCTGGACCTACCACTACCTCTTCCCAAAATCAGGATGGCAAGAACTACACATATAAGGTGCAAAAATCTTAAATCAACAAATTGAAAAACTATTCTCTGAAATTCCTGCTTTAAGAATTATGCAATTTCGTTTTAGAAATTGTACTTTTAGGAAGAAAATGCCTGTAAACAATTAACAATTATCTTTCTTACTCTTCTACATTTTTCCGTTGTACCTCCCAGCCAGCATTAGAAGCATGGTACTCCAGCCTTACTCAATAATGAGGCCATTTGAAAGTGTATAAGCTCCTATCTTGCTACCCTCTTTTCTGAGGAAAAGGATAAAGACCATATTTACAAATATCTGGACTTTTGAACAAAAACAAGGGAACAGCAGTACTCCAGACTAGCTGTGTAAGCAAACAACTAGTTTGTCACTGAATTTCTCTTTGTAAGAATATTGTTTTGCAGCTCTTTCTGGCTCTGCTCTTTGACACTAATGTTGTTTCCTAAAGATGCCAAAAGAAAACACCCCCACCCCTGTTCACAGTCAAGTAAGCTCTTTCCCTCAAAAAAAAATCACTTGAAATTACATATACATACACACACTTTAGAGCTAAACTGGCACAGTCTCCTGGCCTCAAAAACCAAGGTTCTGTTACATGTGCCTTCATCAACAAGAGAGCTGTATAGGACCATAGAAAAACTATGGTTAGATGGGATCTCTAGAATCCCCTTTAACTTCCCATCTAGTTCCAACACCTGCTTAAAACAGGGCTAATTCCAGAGTTCAATAACGGAACCCAGAATTGTCCAGTTGAGCTTGGAGCTTATCTGATGTGAGGGCAATCTGGCTGTGGTATCTGTCACCCCACTGACTGCCAGGGTTGA
This sequence comes from Oreocharis arfaki, assembly GCA_013398015.1. Lineage (NCBI taxonomy): Eukaryota > Metazoa > Chordata > Aves > Passeriformes > Paramythiidae > Oreocharis > Oreocharis arfaki. Next base: position 331,688 of record VZRR01001427.1, on the reverse strand, counting down.
TTCAGCTGATGTGGCTGTTTAGGCAGGTGTTCCTTTCCTCCCTCAACACTCCATGTGTGTCCCTCCCAAAACTGCACACTCAGTCAAACAGGACGACCTGCCTGATGGAGATGGTCCCATTCTGTGATCTCAGGATGGAGACTCCCGAAGAAGGATACAAGCCTCTCCAGGCAACCTATTCCTTCTACTTTATTCCCTTTTGCCAAGGACATTTTGTTTCTTTGTAACCAAGAAAGTAAGTCAGAACTACAATAATATCGTTATTCTGGTTGTTCTCATTACTACACCAAGGTCTTCCTGCTAGGAGCACTGGTTCCAGTCCTATTGCTGGGCTCTTCTGAGAAAGTTTAGGTTCTACTTTCTCTGTAGCGATGAATTAGGCAGTTGAAAACAGCAATGAGATCTTATCTCCCGGTCACTGATATCCATTTTATCTTCAGAAGCCCTGCGCTGGGCACTTTTCCAGCTCCATTCTCCCAAATGGTAAACAAGAGTAATCCTTTCCACCAGTTTGCTGGCTACATTCTTGCTGATGCAGCCAAGACCTTGGCCTTTAACACTGCAAGGGCACAGAGCTGACTCAGCCTAGTGTCCACAACTTTTAGATTCTTTAAAAAAACCAAAACCAAACAAAACACACAAACACACACACACAAAACCCACCCCAAAAACAAATCAAACACAACCCACACATGAAGCTGCTCCCAGCCCACACTGTTATCTGGAGGCTGTTCTAATCAAGGCACAGGTGTCTTCACTGAACTTCATGAGGTTCTGTTTGCCCATTCCTCCTTCTTGCTGAGCTCCCACCTATCACAGGCTGCTGTGCTGTCAAACACTCTCCTCCCTTTGGTGTCATCTGCAAACCTGGTGAGGATGATCTTCATCCCATCATCCACATCAATGAAAAAAGCATTGAGTACGATGAACACTCAAGAAGCCCCACGGATACATGCATTATGACCAGGCACCTTTGAAGAATCACTTAGAGTGTCCAGGCTGTCACTACTAAGTAAAAAATGAGCAAACAGAATACACTTTACAGGACATAGTATATCTTTGTCTAAGCACACAGAGTTGGAAGGTCCTACCTTGTTAAAGGTATGAAAGATTAAGACTAGCTGACTATCATGGTAAATTCTCTGCGTAAAAAACAAGTAGGAAACAGCCAAACATGAAGTGCTCAATACCATAAATTCAAAATTAATAATCAGCTGCTATTTTTTATCTGTATAACCAAAAATTGTGAGTTGGTGCAGTGAAATTGCCAGTGTACAGGCAAGGCTGCCTGTTACTACTGTAACACAGGAACGGTGCACACAGGCCACGCAGTCCTAAGCCAAGGGAGGAGAGAAAAAAGCAGCACCCATATCTAACTGAAAGTATGACCCTAGACCCAGATAAACTACTTGGCACTGAAATACTAAATCTTTGGGGAAAGGGTACAATTTTGGCCCACCTTGGAGCTCCTTAATATAACAATAGTAAAAGTCAACCAGGGATGATGAGATTAGGAGTGATGGGGCTTCACAGCTCACTTCATTGCATTGAGACACTGAGCAATAGCAGCAATGCAGAGCAGCACTGTAGCATCCTTGAATTGCACAAACATATTGAAACACAGCATCCCCATCCTATAGGTAAAGAAAATACAGTAATCTGACTTAAAACAGCAAGAAGAAACAGAGGATGCAACTGCCAGCTGCCACAGAGGCACATGGCTGCACAGAACAGAAAGAGCAAAAGCTTCTCTAAGTGTACATAGAGCTTTTTGTATCTCTTCAACTCCCAATCTAACAAGACACACAAGATTAGCACGAAAACAAACACTAGGCAAGCAAGCCTTTTACCTGCAGTAAAAAGACACTGGCTTTTTGTTAGCATGAAGTAAATTCAAGAACCTTCAATACAGGTTAGCAAAGACAAAGAAATTTCTCGTGTGTTTTTGTTTTTCTTTTAAAATAAGAATAAACAATACAATTCAGGGTCTTAAAAACGTGACTGGATTTGTCTGTAAGCTCTGGCATACACAAGAGCAGAAAAACTTTAATGTTATTGGATAATGAATTGTAGTGGGAGTCTACTAAACCAGTTGGATTTTCTACCTCTGCCATCAACTTCATATGAGAACCTTGTCAGTAGTTCTAATGCCTTCACTCTCTTAAAACAAAATGCAGTTAAGTACATAAGAACAGTTTTCTTTCTCAAGATCTCACACAGTTCTCTCAGAGTCCTCATTCCTAAAACTCACGCTAACTTCACAGATCAACTACTCCATGGAAGATGCTCCAAGAAGCCTACCAAACAAAGCTACAGCCAGACACAAGAACACTGCTAATTTCAGTCTTGAATATTTGCCTTATTCCCAAATAACCTATAGCTGCGTCAGTTACAGCTAGAAACCCTTTAGAGACCACAGCTGCCCTTTTTCTCACCTCCTGTCACAAAAACTGAAACACAGTTTTCTTTTTGTTGTCCATTCTAGAAGTCAGGCTTTCCAAGATACAGTAAAAAACTCCACATGCAGAGCCAATATTTATTGGGCCACCTCACTTTAGGGGTCCAGGTGTTCTCAGACTACCTAAATAAATCATGTTTCATTTCTTACTAAAGTACTGTAATTTTACACAGGAAGGAAAAAAGAAAACAAGCCCTAGTGGAGGAAGGGGGGAGTAACAGCTTATTTCCATGCTAAACCTTGATGCAGGTTACTACTGCCTTGTTTAGTATAAGCAAGTACTACAGATTTATCAGACAATTTCCCTTTTTTGTTTCCTTAAACAATGAAAAGTACAAGCATCCTCAAATTACCTGTACTGACCAAGGAAATGAGTTACGCAAGAAGCTTAATATCAAAATGCATTAGGATAAAGCTAAAGCTGCTGCAAACACATTCCTTAACCAAGGAATCCTGGAGTTAATTCAGCTTTCATCCCACCACCTGTAAATTGTTACCATTCCCACCATTTTAAGTTTTAATTTTCTGTCAGTATAATGGGTTACTCCAGCTGGCACAGCTGGAAATCTGGAAATCACAATAAAAAATCCTTCTGTCTTTAAAAACCTCATCAATTAGGGTTGAATTAAACCACGAGCAGCATTTGAGTTCCAGTATATGCACCCTTTCTACCCCCTCCAGATTCTGGAGTGCTCAAAAATGGATTTCTAGTAAGAGAAGAGCCACATGGCTCATTAATTTCAGCAAAACAAGGGTGCCAATTCATGCCTACAAAAAAAGTGCTATAGTGTAAATCTCTCATTCCTGTTACATGAGAGTGGAGAAAACATTTCCTAACATGGCTCATGAGTGGCTACACTTCTGACCTGAAGACAACTGAGGGAGGGTCCATGAGGGGAGAGGCTTCCTGCCTGTTACAAGACGGTTGGAAAAACGCTTTCAGCCGTATTCAACTCAAGTTACAGCCAAGCTTTCCCTACCTCCCACCTGAGTGCAAACTCCCTTCACGACTACTTGGGCTCTTCTCTCCTGAGCAAACACCACACCTGTATCCCATGGTTTCCACACAACAAAACACATCTCAGCTCTGCACACCAAAAGCTCTGCTTCCTCAACCCGCTTAGCCCAGGTACCTGCATATACTCAGACATATACAGTCTGGGCTTGGCAGCTGCTGTACAGCTTGTGTTTAGGGTTTTTTGCTTTAGAACAGCAATTATTTCCAGCATTTGACAGGTGCAAAGCTAAGAAACCTCCTTTGTTTCTCCTGGTCTACAGACAGTTAACCCCCACTGTTTAAACTTTAACTCGTGAAAGGTGAAACAGATTTTTCTTTCATTGTTCAAGCTCAGTGAGCCTCCCACACTGACATGCAACTGAAGCAGACCAAAACATATTAAATGTTGTCCTTACAACTACTGAGGTAAGTGTAACAAGCAGTAGTTAATTTTTCTGATTAAAACTAAGCCATTACCATCATCTCCACTTCCAAAGTGGCAGTGATGAATGACTAGGGGTGTTTCTTAACTTCATCTTTAAAAATAATGTGACTGTTTTAAAAGTTCAAGGAACACCCAGAATCCATTGCACTTTCTTTAACCATTTTATAATCTTCAAGGACCAAAAAAACTAGCTTTACAGACACACTTCAAGCCACTGTGCCCATAACTGTTCCTGAGCAATGTCAGTTGGCCAGCCTCTTCATGAGTTATAATGAAACACCATTTAAAAATGCCATTTGTTGAGCTTTAACTATTCCACTCAGTTATGAAATGGGCCCAGAAGGCACAGAGTTATTTCCTCAAGAAACCATTAACATTCGGTAAACAAAGTGTATCTGGTAACTACACCTCCATCTGCAAGAACACATATAACCTCCACTATCTCCCTCCACCACCTGTCAAACCTTTGGCTTCACAGGTCACTGGGGTGTGTGGATGCAGAGCAGGAGAGGCCAGAGAGACTCTGACATCTCTGCACCTCTTGGCCGTCTTCATCGTGGAAATATAATTATTCTATTAGCGGTCATTTAAAAACAATTTTAGGATTACCAAACTCAAATCAAGTACTACTTGGCTGCTGTATTTTTCAGATTGCTTACGAACAGTATTCTACCAGTTGGTCAATGCCTTATTTTTCAGCTCAAAACCCCTCCCCTGCAGTAGACTGTAATTTCTAGAGTATCTGATTAATTCTGGAAACTCCAGCGTGAAATCCTAACTCTGAGAACTGTGAAATCACAGTTCTCTTTCAAGAATAAGACTGAAGACCCAGTAGAGACTGACTGCACTGAGTACACCGAGGTAGGACAGCTTTCCCTCCAAACACAACTCCAGGATTCAGCAGGCTGCATCCCAACCACCCAATCAGCAACCAGAGAGCCTCTGCTGCCTCTGCTTTCAGTGATTCAGAACTATTCAAGCAATAGCTGAACTGCGCAGCACAAATGCAGAATAGAGGTGAACAAGGGAGCAGTGTTGGGGGCAACAGCCACCAGCTTGGCAGCCTGGAAGACACATTCCAGTGAGGCAGGGAGCGCAGCATTATGTAGCAAATTGCTGTTGGTTTGTTTTCTAACTTAGAAAACAATGCACACAAAACTGTGGGTAAAACACACTATTTAGGTTTCAAAGTCAAAGACTCAAAATACAAAAATGCCAGTAGTGAGGTTACCCCCATACATTAATACTTCCTCCTGGTGCACTTGTAACACAATTATTTGCACAGGCTCATAAATTTCCCCATGACTCCCATCTCATCTCATGCTGGATAAGATCAATTTCCACTGTTTGTGTAATGAGGGCAACTGTACTTTCTATGATCTTTTTAATAGCCACGGCAAACATGATTTAGCAATCTCCAGAAGGAGAAAACATGATGCCCTAGTGAAGATCCCTGATTATCCCCCAAAGAAACCCCAAACCCCCAAAACAACAACAACAAAACCAGAAACCCACCCACAACCCAGTTTGGAAGGATGTTCCTGTTCCAGAATTCATTTATACTTGCAAATTGTGCCTACATTCCTTTTAGAACACACTGCCCTGGGTGGAGCCTGCCTGACTTGCAGAAGCTGCTTTCACCAAGAGGCACTGGGCCTGGAAGGTCACAGCTACAGCTTAAGGTTGAAAAGCAAGAAACCTGTGGCAGTAACACATCAGATGACTGAGCCTGGGGATACATTTGACCCTATTCCCACTTACTAAGTTTCCAAACACTAACAAACAAAGAATACCATGAAGCTCTGACCACCGAGAATTATGTGAAAATAAATTAAGCCATTTGTGTAAAGCACTTGCATATTACAGGGATGGGAAGTACAGAAAAAACACAAGAACATTAAAAATCATGCCCTCTGCAAGGGTTTGCAAGTTTTAAAAAGTATTAGATACCAGTAAACAACACCTGAGAATGTGCCATGGAAGTTGCATCACAACACTGAAAATGGCAGCTAACACCAGCAAGTAGTCACTAAGAACTGTCACAAGGTACAAAACCAAGGCTGCATAGCTGTTCTTTGTATTGATCTTCATTTCTGAGTGATTGATTCTGCAAATTCAGTAATACTTTCTATAGCTCTAGATCTGCAGCTATGAGAGAAAGGAATTGTCACCAATACAGAGCGAAGGCTGCAGAGATAGCTACTGACCAAAGCTTTAGGTCTGAAATTATACAACAGATTTCTAGTTATAACATCTCCAGAGTGACTTCAGTCCTTCACTTTACAGACTTTCATTGCCTTTACTGTGTTTTATGGAAGCCTAAAGAACTGCTTGAAAGAATGGAAGAAACCTGACTACAGATTCTTCCTCTGCTAAATCTGATGTAGGTACAGTAACAGGTCTTAAACCGTCAGAAATGTTTTTGTTGAGCCAGGGGCAGGGTAGTTTTCAGCTCAACAGACTCCAGGCAAAAGGGTGGTACCACAGTAAAACACTTCAAGAGTATAACACAATTACTTTGGTTTGGGTTTTTTCTCTCCCCCTAAGTCAATCTGTGTCTAACAAAGCAGACATTCACATTCTTATTTCAAATTTACTGTTTTTCTGTATTTTTACATGCTGAGTTTTATGTTGTTTAAAGAGGTCTCCTATGATGTAACAGAAGGCATGAGATACAAATAGAAAAGAAAGACTTTTATTAAAATGTTTGTCCACACTTGATTCTTTGAAACTATTATTTAGCTAAAGATCTGGTAAAAATCTGCCTCAATGCATTTTATGGGAAGAGCTACAAGGAAAATCACCTGCTCATTTGTGGTCCACACACAAAAAATATCTTTTACCAATACATCAAAAGTAAAAACCAGTTCTTATTCTGATATCCATCATGTTTGAAGAAACTTATCCTCAAAGAATGCACAGATGTTTATGGATTTACCATATTCCATGTAAAGCAGAAGTCTGTCCTTCTCTAAACCCACCATATTTTAAAAAATTACCAAAAAAATTGTGCAATTACCAACAAGACAAAGCAAACTACACGAGATTTGCAAGAAAATCTAAAACTTACCCAAATAATTGGTACCATAGAAGAAACTATCACAATCTCTCTAGTATTTCTGTTAAAACACATGTTCCATGGTTGCTATTTACATAAAATAACTCTGCGTCAGTAAAGAAAATCACAGACACTGGAGACCTGACATTTTTCACATAAATCTATTCCTGGAATCACCTGACATCCATCATCCTGGCATGAGGTAAACACTGATAAACCAGGATGCCTGCTTCACCTTCCACAAACCAAAAAAAAATTTCTGCTTTTAATCTGACAGGACAGTTTAAGGCTTATTTTGCCAGTGTTTCTGAATTAGTAACCGCCACGGGAACTTACGAGTTAAGGGGCAGAAGGTTTGTTAAGTCTGCATCTTCTGAGGAAATTTCACCTTGAGGCCAGAAATTGAGTTGTTAAATACACCAACAATTTACCCTGACACCACTTTTTGCCAGGAAGGTTGTATCAAACATACCAGGCCCCTGTAGAAGTGACTACACGGGGATTTTTCAGTGTCTTGCTTCCAGTCTTCGCTAAGGCACATCTGTAAGCTATCTGGGATTCCTTTGCATAAGTGAGCAAACAGGATGGAACAGCTCAGTGCCAGGAAGTTTCATTAGCAGTTTTCAAGTATTAACATCAAAGATTAGATCAACACAAAGTAACAACTTCAATTCAGCATTAGGGCATAGGTGTAGCACTTCCTAGTGGCCTTTGTATACACCTTATCAGTATTCCTTCCCCTCCGTATTTTGAATGTATTTTCAATTGAGAGATAAACAAGGATGCAAATTTCAGAATGACTCCCAAGGCAGTAACCCCAACCAACAAAAATCATGTATATGTTTATGGGAAAATATTTTGAGTATGAATTTAACCTGCAATTTATGTTTCACAGATGACTTCTCTGGAAATTGCCATAACAAAGTGCTAATTGTAACTGCTGACAAAGCTACCCATGTTTCTTACTGCTGTGGCTCTTATCACCCCATTATCTCCTTTTGTAAGGCCACAGGTAAGTCTGGAAGGAAGTGGGAAAGTCCTTGGTCTCTTCAGTAGTAACTCCTTAGAGCCAGAGTTACAGTCACATAACTTCCACAGAATAAAGCTTGCTCTACATCCATAAAGAAGTGGATGCCAGACACAACCACTCTGCTTAAGAATGTAATGCCTTAATACTTCCCAATGATACCATTTTTGATAAAAAAAGTAAAATTTTGCTCTTGAAGAGACATATAACAATATCCTTAGGTGATATAAAGCTAGCACATAACCAGGAATCTTAACAGAGATATAGAAACACACAGAGAGGCATATATATTTTTTTATATTACACATAAAAACATTTTTAAGTAATATACAAACCTGGAGTGCTTGATATAGCAGTTTTTATTATAATTGCGATCCTACAAGTAAAGAAGAACTTGGGGATTGGAACTAGGTGATCTTGAAGGTCCTTTCCAACCCTGGCCATTTGTGATTCATTCTAAGAAGGAGGTGGTTTGTTTGTTGTTTGGGTTCGTTGGTTCTGGGTTGTTTGGGTTTGGGGGTTTTTTTGGGTTCTCCACCCCACAGCTGCCAAATGCTGTATTTCTCTGCAGACAACTATGGACATTGTGAATGCACAGATCAGCACAACCAGCCCATGCTTATGTGCAGAGAGAGTAAAGCAACAAATAAAGACTACTTAAATTACATGAGGAACTATTATTTTGTGCACATACAATAGCAACGAGGAAGTTGGATAACCTACAACAGTGAAGAGGGAATATTTGTGTTAGCCATTGCTTAGCTCTGGGGGACTGCTCAGAACATAACCAACTCTGATAAGGAAAACAGACAAGAGACCTTAGGAATTACTGATCCATACTTTTATGTTCCAGTTGTACTTACTTAACTTCTCAACCTGCATGGATACTAATACCAATGAACAAAATAATTCAACATAATTTTATTAGACATCAAAAACTATAAACAAACTTTTTTTGGCTTAAGTTAATTTTAAAGAAATATTTAAACAGTTTCAGGAATTTAATTAAAGCAGTTTGTTTTAAACTTACTAGAGGAAAGCAATTGTCCTATGCTATTTTTGAGTATTTTCTTGTTCTCCATCTATGATACAAACGCCTTACAATCCAGATTTAACTTAAGCCTTCCTAATACGTGGGTTCATCTTGTAAAGCCTTGGGAATCCTAGGAGACAAAGTACCAGAAACAATGTTAAGGTATTTAATAAGGCACAGCTGCCTTTGAACTGCCTATATTCTCCACTCTCCTTTCAGTCTTAACGACCGGTTATACAGGAGGACAGAGAGCAATGGCCTTGTAAAACAGCTCAGTAAGAAGAGGTCCAGAAGCAGAGCTGGTCATCTGTGGGCACAGAGAGCTGCTTTAACTGAAGATGGCTGCTTTATTTCCAAACCTGTCTCAGAGTTCTTGGACAGTTAACTGAGATAAACAAATACAAGCAAAATCATTTTCACTGCTGGTATAACTCAAGTTCACCAACCCCAGGTAATAATACATCTTTTTCCCCCCATCACCTGCAGGGATATCCTGGAAAACAGCCCTACTTGTGAGTATATTGCTATGAAACAGTGTGAGTTTTTCCAAAATATAATCATTTTCCCCAGAAGATCTTACATCAGGTTTTGTTGCACTATTATTGCAACAATGTGCCATTAATTCCTATGTGGGATCCAGTGTATTAGTCAAAGATAAAGGGAAATCACTTATCTCACAAGAGGTTTTGCAAATATACTCAACTTGGATTACAAGTTCCAATTCAGACAGAGTCTTCCCTGTCTCTTAAAAGCAAACACCAAGACACACATGCTACAACTCTAACAAATCAGCTCGTAATACCTACTAGCCATGCTCGCCTCTTGTATGCATTCACATAGCAAGATATATTTTTCCCTCAGAAATGCAAACTGAATCCCTGTGCAGCTGAATAAAAGATGGTTGGGCTAATGGTTCAGTGTGTCCACATCACTGCTATAGATAAGTATCCTTATAAAACAATAAAGCCAACCAAAGGAAAACAACAACAACACAATCCAAATTTACTGTGGGTCCGTAACAAAACCTCTTATTGTGCAACTTCAGATCTCAATGCTGAGAAAAAGGTCACCTTGTTAAAACATACTGCAAGCTTCTCATTATCATTCAAGTCAAAGTAAGAAAAAATATTCTTACTGAAAAAGTTTGCTTCTTCCTATTGTAAACATATCAAAATTAGAAACCAAGAAAAAAAAAGCATTACAACTCTGCACTGGAGAAGTAAAAAAACCCCTTGAACAGTGATGCAATGATTTTCTAACTCTATTTCAAACCTCAAATCCTCAGGACAGTAGGCAAAGGTTAACAAAAGAGCACCAAGGCTGCAAACAGGTGCATGTCCCTATCAGGGAAGATGAGAAAAGAACACGTAGCATCAGCCACAAGTAAAGCTACTTAAAGCACATTTTGAGAAGACAAAATAAAGCTGCTCCGTCTCTCCATCCTGCTACCTGCTATCTGCCCAAGAGGCCACAATGCAAAGCCACATCTCTGGCAGGGGGTGAAGCTGGTAGCAGCTGTGTCACCACAACAGTGATTCTTCTCTGTCCCCAGCAGGGAGCAGGGGAGAGAGAAGAATAATGGGGCAACTCAGTGTGTTCTCTTCACATGGAAATATTGCAACAAGCAGTGATTCCCAGCTGGAAACCTTGTTATGTAAGTAGTATCATTTAGGATGTTGGAGGAAGTCAGTTACAGCCCATTCTCCTCAATCCAAACATACTCCCTGACCATTTTCTTAGAATATGACAGTGTCATCTTAGCATGCGGTTTCTGAGCAATAGGCACAAGAAATTCAAGATCAGCACACTGCATCTCAACCACAGCACCAGTGAAGAATCACAGCAACAGAGTGCGCAATACCTGGCTTATTCTCATTAAATGTTCTTCCTACAAGAATTGTAATGTGTTAAGTAACATTTCACAACAGCTTAGCTTAAAAATTTTGCAACAAGCATGCTTCACTGGTGTGTTTTGTGAAATACAAATGGAAACCACAAAACCAAGAGCATGCACTGCTTGCTGTAAAAACTGTGAACTGTTGACTTAAAAAACATGTTGCTCAAGAGATATTTTAACACTGCATTAGGCCATTAACACTGAAAACCAATGTATTTCAAATATGAAACAAATAATCCCTTTCCTTGTGAGAGGAAGCCAAGAGGGACCTGGGTGTGCTGCTGGATGAAATACTGCACTTCCATCATCAGTGTGCCCTTGCAGCCCAGAACGCCAGTTGTACCCTGGGCTGCATCCAAAGCAGTGTGGGCGGCAGGGCCAGGGAGGGGATTCTGCCCCTCTGCTCTGCTCTGGTGGGACCCCACCTGCAGTGCTGCATCCAGCTCTGCCATCTCCAGCACAGAAAGGACAGCACCTGTTGATGTGGCTTCAGAGGACGCGACAGAGATGATCAGAGGTCTGGAGCACCTCTCCTATGAGGAAAGGCTGAGAGAGTTGGGGTTGTTCAGCCTGGAGAGAAGAAGGCTCCAGGGAGGCCTTTCCTTACATAATGAGGGCTTATAGGAAAAATGGGGACAGACTTCATAATAGGGCCTGTTGTGATAGGACAAAGGGTAATGGTTTCAAACTAAAGAGTTTGTCTAGAGAGGTGGTGGAGGATCCATCCCTGGAAACACTCAAGGCCAGGCTGGACAGAACTCTGATCTAGTTTAAGACGCTCCTGTTCATTGAAGGGGGTTGGACAAGGTGACCTTTAAAGGTCCCTTCCTATCCAGACCATTCCGTGATTCTGTGATAGTGAATTCTACAAAGTAATCACATTCTGAAGCTCCAGGTTTACCATACATTGAATTTATATTTGTTTAGGACTAAATTAGAAGCAACTCTGCTGAGCCATAGAGAGAAGGTCAAAACAAAGCCTGTGAAAAAACACATCCGACCTGTTTTCTAGAATGCTTGAGTATATTACATACATGTATACATAAATAGTCAAACACAGGTTATAAATGCAATTACAAGCTATAGGACGAAAAGAGGCCACATAAATTTCATATGTATAAAACCAAAATAACCATAGCTTCCACTTCTCTTGTAAAAGTTCATCCATTTCAAAAATCCTTCCATTTTTGGTCTTTCCCTTTGAGTAGCTTAAATGTCTTTGCTGGTTCAGTCCAACACAGTTCATATAACTAAGCTAGCAAATGTGTCTAATACTGGCTAAACAAGAAAGCTCCTACTAACAGCAAGAAATAAAATATGAAAAGAGGCAATGTCTGAAAGAATAATTTCAAGTTCAGATATTATATCCTAAAAAGGCAGTATCTGAAGCTAAGAGCAATCTGAAGTAAAAATTCCATTTCCTGTACCTTTCCTTGTGTAAGAAGTTTTACAGTCTGGATTCAGAATCCTAATTAAACATGGTATGCTTTTCTGAAAGAATGCAAAAGAAAATTCTTCATTGTATTTAGGATACAGCCATTGTTACATCTTTTCTGTCTCTAAATAACATTTCTCACTCATCTTCATTTTTTGGAGTAGCAGGTATCAATTTTACAGCTCCACAAAGTAAATGTTCCTATCTGATGACTGCTGTAAGGTAAAAGCATACAAACTAGTCATCTGTTAAAGAAATGGGCTACATTAAAAAAGCACAGGGAGACACAAAATAAAAACTGGAAGTATATGGAGTATTTAGGAAAAAAAATCCATGCTACCCAGTTGGATTGAGGTAATCAGAGATTGCTTCTACAGTGAGTTTTGCTATATTTTAGACAATTTTATTTAACACTGTACTTTTGTAAAAAAAGAGTCTCTGCCTCTTCACTACTGGGTTTCCCTTGAGATTATGCTAATAAAATATAATAGACCCAAGGACAACAATAGGTTTTTTTCCTACTTGGAGTAAACACATATAAAATTTCTTGGTGAGTATTTGTATTATATTGGTAGCTGGAGGCACTAACAAGGGTCAGTTTCCATTGTGCTGTGAGCTGTAAAACCAATACATGAAAAAAGGTGACTATTCATCCTGTTAAAAGTAGTTACCAGACATTATCTCTTAGGAAAGTTTCAAATTCAAACACATATTTGGAATGAAACAATTCTGTGGTCAACTATGTCTTGCTGTTGGCCTGTGTTTCTGCCTTTTTTTTTCATTGAAAGCTAAAAAGAAAATTTTACAAGTAAAGAAAAAATCCTGGATAAAAAGTAAAATTCAAAAGAAACAGTTGTCTATGCTCGTGTCCCTCCCAAGAGCAGTGCACCATGGGTCAAGTCAGCAGCTGAGGTGTGCAATGCCAAATGTGAACTGCTGTACTGCACTGGTAGTATCCCAACTTGCCCTGACTAAATGTGCCACAATAAAATCCAAGCATAGCACCAGTCTTTGCAGATGCATGTTAAACAGAGACGAGAATTACATCGGGACTCGGTGTAAAAAACAACAGCTTTGTTGAATACAGCCAGAACAGAAAAATCCCCAACACTATTTTTGCTCTTTGTGAGTGAGCATCTAACAACCATGGGACAAAAGCTTTCAGAAGTATGAGAGAAGATGCTTTTGACACTCAAGCTCACCTGAACAAGCAAGCGTTCTCTGTTTTAGAACAAACACCCATAAAATATCAGTAGATAATCTTTTGAACTAAAACCAAATAAAATCATACTTGTCAGTAATGACAAATTTAGACTGTCAATTTTTGCATTAGTCCTGCTACACCAAGTTTCTGCATGTTTTCCTATGCTCCCTCCCTAGGAAAAGTCAGGCCTGCTAGGACAACAGCCAACATGCAGCTAATTAGATAAACAGTCAAAGCTACCAACCACCTGCTTCCAGCAATCAGAGCATTAACCTTTTCTGCTCAATTCATCTGTCTGAAATGGTAGAACAAAACACCTGCTAACATAGGGGGTCATATAATATGCAAAACACTGATTCTGTAAAGCTCATATAACCCATCCTAAAACAGCTAACAAGAACTGCTAATCGTATTACTGAATCACCCTTTCATCATTCTACTGTATTTCATATATTCTGGTCTACTCGTTAAGAGCTCAAAAGAGCAAGGGGAAAAAGGAAAACAAAACCAACAAAACATTCCATTCTTTTTCACCTCTTATGACTGTACTTTCTGTATGCAGGCAAACCAAACCAAGCAGAGCTCTGTCCTGATCCTGTCCCACGTTATTTCAATGGACGTCAATTAATATTACGTCCTCTCAGTAATGCTATTGCTTATTTGAGGCAAATCTAAAATCTCTTCATATCTCCTGCACTTTTTAGTGCTGGAGAAAGTAATTTGGTTACCTCTCAAGAAAAGAAAGAAACAAGAAATTCCTCAACAGATGGAAGGTGAATGTCACATGGCAGAAGCAGCAAGAATTCCGACAGCACATCCCCAAATTAATTGCAACACAAAGTTCAGCTTCAGTAGTCCACTACTGGGCACAGTCTGCTTGGATAAGTCATAAATACCATTCCAAGGACAAGAAAGTGTACACAGCCTACTGTTTGAAGTAATAAAAAGACACACTACAATGTCTCAGACTGCTGCTGTTTCCAGCAGTTGTCCGCTATCTCACCACTGTTTGAATCACAAGCTCCTCAGGAATTGTCACCAGCTCTTTGCTTTGGCAAACTCCATAGGGGCATTTTCCTCCTGAAGGCATGCTGACTTACAAACTGTTAATATTCTGATTCCATTCACATTCCTTAAATTCACGTACACAGTGGTGGATTTTATTCTTCTATTACACCACAACCCAAACTAGACTTTTAAAGTCTTTATTTAGTAGCCTGTTTTTTGAACTGTGAACAGAAAACACTCCAATCCAATAAGGACAAACTAGAGGTTAAGGTGCTAATCTGAAATATGAGTTAAATCAAGGGAGGAACTTGGTCATGAGAAATCATTGTCCCCATCCTGTTAAAACAGGCAAGACATTTCAAACAGATTTTAACATATTTTTCGTGCACAATAATGGGAAACCAAGTATAGTTTTGCTCAAATGTCTCCAATCCCTCAAAAAGCCTCTTTAAAGCCCTTGATTAAGTAACAAAACAAACCTGCAATTTCTGGCCCAAAACAGTGCCTCCATCTTCCTGACGGTTTCTGCTGTATCTGTCCCTGGTCTGGGCAAACAGGGGGTCACCAGCACTAAGGGCCCAAGAGAATAGCCCATCCCCAAAGCAAGCAAGTGGCAGAACCACATGAGAAACACTAGGAAAGCCCAATACTTACTTTCGCTAATTTTAACTCTGTCTGGAGAGGTCTCCTAAAATCATGTAATTTGAACAAGCCTGAGAGGAAGGGGAAGAACTGTTTTGGTTTTTAACTAAAGATAACATCAGCAATGCAGTCTGAAGAGAATTAGATATCCTTTTCAGTGTTGCTCATTTTCTTAAAACAGGTTTCAGATGGTTATACATGCATGCAACTGCTTGTTCTAAAATGCTGAAAGAAGACCCAAGTGACAAGACAAGTGACAGGACCCAAGGCAATGGCACGAAGCTGTGTCAGGAGAGGTTTAGGTCGGATATTAGTAAAAGGTTCTTCATCCAGAGGGTGATTGGGCACTGGCTCCCCAGGGAAGTGGTCAGAGGACCAAGCCTGACAGAGCTCAAGAAGTGTTTGGACAATGCTCTCAGGCACATGGTGTGACTCTTGGGGATGGTCCTGCGCAGGGCCAGGACTCGATAAGCCTTATGGGTCCATTTCAACTCTGGATATTCTGCAATTCTATGGTACCTGTGTCCCCATTTTGGTTGACAAGGAGAAAGGTGAAAGCATTACTCCATGAACTACCAGGAGAGCTATACTTTTTAAATCAGAAGTCTTCCTTGTTTACCCATATCGCTGAAGTGTAATGGTTGATTGCATTTGTTTGCAAAGGAACGTGTATCTTGTATGTTTAGCAATGAACTTAACTGATTTTCAGTGTCTGTAAACACTGTCTGCGAAGCACCACTGCTCCTGGAGCCTACATAGCTGGGGACCTGTAACTACAGCCTCATCAAAAAGTTCAAATACAGATATATGAAGTCACAAAGTAGAATTGGCCTCTCATGTCCTGGCAATATTTTCTTCTCTGAAATGGCGATCAAATGTACATTAGTCTCTAATGATCTGGCTCAAGACATAAAAAGTATGTAAGAGCTAATTAGCCCACTAAAGCATCTGAGGCTTAATCAGCACTGCGCTAACATCTCAAAGCATCATATCATGGAGTACTTAAAGCAGTCCCAAATGCGTTCATATCAGAATAGAAAAAAATTCTAGAATCACATTTAGAAGTTGATTTTAACAGGGGCTGTTCTTGTACTTTTTTTTTTTTTTTAAACCTTTTAAGATATTAAACTAAAGTGCACCCAAGTTTATAACCCAGGCTTTTGCAAATCTCTGCAAAACGTGGCCATGTAACACATGCAATCACAAGCAGTCCCTAATCCTTTTATCTTCTAAATACTATGCAATGGAAAGCACTCAGTTCTATATGGTGTGCTTTTTCTGTGCATTTTATAACATCATGTCAACCAGCTTTTAACACTCTCTTTTACGGCAGAGATGAGGGCAAGAAAAAGAACACACTCAAATGCAGCTAAAAAACTCCACTAACAAACATCATTTAAATCACAGAATTCTTCACCAACATCTATGTCTTCCATCAGTTTAAGACACTAAGAGCATGGATGACAACGTTCAGTAAGTTTAAAAAGAAGAAAAAATACTTACTAGATTGGCAAGGTTTTAAATAAAGACTTCAGTTTAATAACATTTTTGTTCTAAGCCTATAAAATCTTTCTGCAGCACTTGGAAGTCAGAGAGCATTTGGAGTCAATTATGCTCCTTGGTAAAGCTTGACCAAATACAGAACTGTGAAACTGGTATTGCTTAAGCTGAGAAACCTTAACTTGTAGAAAGAACATTTAAAAAATTCATTGTTATGTAATATGGATGGGCACAGCTGCACAAAAAACCAAAATCTCAAATGGTCAAGTAGAAAACCCTTCTAGAAATTTTTGCCAGGAAAACACAGAAGATTAAAGAAAAAAAGAAAATCTGTTGGACATAACAGAAATATTCAGTGTTTTCAGCTAACTAATTTGTACACATTACATCAAAGATTAGAGCACTTCCTAAAATAAAATTACTTCTTTATGACACAGAATGATTTTAAAATTAATTTTGGTTAATCATGTGTGATTGCTGAGATCTTAATACATCTCCTACATCTGTAAACATGTAAATGTTGTGCCTAAATCTATTCCAATCAAGGTTTTGATGAAGCAACTTCAGCAGTCACCTAAGCTTCTCTAGTTGCTCTTAGAAAAGTGATTTTAAATTCTAGTTAATTGATTTACAGCGTCCACTCAAAACCAAGTAACTCCTATTGTCTGGGGAAGGAGGTCTTCTTGCACTGTGAACATAGCAGAAATCTGGAATACAAGCACTTCAACAATATGTGTGTCACTCTTTCATCGTGGCGAAAGGCTGGGTTTTCACCAATGTTATCTAGACTAATTTACAGAGTCTGAGCAAGTATTATGGGCAACAGCCTTAGAGCAAAAAAAAAACAAGTGCCAAACTTCCTTCCACCCAATGAAGTTTGTTTTGCAGGCATTTTTACTTCAGAGAATTCAGCTCTTCCTCAGATTTCTTCGACACAAGTGGAAAACAGAAGTACCCCTACCTACAATTCTCAGCACTGCCCTGTTCTCTTAAGTACTCCGACATAAACACTGAAAGTCATGGCAACACACTATTTCTGTAAAATGCAATAAACAGCCAGGCTATGACACACATCTCAGAACCCCACACCTGGTGGAAGTGATCTTCTTATGCTAACAGGATGTATAAAATAAAGAGCTTTGAAATACTTGTGTTTCCTCTTCTGGAAGTACATCACAGCTTAGATCTTATTGCATGAATGGTATAAACAACTGTAAATCACAGTCTGCTTCTACACTGGAAATGTATTAGCAACAGCAAAAGGATTAATGCTGCGTTAAAGAAAGTGATAACCCTGCACAGTGTGCAATTTTTCATTTTTCTCAATTTGCAAAATGCGTCATATAAATTACATTCACAAATGTTGAAAAAAAAGAAACAAAAAACCTTCTTCCAGGGTTATTTTCATTTGCAAAGATGTCAAGCAGCAGAAAATTATTCTTATCTCTGAACAAGCTTTTGTATTTCTTAAAGAATAACCTCCTTCTGTACTTAACATCAACACAATTGCATTTGGTGAACAGAAATCCTGTAGCATCCAAAGGCAGTCATGCCTTTTACTCTTCAATTTAATCCACTGAGAGCTTTAAACTACTTGCAAGGTCTACAATCACAGTCCTCTTAAACTAACATTTCCACAAATTCTACAGTTTGTGATGCTCCTTCTAGCATAAAAGTGAGACCCCACACACAGTGTTTATTCATGAATTGGAGAAAACTGAAGCGAGGGCAGAACTGGAAGCCACATGGTGCTACTTCAGTGCTAAAAGCCCTCACATCTCTGTCACAACTCATAGCTATCAGAGAGAAAATGGTTGAACACACACTGGAGCGCGCCTTAAAGTGAATTCAGCAACAACTCCATCAGAGAATATGAGTTAATGCTACATGTTAATTATATATAGTAACAAAGATGATTATTTATAGTGTTCAGACTTATTCTATAGCCTGAGATAAGCCATGGATACCTCAAAAGCATAATTACATTGTTCCTCCCAGACACCTGAGAGAGACACCTGATTCCTACCCATAATACTTCAACCTGCAGGAGAACTCCTTAAGGAAAAGCCAAAGTCCCAGAACACATGAGTAACTTATACCAGCACTCAGGAATGGATCAAGCAAGGGAAAAGACTGCTGGCTAGAAACACGGACGACACCCAACAGTCTCTGAATCTTCAGAGGTCATCAGGAAAACTGGGTTACATATCTGAGATGTAACAGTCAAGAAAAGAGTATCAGAGCACACAGAAATTAATGGAGCATGAAACTGAAGAGCAAAATAACTTTATTTTAAAGGAAGCGAGCTCTTCTAGAACACGCTCTTGGGCTTAATTCTCTTCATCAAATAGTCTTACCAGATTTACTGTGGTTTACACAAGCTAAGGTTAGTAACTTGCTTCTGGAATTTTTATTCTTGCTATTACTAACAGATAAGTTTTAAGGAAGCTACTTTTGAAAAAATAAATGATATCAGAAAATGTTAACCTGATAACCTTCTGCTGAGATGAGAAAAAAACCTCAAAACAAAACACAAAAGCAATAAGCAGAGGCACTTAAATGAACCACCAAACAAATATCCAATATCCCCCAAAACAAATAAAAAGTGACATCTCTCTGGAAGAACTTTAATGATATTTTACTTTTCAAAAATCACTTATACTGTTTATAAAACACATGTATACATAAACACTTAACTCATCTAAGTTGACAGATGATCAGATCCAGACCAAAGATATACTGAAACATTATCAGCAAAGAAAGCATGCAATTGACTTTTAAATTATTTTTTAAAGCATTATTTCATTTTAAATTCTACGGCAAAATAAAGCCAACTTCAAAAAAATGGAACTTTCCAAAAGCTGCTAATTTCCTGGAATGCCCAGCAATTGCTCTACTAAAGCACGAGAGGTAGATCCACCACCAACCAAAACACAAGCCTTAATAATTATTTTTTTCAAACTCTACCTACTTAATTATAGTGGGAATTCTTTACTGCTATTTCATAACTCTAATCTTATTTCATGATTAACCAATTGAGAATAAAATCTGCACAGGAAAATCTCTCAATTCCCATCCATAAGCTAATGTCTTCAAACAATTCTTTGCCCTCCATACCATCACTGGTTCAGCAAATTCAACTTTATTGATACTGAACAACAGGAGACTATTCCTAATATCTAAAAGAAAAAACAGAACAGCATAAAGATTATACTGTCAGTCAGCTTGTATCAGCTGTATAGACATCTGCAAAGGTTCAGAGTGTCTGGGAGTGGTTTTGTTCCTTTTTTAGAAGAAAATCAGACCGAAAAATATTGATCCTACAGGACTTGGGTTCTGGCACATCCTTTGGCACATGGTATTAGTGGAGGATCAGCTTTTCACAGCCATTCTTTAACCACCAGTGTGAACACACTACCACTGATTTGAAACAGTCCATTTTAAAGTCATATACACAAGCAATGGAGCAGGAACTGTTGCAGTGCACAGAGAATAAACAAACCTGAAATACATTTCTCACATAACATCCATAACACTACGTAACACTTTCAGACTGTTTTTTCCTAAATTTTAAAGAAGAATTTTACAGTGCTGAGTATTAATTTTTCCACTTCAAATATGTTTGCTTTGACAACACACACACACACACACTACATGTTTATTTTGTTATTCAACTGAGAAAAACAAAGATCTCCATAGTTACCAACAGGCAGCTGTGACAGGATATAATGGCAGTTCATTTTGTATCACTCAAACTACATGTATTGGGGTTTTGCTGTAACAAAGTAAGAACTATTCAGGAGAAGCTGTGTTCCTTAGAGAGACAAGCTTTCATCATGATTGTAAAATCCAAATACAGGAGTAGTTACGTTTTTCTGAGCGTGAGGATGTTTAATCTCTCAGTTCCAAGTCCCACGAATGTGTACTCACATAGGGTTCTCTCCCCTATGCTTGATGAACCTCATGAGAAATGGTCAGAAACAACTACAAAACTTGTCATTCTCCATGGCTGGGAACTACCAGGATCTGAGATTAGAGAATGAACAGTGCATGCTATAGGAAAAGAGCAAGTATAGGGAGATGTAAGGATAAAAAAGAACAAATCTAAGCTACAAGTAACACCAGGTTCATGAACACAGCAGCAACAGAAACTTGTTCTTCAAAGAAATATTTTTGGTCATTTGCTTTCAGTTAGGCCCTCTTTCTTAACCAACTCTATTCTCCTGGCTAGGACACATACCATACCACATCATTTCTGGCACAGGATTAGTAAAATAGAAGCATGGCCACAACTGAACTGGAAACTATCTTGTCATCAGTTCTGTTGGCCAACACACACTAACTGCTGGAAGTATTCTGGGAATAGTTTGCCTTTTTTTTTTTTTTTTTTGGCAACAGAGAAGAAAAGGCAAAAGCCATTCTGGTCACCAAGTGCAACACCAACAGCCAGGAAGTAAAGCACTGTGAGGGGTGGAAGAAATTTCTGCTGTGCCACCTACAGCAGACAAGTGGTTTCTGTTGCAGGTTACAGTCCTGAGACTGTTAATAACTCCAGCATTGCAACCAGGTATCTCATATCCAGCTTCTCTCTCCTCTCTCCCTTCCCAAGAACTGTGTTTTTCTGACCAAAATGGATTTCAACAGACAGTCCATCCCCAGTGCACCACATTAAACAAATGACTGCAGAAATAGCCAAACTTGTTTACTAAAGATAAAATCTACAAGACACATACCACAATATTTCTTAATACCAGGCAATGACAGCTGTATGTGTATAGGTTTTCCAGTTGCTCTCATCACAACTACACTTCTGCCGAAATTGGAAGCAAAAGTTGCTACCATGACATTTTTTTTTTACATCATTGGAATGGTACCAAGTAATAAAACACATTCTTCACGAGGCCTCTACTATAAGCTAATCAGTTAATCTTTTAAGTGAAATAGCTGGTTTCAAGCATACATCTGATATCCTTTTCAAAGAATCACAGAACTGAAGGGGTTGAAAGGGACTTCTGGACATCATCTTGTCCAACCACCCAGCCAAGGCAGGGTAACACAGAGCATGTGACACAGGAACACATCCAGGTGGGTTTGGAATGTCTCCAGAGAGGGAGACTCCACAATCCCCCTGGGCAGCCTGTTCCAGTGCTCTGACACCCTCAATATAAAGAAGTTCTTTCTCATGTTAAAGTACTTCTTATCATTTAATTTATGGCCATTGCTGGGCACCACTGAAAAGAAGGCCCCAGTTAGGCCACATTTATGTAGAGGAAAAAAGAAAGAACTTAACAATTCACATATCAAAAAAACCCCAAACCAATATTACAACATTGTCTTGAAAAGTGATATAAAAGCTCCTATCTAAATGGGTCAGCAGTTCTCCTAAGTAGTGTAATGATAATCACTTGCAAGTTATCGCTCATTAAAAAAAATCCACTCTACCTTACAAATCCAGTGTAGAGAATTCAGCATTGTAATGCTCAAACTCAGCACACTCCTTGCTCTAAAACACAAAATTACTTCTAGATTGAAAACACAAAGCTTTAGGACATGCAATATTCATTGATAGTTAAGTATCTTTGTAAGGAAATAACTTACTTGATTGAGTTTCTGAAGTGGTCCTCGGCAGGATT
Source organism: Oreocharis arfaki (assembly GCA_013398015.1). Lineage (NCBI taxonomy): Eukaryota > Metazoa > Chordata > Aves > Passeriformes > Paramythiidae > Oreocharis > Oreocharis arfaki. The sequence goes on along the minus strand of VZRR01001427.1, from coordinate 309,351 downwards.
TTTGACTGTACAACTGTTCAGCAGCCATAAATCTGCTTCAGCAGAGTTCTCTACAACACAGAAATAAAGAAACCTGTGTTAAGAATTATTTAACCTGTCAACTCCTAACATATAATATTTTAAAAAATCCCACAGTTAGCCATTACTAATAAGTTGGCTATTTGCAAGATTACTTTATATTCAATTACATTCTTGGAAGGGGTTTCTGGTTGTTCTTTTGTGTTTTAGACAAAAAAAACAGGCTCATGAGCATTTCCATTTTAATTTCTTTTTAATTTTTTTGCCAATGGGGAATGAATTGTTATCTCATTTACCAGCTGAGATGCCATTAGGTTGCACATCATGGAAAACAAAGTTAAGAAGAATGGTCACTACTCCCAAAAATGCATACTCCCAGAAAGATCTTGCCTAGACAAAGGAAAAATTAAGTGGTCAACAAAAGCAGGTTTCACTAAGAAAACAAAATCCTTGCTTCAGCTCTGCTGTGAATTAATACTACAAAAGAAACAAATCAGAATTTATAAAATGTGAGCCTCCACCAAAGAGAAAAGTCAATGTAGCTAGTTTGGAAACAAACATACATATTTCTAGTTTTGATTATATCTTAGTTGTGGTTTAAGTATAGCTCAGCAATTTTCAGACAAAAGATATTCATGCAACCAATATCTGCTTCCAGATAAGGATATTATTTTCTTCAGGATCCAAACTTTTCTGTATGTTCAGAGCCTAGTGATATCTAAATTCATTAACAGAACTGAATCCCCGAATTATCTGGAGAAGCACACATATAAACTCTAATCCTGTAAATGACCTATAGTACAGAATTACTAGCATAGTCATTATCCTTGCAAAGTTAGAGCTTCTTTTTCGAAAAAAAGAATAAAGATAATCTATCTCAAATAGTTCAGTGCTTCAGCATTCATCAGAATAGCTTGTATCAGTTTGGATAAGAAAATTCCTGTCACTCGCTACTATTCAGTACATAGAGCATTGGAGTATTGACTGACATATCTTTAAACAACACAAGCCAGTATGCAATGAATACAGGTAAAACAATTTTTAGGATGCCTTACTTGCACTGACATCCTGCTAAAGCAGGAGAAAGCCTGCCAGGACTTAGGCATATTTACATATGCACTCATCATGAATGTATCCATACAGGCATGAATATCCTTCTCCTCCATGCACATACTTACAACAAAATGCTAAAACTGAAAAAGCTTTCTGTCTCATTGACATTTTCTTCAAGGAAATCATCATTTACAATCAACTATCGGTCACCTAGCTTATGAATCAGATAAATTGCAAATAATACACATAATGCAAATAATGCTAAATGAGGGAAAAACATTCAGGGGAAATGAGGGAAATGAGGAAAAACATTCTAATCATTGTTGACCAAGATTACACTATTAATTCAGCTAAAATACAACTTCTGTGACAGGGAAAGAACACAAAGCAGTCATCAAAAGAACATTCAGACCTTTAGCTACTTTAAACAAAACAAGTATTGGACCCTGTCATGTTGGGAAGGAGCACTCAGTTCAATTTTAGCCTACACAGAAGTCAAAATAAAAATGGAACCAGATAAAGAACCTCTCCTCCAACACAGGCTGCATGACAACTTTTTTTAGACTAATGAACAGATTCATTTACTATTAGAAAGATAATGAGAGGTTAAAAAAGTTATTAGGAATTATGTACAGAAAAGCAAAGAAACAGAGTTCCAACATTAGAAAAAGAGTGATCTCTTGGCCTAGTCAGATGCACCAAGTATGAAAACAAACACATTTTAAAAGTAGTTTTCCAGTAACACTGCCAAAACTTTGTATTTTTTATTCTTTTCAGCAGCATAAAATGTTTATAAACTCAGCCCCACACCCATAACACGCCCACCTGAGAATTAGGGGTGGGACACAGACACACACTGAATAGCAAGAGGCCAACATTTAAGTGAGACATTACATTTAACAGACGACAGCTGCAGTAGCACTCACACGCCACAGTAAAGCACAACCATTTTCAGGAGATGTCCTTATTCAGAGGAGAGATGCCTTGATACAGAGAACACGAGTTCTGGGCTTGGTTTCAGTCCCTCCTTGTACCATGGTATCCAGGTGTGCAGGAAGAGACAACACTGTGGCAACACTTCTCCCCTAAAAGCCAAAATCAAATCCCTCTCTTCAAAACAGCATTGGAAGAAGCAACACAATTAAGTTTAGAAAGCCCTTACATACCAAGCCAACAGGAATAATTTCATACAGCAGTTTGGTTTCCAGGCTATTAATATACTGACTCCTTGACTGACAGTCTGAGGGACAACTGCAACACTTTATATATTTTACACATATAAAAAAGTCTCCCAAATAGATGTAAATTCATTCCTTCACAGGTTTCAGCCTCTGCAGAACAGAAGATGCAAAGCAAAGGCTTTTACAGAAAAAAATCTCCTGAGCCATTTTGGGAAAAGAAGTCTCGTTCATGTACACATCTAAAAATCATTTAAGGAAAATAAAAGTCTAGCTGAGATTTGTCCTCCTCTTAAAGCAATACTATTGTTTTATCATATTTAGTTGTTCTATTTCTACATTTATTTTTAAATCTTTTTTTTCCCTAATTAACTCTCATGCTCTCTTAAATGAATATATTTACATACAAGTTTTGATTATGCATATATATATAGACACACACTTATGAGTTATATTCACTTATTAAGTAAGAGTTCATATCACAACTCTTCAAAATGATAGCTGAATTTTCTTAGTACTTTACTGCCCTATTCATAAGTAAAATAATTGCATGCACTGGTGTAAACTCACCACAATCAACTGCATTTTCTCAAGAAAATTTCAATTAAAAAGAAAAAAATTGCCAACTGGGACTTTTGGTATCAGGTTGCAGGAAGGTCTGAACATTTGCAACATTGTGGGAATAACTTGTCAGTGGTCATATTTTGCTTTGCAAGGCCTTGATGGATATGTGGAAACAAACATGGACCAAAACAGCAGACCGGGCTTGGCATGTATAAACAACATCTTCTGGCTTCGTAATTACTAAATGTTAAGCAACACCAGGGTAACAATCCTTTATTCAGGGCATGGAGAGTGGAGCGACTGGCTACCTATATACATGTATATGTATGTGTGACTATGTATATCTATTTATATGTATATATACACCTGTAAGTCTTCTGACATGAGCAGTTGCTACTGTTCAACGTTGTCCCCAAATAAAGAGTCAAACAGCCCTGACAAATAAGCTCAGGCTTCTAAATACATGCCTACAGGGGCAGGGGCAGCCAGCCCTGAGGTTTCCCTGTTCATACCCCAGGCAGACAGATGAAGTATTTAGGTCTGGATGGGAAGCACGACATGAATGTGATGCTGCGCCTACGAAAGCAGCCCATGCACCCTTCCTTGGAACGTTTCCACCTGCCACTTTTTCCAACTCCATAAGGCTTTTGAGAAACCTCCAGCATTTCAGTGAAGAACACACGCCTGTGTTTGGGAGCTCACACAGATCTGAGTGAACAGGACAATCTAAACTTCACAGGAGGTTTTCCAGCAAGTCATAGAGACTGTGACAGGCCAAACTGAAGCAAGAACCATAAGTATGGTGAACATCAATTACGGTAGTGGATATGATACAGGTGCACATATCCTGCAACAATCTTCTCTAAGGGGACCTTCTTCAACTTCTTTTTGCCATATATTCAGCATAATGATGCTTTAAAAACTATGATATTTTGCTGCTGACCTTTTTTTATGAGATACTTAAAACAGTTTCCTGTATGATAAGACATTTTTAGGAAAAAAAAAAGAGTATGTCAAATCAGCCTTGTATTAAATGCTCAAAAACATGACTCAAAACCATGGTCTTCTTGCATTGTGACATCTTTTCCATTAAAAAGGGCTACACTGAAAGTAAACCACAAAGTCTATCATACTCTCTGAAAAACAACACAGAGTACAAAGGAACCTAAAGGTCATGGAAACTTCTGAACACTTAACTTAATTGGGAAACTCTGGAAAACATGAATTGGCTGCATTATGCAACACTAAGATGATAAAATGGCAAGAGTCTGAAACATCAGTATACCTACAGAGGAAAACAATATTTACTATTCTTTTCTAACTAGCAGTGTCAGGTTTGTTATCATTACAGAAATCATAAATCAGCAGATTTTCTTAAGAAGACTGTAGTAATACTATCAGCTGAAAATTAAACAACTGACTTGGGTTTGCCCTGGTCTCCTAACTTTCAGTCTTTTTTTCTTTCATTTCCTTTTCCAAAACTTTGTTTTCTTCCAGTCCCCCCCAAACCACATCTCCTTGAAAAATCAAAACACTCACAAGGCAAAAAAGTAGAAGAAACACAGCTAGTGAAGCCCTAAAAGAACAGCCCTTCTTTACTTTCTTCAGCACATCACTCCTGTCTCTGCACTGAAACCACTACCAGATTTGCTCAGCACTGTTTGCCCAAAAAACATGACTCATAACTAGTATGACATCCTTTTAAATACTGTACATCAATCTGAGAAACTCAATCTGAAATCAGATCTTTCTCCATAATCACTGAAGGCTCTTCCAGGGCCTTTCCCTCCAGCTGTCCTTATCCTGTTCCTAATCTTTCTGTGAGTTTTCTTTCTCGCCTTTTCTGATTTTCTTACTTCTAACTCTCTTACACAACAAATATACCTCCAGTTTCTCTGTTTCCACATGCTGTATTGTAGCCTCTGTTCCCATTTATGAACTTCCCCATTAAACGCTTTGTCCTGTGCATTCTTCTTTCCAAAACAGCTCTGCTCCCTTCCTTGATACCCTGGTTGCCATTTTATGCTCTGGAGCCAGATCCAGTAACATCCAAGGTATCTGGAATGTGTGCCCGCAACTGTACTACATGGGAATCATCTGCCCCCAAAAAACACAAATATCTAAGCATGGGGACACCTCACAGCTAGTGACAGAAGTCATGGAGCATCCTGACTGGAACAAAGTTGCCAAACTAATTCTTTTCTTTCAACATCCCTGTGTCACAGAAACCCACTGTCACTCAAGTTACTGAAATTAGGTGCTGGTTAATTTAATGATTTCTTGGACCAGTGGGCACTGAGAGACCTCAACAAGTATTGGGAAAGAGTCTCCTCATGAACACTAGTTCAGAAATGCTGTGAATCATCAGTGCAGGAGGAAGGTACATCTTCCTCTGGGGACATGGAGTTTGGTTATTTGTTTGCAGACAATAGGCTTTGCTTGGCAGAAGAAAAAAGCACAACAAGGTTGAGAATAACAAGAAAAAGTTCAGGGTTTTATTTGTGTGCCTTTCCTTGGCACACAAAATACTTAGCTACCATTTGCTAGTTCTCAATATTGTACCAGATATAGTCAACTATCAACTTTCATGTAACTTGTCCTACAGAAAAGATTCCAAGTGAACAAGCCCTTTCCTTGTGTCTGCACTCTCGACAGCAATTATAAATCAAAACCACAAGTTATCATGAGTTTCCAGATGGTACTTGTTTGAAATCTCAGAGACACATTATCAGTTCCCACCTCTGAAGACGTACCATGCATTTGCCAATGATATGAAACACTCAAAGGCATGCCGAAAATACTAACTTTGCAGATTGCAAATGTCCTTCAAAACAATCCCACTCATCTCTTATCAACAGTATCAGGATGTAAAATATAAAAGAATCAACTTGATTGCAACATGACTTCTGTTTTCTCATTAAATTTCTGAGATACTCTGGACATAACAAATTACTTCATTCACAATTAATGAAAACACAACCATTTGGTTCACCCTGTGTATATGCTATTTAAAGTTCCAAAAGGAAAGCCAGGCTGCTTATCAAACCAGGTAATCCAGACAAGCCTTCATGAAAAAAAAAAAAATTCTCCCATCAGGCAAGGGCCCTGATTTAACTACAAATATGAAAACTTGCCATTTTTATTCTCCATTAACATTTCCATTACTGAGCTAATTGTGCAAGTAAGCTTTTTGAGGTTTTCTGGTTTTTAAAAAATTGAGTATTTTTAGTAAATTCGTTCTTGAGCAGGCAGCTACTGCTGGACTATAAACAGGTCTTATAAAGCCTTCCAGATCAGGATTCTGTGTCTGCTATCAAAGGATATTTCTCACTGTCCAGCACCAAAACAGAGATGCACAGGGACTGTCCACTGAACACATCAAATAAGTAGGAACTGAGCATGTTTAAACACACAAGATCTAGCCAGTTGAAACCCAGTAATACACTACTGGATACAAAATATGTCATGTTAAATCATTGCGTCTCCTCATTTCAGTATAACAGACAAATAACTCAGTTTTATTTACTCGTGCTACTTTCAGGACTGAAATTTTTCTAAAAAAACACTGGTTTATTTCCAGTCACATTTGAAAACAATTCCCAAAACAGAAGCACATACACCTCTCTTTTCAGCTGTTTAGGGGGTATCGTGCAGTTACTGGGAGAAACTACTAAGCTGTCCATTCAATCTGGCCGTGACCTGGAACTTTGCCATACCACTCCTTCCAAAAAATAAACTCTTTCAAAATATATTAGGTTTGATGGAGTTTACCAAAGCCAGCAGAACAGCTTATGGCTTCTGCCACCATCACTAAAACTAAAGGGCAACTTTGGGATCACTAAGAATATGAAACTGGAACTCGAAAAATTACAACAGGCAAACACTTGAACTAACATTAATATATTTATAAATAGTACAGGCAAAAGAATCTGTATTCCAGAGCATGCCCATTGACAGAATACTTCAGGCCTGGCATGGGGGTACTCAACATCAGACAGCACAGAAGAAAAAGCACATAAAAAAATAAATTTAGCTTCAAAACATCGATGATGATGATAAACTTTACTTCCCACTTCTACTCTGCAACCATCAGTAGCACTTACTCTTATTTATATTGGGATTTGAAATAAGTAATCCATTCTCTAAATACTTTTCATCTCTTCTCTAGACACAGTACAGGCTACAGCCTGGGTCTGAGATGATCCTTGGAGTAAGCCACCTTTTTCTCCCACTTTCTAGACTCTTATGTCAGACCAGCAGAATACTACAGCTATACACCTTGCAGCAGCCCAGGGTCTGCACTGCAGCACCCAGACACAGCGCTGGAAGGCTTCAGCCCATCCACTCTTAGCAATACCTAAGAGATCCACACAGCAAAGAACAACAGAATCAAACATACTTTAAAGGTTTACGTTTTTACAATGTCAAAAATCCAATTAGATTATATAACTTGTATTTTCTGAACACTTCTGCAGTGTTCAGAAAAATGTTATTTTTCTGCCTCTGCACCCAGCAGAGACAACATGAACTGACAAATTAGTTTGGTATTTTGTTCATCTTACTCTAATTTGCTAGATTTTCCATGCATTTAGGTACCTGAGGGTAACTTGAAGTTGCAAAATTATTTATGTTTAAAAATGCTAAACCTAGAAATGCTTCTTTCTGAAAAGTAGCAGGTAATTACACTCTAAAATGGCAGTACCCATAAGACATTTCAGTAATTCAGTAATGAGAACCTTCCCCAGCCCACAGCCATTGAACAACTCATACTCCAATCAAGAAACGGACTGATCATTTCCGTATCTTACCTGTTCGCTATCTTTGTTAATCAGGAAAAGACATACATGTTTCAGTTCAACTCGGGGTACAGTTCAGTGTGGTATAATCTGCTGCATTTTAGTCTACATTCCACAGTTCTGCTTGTCTTGTCAAACAGCTCCCAGACAGACATTTTAATGGCAAAGTACCTTGCAAGTACACGGAACCACGACCATGTTCTAAAGGAAGTTTATCCCAACACGACATGACCTTTATGGGCTACTCTTTTGTCATGGCTCTTTTTTGATATAAAATAGTCAAAGTTCACTCTGCACATGGTATTATATACCAAAGGTGGAAAATTTAGGTTGAATTTTAGCTCATTCCTTCACAATAAAGACTTAACTACTTTGAGAAAAGTGGATCACGCAACTAGTTCTTGAACAAAGCAAGACCTTGAAACAAGAGAGGATAAATCTCACTGCTGGCTAAGGGGTGTGTTGGCAGAAAGCCTAAGCACTGCCAATGGCTGTTCAGCACAGTAACACCTAATGTTAAGGTACCCGAATTATCCTGGGCAGCAGCAGGTGCAAGTGCCAGCCATAGCACGGTGCTCTAAGGTGGGCATTTCACCCTGCTCTTGAGCATGGGCACAATCTTGAGGCATTCCAAGAGTCAACTGCTCCTTTCGCTTCCCTGAAGACTTAATGATCAGTGTCAATAATTTCAATATGCAAAGTAGTGATGAGCAATTTATCAGTCTCTCAGGAAAAGTCCCATTACATTAGAAACAAGGTCAAGTAGCCTGTTTCAGCCAGGCTATGCTACAACAACACACAAATTATCAGACTCATTCTGATGATTAATGCGGGTAGAATTTGTTTTGTTGACAGAATTTGGAAAAATCCCAGAAACTCCTCCTCCTCTGAGTCTTAAGCGTGCTTGATACTCCAGAAATAGCACACACAGTACGACTCAGTGCTTTTCTGTCCCTACACACAGCTTCATACACAAAACACGAGTTATTCAAATGAGCAAGTACAGACTGATTGCTGCTGTCTTAGTCACTCACAATCCAAAGCCAACCATCAACAAAACGTCTTGCACAACGCCGTGCAACTGAAGTTTCAAAGCACATTGCAAATATTAACTGATTTACCTTCAACACCCACATATTAAATATGCACCCTTCCCTACACCAATTCCTTTTCATCTTATAAATGTAGACAAGTAGCTTCAGAGTTTCCATAACTTGATCAAGCCACACAGGATGTCTATGCAAACAAGACAAGATCCTAACCAAGCTGTCCCTGCCTTCAGGCCTGTCCCTGAACACAAAGCCACTGCCTAGACTCATACGCACAAACTATTTCAGTCTACATCCTTTAAAGGCCAGATCAGTGATATCTAATAAATTTTTGACAAGTTTAAAGGCAATCACAAAACCCAACCTTTCAGTAATCTGGGCTGCACAGCAAATCAGCAGAAAACACCGAACAGCAGATCAAATTGACTCCTTTGTATGGGACAAGGTTAAAAAAAATATTAAAATCCCCCCTCCCCCTCTAAAAACCAACCCAAACAGATTACAACAGCTCTAACTCCCCATGTTTGCTCAAACACAACTCTTGCAGATGTATTACCGACTGTCTGAGAGCATCTATTGAAGTCTAACTCTAGTCTTAGAAGGATGACAGCTGATGTGTGAGCTCCAAAAAACTCCAGATTTCACACGGCTCACTGAAAAACAACTGCATTCTCATTTTTGATACAACACCTCATAAACCTCCACTTGCTTGATATGTAGTCTCAGAATTAGACTTACCTGGTAAAAATGTTTAAGAGGATTTGATTGTTTTGCAGATTGGAGTTTCTAAAAAATTGCTAACATTTAAATGAAACTACTAATGTTGAGACCCGCAAGACACAAACTGCTAGTCAGAAATGTCATCTAAACTATATATTTGAAAATATCACATACTGTGATGTTTAAGGTACAAAAAAACCACTGCAGTCAAGCATAAGCAGGTATTTCATATGATGACAGCAAAGATATGGGTAAAGGAAAAATGAAAATTTTATGTTTTCCACTACGCATCATATGATACCACATGAATTTACTGTAAACAGCAGTAAGTATTTCAGAATCAAGAAAAATCGACTGGAACCTGCCCCAGGAATCTAACTTTAATCTCCTTTAGGTGTAACACTCTGATAAACCTCACTTATACAAATGCTTCTATGTGCAGAGCTAATGGAATGTTAATGGCTGGTTCCTCACCATGTCTATGGGACAGAACAAAGCAAATATAAATTGAGGGTTTTTCAGTCCTATCATGCACCCATCTACAACCTGTTGGGCTAGGCATAGAAAAGAGAAACCAAGGGCCTTTTTAAAATGCAATTGCATCACTTGAATTACCTACCCAGAGAAGCCTCTTGCACTTCTAGTCCCTGCAAGCCACAACTAAATCCAACAACAGGAAACTCAAAGCAGTGAAGTAGAAGATTCTCAAGCACAACACAATTCTAAAGCAAACGGGAAAAAACATCTTTGCTTCATTTCCAGTGTAATACAAAATAGATCTCAGGTAATTAACATTATTAATTTATAGTCTCATTTAAGACATAAAGAGAACAGCTTTACTCCACATATTTCTTACTTTTTCAGTACATCTAATTCTGTACAAGTTGGCCCATGGCACTGAACTTCCACATTTCCACTACTTTCTAATCTCCATTCATTTTCACGACAGCCAGGATTAGGACTGTGCTACAGTCTGCAAAATAAAGCCAAATCTTACTCCTGTATCTGTCTCACAATCTTTTTTCTCTAAATTCCATCTGCATTAAGTTGTACCTAGAAGCCATTTATTGATTTCAAATGCCTTGCTTCCACTTATTTCTCCTGATACCTAATGCCACAGGGAATGTGGATTTAGGTTCTATCTATCACTCTTAAAAGAGTTAAAATTATAAGCTATTTGAGCCAGATATGTCTAAACACTTATTAAATTGTAGCTTCCGGCTACTTATTGACTTTTTCAGAACTACCTTCACACCTCATCTATTTTCTACTTTATCAGTTTTCTGAAAAGCAGGAGATATGGGCTTAAGGTACCATACCCAGCAGCCAGATAAGCCTCTGCTGTGGTTAATTCCCAACCATCATCCCCAGTTCACACTATCAGCAGAATTCAGTGCTTGTGAAAGCTCCAGACTGAGCACAGCAGAAATTAAAGCTCACCCTTCACACACAACCAGTAAACGCAGCACAGCAATGAGCAGTGCAAGCTTCTCCACAAAATCCCACCAACAGGTTTGAAATAAGTTTCATCTGGAAGCACTTAGGACAAAGCAGCAGATCTACTTCTCTGGCCATTTAGCCAGAATAGTAAGGAAGTCTGTGCATGGCAGAGGAGTAGAGATGCACTGGGAAAGAAAAGCAAAGACAGCACAGGCAGGTGTGCAAAGGTGTATCCCAGCCCCTCCTGCCCTTCCTCCATGCCCTGACTCATACTGAGCAGACACACCAGCCCATGCAGCTGCTACAGAGCCGTGCCTTATAGAGGCTTAATAGTTCTGAGATACCCATTACAGCCTCACACATTATTTCTCTATTCTGTCTCTTCTCAATTTTGACTGCAGGTTTGATATCCTTGTTAGAGACAGTTTTGTTAGATTACTATCATTTGTAGAAAAAAAGTGCCAGAAAATATTCTTCCAGTACTAATAAGGCTGCATGCAGTAAGACAAGCCTATTTTGAAACTTTCAGCAGCACTTAAAAGTGCCAAACGTTAAAACAGGCCAGTTTGGCATAGAAAAATGTAGCTTTATGGCCTCAGAGTGGTTCAATTTCATCAAGCACAAACCAGTTAAAACATTATTTCAGACATGTATTATTTGATGTTAACAGCAGCTCCTAAAAATAAAAAGAACATTTTGACAAACAAGAGAAGGTGGGTGAGGATCCATTTTCTCATCTTATTTGGAAGCAACATCTCAAGATTTCAAGGACTGCCACAAGGAGTGATGTTGGTGTATTACAGCAGGGAGAGCTGCACTTTCTGAGTGCACAGTGCTGTCTAGCAGTTCTCTGTTTCCTTCAAGGAAAAGGCAGAAGATTTGCTGGAAGAGTTCCACAGGTCAATGACATAAGGAATCAAAATTTTTTGGGTTATCTTCTTCCTATCCCAGGCTCTACACTAGAAGTATCTTCCTTCGGCTGGATTTACCTCTGTCTTTCCTATTTTGAAGGCAAGGTAAAGAGTAACAACAGCCATGTAATTTCATTACACAGTTCAAAGTAGTCAAGCTACTGAAAAAGCCATCTTAACCTTCCTCCTTTCCAAAGACTGAAGGTACTTCACTTCCTTACTTTTAAGAATTCAAGGCCTGTAGTTACCCACAATTTAATTTATATTTTCTGATGTGAGAGGGATCTTTATGCAAACTCCTCTTTTTTCTATGTCAATGACTGAAGCTTAATGTGGTTATCTCCCATGATCACTGTCTTTCTTTGCAAATTTACATCGTATGACTTCAGAGTCTTTACAGATGTTTCCATTTAACACGTTTTCTAATTTACCTTTTCCTTGCTTTTGAAGATGAATTTTAAAAAACTGTGTATCGAGTTCCTACAAATCACATAACCCATCCCATTCTGGTGCATTATCTGCCCAAGTGCTTGATATTGACATTATTTTTTTTAGAAAGCTTTTGGTGAACTCTAGTGGTAAAGCTTTAAAAGGTCAGAAAACAAAAGCAAACTACTTTTTTTTTTTTAATATATACTTTACAGAAGTAAAAATGCTTATGGTCATAAACTCCCTTGGCTAAATGGTTAAAGTCACTTCCAGCAGGAAAAGACATTACCTGTTTCTTGTACCTCACCATCAGTCTTTCTCATCAGAAGAGAAAAGCCCAATAGTAATTAAACAAAAGTTCCTAGATATAAGGGGAAGTGGTACAGTGGCAACAGAGAACACCAAGAGGCCCATGACTTCATGGAAAGCCTAGACTACGTACCCTCAGTCCATAAAGCTACTAATTTGCAACCAGTGGTATTGGTTGGTAATTAGATTTTATTTATTTCAACTGCCCTTGAAACCATAACCCTGAGGAAACAGCACAACCTGTAAGTGCATTAACAGACCCTTTAGGTAAAGAAAATTTTTTAAAAGTCACCTGTGAGTGCCACCCTGTCAGGACGCGTCCAGCAAGATAGAGAAACATAAGTGTTAAATCAACTTTAGGGTCATCAGCACAGCTGAGTAGGATCTACCTGAGTTAAAATACAGCTGGTAATCCAGCCTATCAACCCAGCACGGGTCATGCAGCAGAGAGTCCCAGCAACAGACAACATTGAATCATCAAGTTCTCCCACAAATGCAGGCAGAGCAGACAGATTCCTGTCTTCGAAATGACTTCCTCTCCATTTCAGGTTCATCCACGCATTCAACCTTTATAAAGTACAGAAGTTAGCTGCCAAAAGTGCTTAACCCTTTGCACTCAAGTAAAGGTCCTGCTCTAAGGTCTTCCAACTAAAATTGAACTCAGATAAAAGTATTTACTACTGTTCTAAAACCAGGAAAATAAAGATACCATGAGACAACCATGTTAAGTTCACCTCTTCACACTGTCCTCTTCCTCAGCTGCACCAGCTCTCTGCTAGCATCTCTTTAAAGTTCCGTCAACATAGGTATTGAGCCAAAAAGGCTGCAATTTAGATTGAATTTAAACTCCATATACTTTAGGTCCACAAAGCTTACTAGAAAACTTACTTTAATGTTTAGTACAGAAGACAATATACCACACCCTGCCTACTGCTCCAGCAGCCCTTCTCTTACTGAAAAACAATTATTGCTATAAAGCAACAAGTACTTCAAATACATAGCATTTACTTGTAACTGTAGGGAAAAAAAGGTCATTACTTTCCTTTAAAGGTTAAGTGCAGAGAACAAAAAGTACGCGCTTGATGTAAACAAATTTTAGAATTAAATGTCTTCCAAATGCCAGAGATGAGAATACAACATCCTTTAGCTTGATTTAAATCATATTTATAAGGATACTGTCATGTGAAAATCCTTTGCAGTTACTGCCACATTCCACCTGACTCCAGGAAACATTGTGATGCTTTCCAACAGATACAGTTAAGAGAACATTTCTCCTCTCCTGTCTGAGGAATCACAGGGGCCAGAAAGAGCTACATGCAGTGTATGGACAATTGACTAATAGCCACACAAAAAGAAGTGGTCTAATGGTAGTTTGAAAGTGTTAACCACAGTCTTCCATCAAGACATGTTTGCAGCCATTTTTAATAATTTATTTCACAAAGCAAACAGCATTAACACTGACCTGAACAGTCAAAAATGATGCCATGAGGGGGAGAGAGGGTTTATACATGTAATGGTTGTGAAGAGGCAATGGAGAGGGAACAAAGGCAGTATACAGACTACCAGAAAAAAAATCAGGAAATAAAACCACTAAAAGCACTACCACTCCAGGACAATTTCCAACTGTATTTTTTCAAGTTTGAAAGCGAAGTATTTGTTACATCCTAGATAAAATCTGCCAATATTGCTCATTAAAAATGACAGACATTTTATCACCAAAAAAAGGAAATAAATAAAAAAAATAGTAAAGTTTGTTTGTTGTTTCCACTAAGTCTGGATTTAAAAAAGGAAAAATAAAAAAAGTCTGTATTCAAACTTACATTAATATATTCAGAAAACAAACACCACAGCACTTTCACAGAATCATTTAGGTTAGAAAAGACCTCTAAGATCTTAGAGGTCTTAGCACTGCCAAGTCCATCACTAAACCATGTCCCTTAGTGCCACACCTGCAGGCTTTTTAAATACCTCCAGGGATGGTGACTCAGTCATCTACCTGGTCCAGCGCTTGACAACCTATTCTGTGAGGAAGTTTTTCCTAATAGCTAATCTAACCTTCCCTTGGAGCAACTTGAGACCATCTCATCTTGTCCTGTTGCTACTCGCTTGGGAGAAGAGAGCAACCCCCAGCTCACTACACCCTCCTTTCAGGCAGTTGTAGAGAGCAGTAAGGTTCCTTCCAATCCTCCTTTTCTCCAGGCTGAACACCTCCAGCTCCCTCAGCTGCTCCTCACCAGACTTGTGCTCCAGACCCTTCTCCAGCTCCACTGCCCTTCTCTGGACACCCTCCAGCACCTCAATGTCTTTCTTGTGGCAAGGAACCCAAAACTGGATACAGGACTTGAGGCACCATGCTGAGTACATGGGAAAGATCACTGCCATGGCTCTGCTGGCCACACTATTGCTGATACAGGCCAGGATGCCATTGGCCTTCTTGGCAACCCGGGCACTGCTGGCTCATGTCCAGCCACTGCTGATCAACACCCCAAGCCCTTTTCTGCTGGCCAGCTTTCCAGCCACTGCCCCCAGCCTGTAGTGCTGCCTGGCGTTGTTGTGACTGAAGTGCAGGACCCAGCACTTGGCCTTGTTGAACCTCATACAACTTGTCTCAGCACATCGATCCAGCCTGTCCAGATGCCTCAGCAGAGCCTTCCTGCCCTCCAGCAGATCTACATTCCCACACAGCTTGGTCCACAAACTGGAAGATGCACTTGATCCACTCATTCAGATCATTGACAAAGGTATTAAACAAGACTGGCCCCAACACTTAGCCCTGCGGAACAGCACTTGTGACCAGCCACGAGCAGGATCAAACTCCCTTCACTACCACCCTCCGGGCAGATAGCTTCCAATCCAACAAACAGTGCATCCATCTAAACCATGAGAAGACAGTTTCTCCAGGAGAATGCTTTGGGAGATAGTATCAAGGGCTTTATTGCAGTCCAGAAAGACAACAACATCCATAGCCTTTCCCTTACCCTCTAAGGGGGTCACTTGGCCAGAGAAGGTGAGCACTTCTGCCAGCTTCCTCAGTACCCTCAGATGGATCCCACCCAACCCAACAGACTTATATCTACATGGCATAGCAGGTCACTGATCATTTCCCCCTGGATTATGGGGACTTCATTCTGCTCTCTGTCATTATTTTCCCCCTCAGGAGGCTGTGTACACTGAGATCAACTGGTCTGACTGTTTAAGACCAAGCAAAGAAAGCATTAATTACCTCAGCCTTCTCCTCATCCTTTATTTGTTTACAGGCTTTATTTGTTACAAGCTTTTAGTAGCTATTAATCATCACAGGGCCCTGCAAGCACACACGGTGTATTTTCCATTAATCATCTGGCACTTAATACACAATGTTGGAAGTGGCTTTGAACAGACATATTTTGCCAATACTTCCTAGTTGTAAAACCAACAAAGCATCCACTTCATTGGAGAGGCTCCTGCACTTGCCACACCTGAAGCTCCTTTATCCGGCCCCCCACCCGCAGTGTTTTCAGTGTCCACCTCTGCAACAACCCATCCATGCCAGGACTCACATTATCTCTCAGTACAAAAACCCACTTGCACCTCCAAGAACACCAGAAGACTTTGATAACTTTTGTCCAAGCTCCATAAGAGCCCTGAGGTAAGCCCCAAATGTTTGTAGCTCTCAGACGGCCCACAGGGGGTGACTTCAGTTCTGGACTCTCTGAGGGCACCCTGCCCTGCCTGTACCCCCAGGCAGCAGGTAAAACCACCAGCCTCAAATTCAGAAGCCCTGCACAACCTGGTATTCCTGATGCTGAGTAATGTATTTTTGTCACATTCTGTGAAATCTTTAAATTCACAACTGGTATGGGATCATCAAAATAATTACTACAATTGCTGTATTTGATTTTAATTAAAACAATTATTGCTATAAAGCAACAAGTACTTCAAATACATAGCATTTACTTGTAACTGTAGGGAAAAAAAGGGATTTTAAACTGTACACACAGTCCAAACTCCCCAACAAATGTGAACTCTTACACATGAACTGTACATCCTCAGACCAAAGCAAACACTCAAGATAACAGGTGTAATTTTCTCTAAAATGTCCTGCACAAAAGGACGTTAATTATTCACAACTTAGTCCATGTTATTAGGTAGAAAAAAGATCGATCTACAGCAGATGGATTGAAGAAACTATTTTTTGAACACTGTAAAAAAACAACTTAAAATCAAATGTTTGCAGCTTCTAATATCATCAGTGTTCTTGTAAGGTTCTCGTTTTTTGCTGAGGTTACTTGAGATCCAGCATTACATTTACTTTCAAAAGCAATACTCAGCACTTATGACAAATAGATTATTAGCCCCTTTTCAAAACTTAAAGTGACTTCCTCTCTTTCTGTTCCCCACTCTCTTTTTACAGTATTAATATATAGTTAACTTTTTTCCCCTAAAAATAACAGTTACTATTAATGGTAAAGCCTTACTTAAGTGTCATAAAATAAACAGCTGACTCACTTTTCCTACACTTCCTCATTTTTTTCAGCATTTGTTGAAGTCCTAACTGAGGATGTTTAATGAAGGTCTCTATTCCTTCAGGCAGGGTGTAACTTCAAGAAATTCCTGCAAAGCTAAAACTGTTCAAAAAGTTAAGGCACTCACTAAAAAGGCACAGATCAGTCATCATTAAGCTCAGGCTGAAGATTTAAATTAAGTATGGGCAATAACTGTGCATCACAAATACATGAAAGATGACACCAACAGCCTCTGAATTTTCACAGGGCCTCTGAGATTAGGAAGGAAGCAGACTCAGGTTAAGACCATGTTTAGGAAGCACACAGTAAAATCACAGAAGGGTACATTTCTTTCAACATATCCACAATAAAACCCATACAAAATTAACAACTGGAGAAAGTGCCACTAGCATATATAAACAGGTACGTTTACTGACCCATCCATTTGAAACAGATGGTTAGTGAAATAAGTAATTAAGTGGTAGAATTTAATTGCTTAAAACCATTTACGAAAGCAAGTAAAAGCCACACATAACATTCCCATTCCACTGGCACATAGGAGTATTCTGAGAAGTATGAAGAATTGAGTATTTGCTAGAAAAACTCATAAAATCTCTGTCAAATGCAGATATTCTATATATCCCACCCTTGATTGCACAGGTATTTAAGGGGTCTCTACTGTACTACAGAAGCAAATTTGATATACACTATTAGGATGACTGCCTCAAAGAGGAAAACTGTTTCAAGCAGGTATATATTTAACACCAGTACTTCTGGTGTGGGCATTATTCCTTTAAGAAGTCACTAGTCATAAATGTTTTTTACTTCATTTTAATGATACACAAATAATATGGTAACGAAGTCTTCAAGTTGCTCTTGTTTCCTTATTTATTTGCTAATTGTACATCCAGTGTCTTTTTTACCATGCATGAAAATATTAAAGGAATCTTTCTAGCAGAAGTAATCCTAGCTGGTAATTATATTTGTTGCCCACACATGGAAAAAAAAATTAATATACATACACATCAATAATAATCAACACATGTCAGTCTAGAGGTAAAGTCCAGTATGAGCTATAAAGTTGTTTGGGTTTGGGAGGTTCTTTAATCCCTTCAAAGAAACTGCCATTGCTTTTAAAAGAAAAATTCTATATGAAGTCCTTAAATCCTTTATTTTTATGCATGTATTACCACAAGAGACAGTCATTAGCCAGAATATTGTCTTCAGTGCATTTTATCTCATTTTCTGATGCATTAAATAAAGTCTGAATATACATGTATCTTCTGTTTTTCAGTACATTGGTTTTGCTCAAAGTGTATCCAAACATGCCACGTCAAGTTCAGTGTCCCCAGCCTCACAACACAAAGCCCTAGCAGAAATACTTTGCAGAGCTACACTTCAAGTATTTGGGCAACTAGAGGAGTCTTTCAAGAAATGTATTTTCACTGTGATTAAGAAGTAATGATGAAAAATTGAAAGTAGTAGCATTTAAATTATACCAGATTGGCAGTGAATTTGACCTAAGAAATAAATAAATGTTTATTTATGACAACAGTCATGCCATTAAGGGTATAGTAAGGTCTACAAGCAAATGGGAAACTGATTCTTTGCCCACCAGACCTCTCAGGAAACTGAATTAACACAAATTAATATAAAGCATATGAGTTTCAGAAATATAAGCACCATCTTACTAGAAGGAATATTTCACAGAGAAATGACAAAGTATGAACTCCTTCCCTCAGGAAGCAAGCAAGTCTCTGACAAATCTTTAAGAACTAAGGACTCTTAGCAACCCTAAGGACTAGCAGACTCATCCAATAATGCCTACAACTTGATTTCATGAGCACCCTGAGCTACCCAGCGTACAGCAGTATTTCCAGAGGTTTAACAGAGACACACTGGCCAGCAATGCCTACCTAACAGCATCCTTGTACACATCAGAAAAACCAACACAGCCATCATGCTACACCTTGTAATCACACAGGTGAGACAATTCATCTGCTTTGGAAGCCAGGTCAGCTACCACCCATCCCATAGAAAAGCAGGCCTCTCTGCCACTGCATCCTTCACTCCACATCAGAACTTCAAACCAGCAACTATGAGAAAAAAGCTAAAATCTCTTCTTCCCCCAGAGAACCCCTTCATCATCTCTTATCATGGACCACACCATAAATTCTGCTGTCCTTTTTTTTCAGGGATATGTGACTGAGCAGCCATTCTCAACCTGTATTTACCTTTCAAGTCAGCTCTTTTTATTTCAGACCTTATGTCACTGCATCCAAAAGCACATCTACTTCTTCAATACTTATGTAATAGAATCAGCCTTTACATAAATGCTGTACACATTATAAAGACTTTTATGGGGTGTATTTTCCAAATCTTGTGTTAGCACTTTGAAAGGTACTTAACCACCTCGTAATGAAAATAAAAACAGGAACAGCCACCAATTCTGCTCACAAAAGAAGTAGTCCAATCTGGTGGAGCACTCACCAAATAATAAAGCATCCCAAAAAGATACAGTAGCCTAAAAAAATTTAGAACTGTGATTAGATTAAAACTGGTGTTTAGCTACTATTACCTGGAAACAATTAATTCTCTCAGACACAATGTTAAAACCTTATTCCTATTCTCCTACAGCTTTTCTGTCATTTGAAATTAATATTATAAGATCCGAGAATATTGCTGAGCTATGAGTATGTAGTTTTGATAATTAATGAATCAGCTCACAAACGTCAAGAACGGGTTGGTATCTGCCCCAGTTAATCTGTCTCTTTGCTTCCAAATATCTGACATTACATCAGTTTATAACACATCGTGGAATATTATGTCACAAGTCAAGTACACACAAGCTGTGAAACACATTACAATTCAACTGGATATTGTGTCTGACAATGTAAATTGATTCTTGAATCCCAAAACAATCCCATTCTGCCCCCAACAAACTCGAGAGCAGCTGATGGACATAAGACAATAAACGCATCCTTGGGTTTAAATAAAAAGATTTCTAAGTCACACATACCAACCCTGTGTCACATAAATGTGTGACAGAACACTACAGCAAACTGCAAAAATTGATTCAGATCAAAACTATATTGAATACTAAAATTCAAATTGCCTTTCACTAGATAAATATTCATCAGTCTTCTATCTTTCTTTCCCATACTAATCATATACACATAGCGCACTCCTGCTTTAGACCCTTACCAAAAGAACCAGGATAGGCTTACACACTAAAAATACATCAAAACATACAGTAGTTAGTTAAGTGCCTCCCTGCTGACTGGTTGTTTTTTTTTTTGGGGTGGGGGGGGGAAGTACACAAATACACACACAATACTTGGGCAGAGTTAAGGCTGTTACCTTGATGCAGCACAAACACATCCTCCAATCTGAATTCTGTATAAGGAAGCAATGCATAGAAGACACAGCACAAGAGTTTACCCCATAGCTAAAAATCAACAGATAGTTGGGCTTGAAAGGGACCTCTGGAGGTCATCTGGTCCAAATCCTTTGATCCAGAAGGGCTACCCACAGCCAACTGCCCAGGACATGTCCAGATGGCCATTGAATACTTCCAGGCACGGAGACTCTACCACCACCCTGGGCAACCTGTGCCCATGTTCAGTCATCTTCACAGTACAAGAAATGTCTCCTGGTGTTCAGAAGGAACCTGCTGGATGTCACTGCGTGCCCACTGGCTCCTGGCCTCTCACTGGGCACCACTGAAGAGATCCTGGCTCCAGTCTCATTGCACCCTTCCTTAAAGTATTAAATACACATTGATGAGATTCCTCCAAGCCTTCTCTTCTCCAGGTTGAACAATCCCAGCTCTCTCAGCCTCTCTTCATAGGAGAGATGCTCCAGTCCCTTCGTTGTCCTTCATTAGATTGTCTCCATTATATCCATGTCTCTCTGCTGGGGAGCCCAGAATTGGACACAGCATTCCAGGTGTCATCAGCGCTGAGGAGCAGGGGAGGATCCACTTAAGAAGCTATACATTTTGAAATCAGGTTCTTTACCTATGCAGTCCTTCCAATAACATCTCTATGGTGTAAAACAAGCCTTAAAAGCTACAGCAATAATTAAAATGTAATATAGGTATATATATATAAAAATATACCTATAATGAAAAATGGAACTGCTACTTAATCTCGAGGAGCAGATGCTAAACACCACAGAAAAAGTAATCTCAATTACAAAGCTCTGACTGAAAAAGGTAACTTCTACTGAGACAGCCTTCAAGGGTACTGTTACCCTCTTCCTACAGTCTGGATATCCAAGTTGTTTGTAAAACAGATCCCAGGCAGCCCAATATTTTAAAACAAAACTAGCCACTAGCTAAACAAAATGCAACATAAGCTGTCCCTGCTCTTGCACCAGAGTCCTCAGTGAAAAACCAGATACTCTAAAGTAGACTGAGGCATCTGCAATACTCACAAAGCCACATTCAGCCACAGCAGTTAATGAGAGATGATTATTTTTATCTTTTTCACTCTACAGGAGAGATGAGCTGTAATGCTAAAATACACAATACAGGTTTGGTCTATGTGGTGATTAATTTAAAAACCCTGCTCAGCTTCTCTTCCAGAAGATTTAAAATTTTACACAGTGCAGAGGATAAAAGCAAGCAGTAACACCTGCTAAAAAGTCAGATAACAATTTTTAATTTGTAGGACAGTATTCAGACAAGAAAGAATACGGGGCAGACTGAAACAGAGTCTTTATCCATGATCTTCTGTCGACACTTTACACCACTGTAGAATGAGTTCAAAACCACCAAGATGACAGCACATGTAAAGAAGCACAAACCAGCTCCCAAAACACTGCCTGACTACAGGTGTGCTGTCCAGAGGCTTTAAACACAAAGCGTTTAGCCATCTGAAGAGAAGAAATTTAAACGAAGGTCTAGCCCAAAGAATACCCTCCCTAAAAAAGACAGAGTTTTGTGCTTACCCTAATCCTACTGTTACCAAATTTTGCCTCCTATGTCATCAATCTATATGTCTCTCTTTAAATCCACTGTGTAAACGTAGCTGTCACAAACTATACAAATCATTCAACCAAGTGCCTAGAATCCAGTTCTTTGGGTTACGGCACTTCTCCCATGCTCACAGACTGGCAAGCAAAGCAGCCTGATCAGAGTTACTAACAGGAGTCAGTTGAGGAAATCAGCAGAAATGGAATAAAAAAAAGGCTCTGATGATTTTTGGTCAGCTTTCTCATTCACTGCTGCTATTATTTTTAGTACAATTAAGATAATGAAACATTTTTAAACCCCCTTTTTAAATTACATCTTTTACACATCCTATGTTCATTTGCCCAGAAACATTGCTACCCACTCCCTAAAAATGGCTATCAATTTGTACAAGAGTAAATCTTAAATCTCAGTAGTTAATTCCCAAAGCATTTTTATTACAGATACGAAAACTATTTCTGGAATCACTGACAATGACTTTCAGATACAAAAGTTAAAGAACATTTCTTAGAGAAAATGCATATTTATCTGTTTTGTAATAAGTTTCAAAACACATTTCCCCTTCAAGGTACACCGATAGACTACATAATATACTTTCTCCTGCATAATCAGATCTACTTTGAATTTCTGATGTTCATAGAGTGTTGACATCAAGCAGTGTAATGAAAAAGTTATTTTTTCCTGTTAATCACTTAAATAGGGAAAATAAATTAGTATTTCAAGATCAGCATGAGCACGTGAAAAAAGGAAAGTTACTTTCTTTGAACTTAGTCTTACGAACTCCAAGTATGTATTCAAAGATAAAATATGCAAACTGCAGGCAAAGCTCAGGCTTTCAAACACAGCTTATTGTTCTGCCTAGTGCAGTGTGTAAAGCTAAAGAAACATGAAGCCATCAGCAACAGCAGTAAATCATTGCGAAAAACCAGCAATTTCATTCCTTACAACAATTCTTTGGTCCTCTCTCCTACTGGCAGGCCAGTTCTGGCCCACACACACAATGTACAGTTAATTTATGCACTGAACAGACTTGGGGCACAGCTTTACAAAGCTCCCCTTTAATAGGAGCCCAAGCTCTGGTGGCTTTCCTCTTTCTCATACCACCCTTTCACTGGAATGATACAGCTATAAGATTAGCCAGGTATCTGACCTGGGTTAAAAAAAAAATGCACCAGGCCAAACGAGAGCCTCTGTTGGTAGTGAACTGTGTGATGCAGCACATCTGCCCTTGCCCAGCAGGGCAGGCAAGGGAACACAACAGCAGCTGCTCACACTGGCCTTGCCGCCTGCAGCAGGAGACGTGCAGCCAAAGCCGGGGAAATCACTTCCCAATGCCATGAAGATGCAGGTAAGGGCACTGGAACCTATGAAAATGCTTTAAAAAGTTGACTGTTCTACACGAATATGCTAACAGGCAAATTAGTTACTGTTTAGCAAGCGTACTTGGAATTACCAAAGTAATAAAGTTACCACAACTTAGAATTTACTGAAAGCAAATCAAGCTCAAAAAGAACTAGTCACACACACATGGCTGGATTATTTTGACATGCGGAGTCAGGATTTTTACACACATATTGTGGAACTACAGAGCACCACACAGTAAAATTTGTCAGTGACTCAGTCAGATTTCAAGTACAATTATTTTCCTCCAATCTTTGAAAAAGTATAGGATGTTAGTTAGTTTTCAAAGATTTGAGTAATATCAATTCAAGCTCGTAGATCTGAAAGAACAATGAATATTGATTATGCTTCAAAAGGAAGCCAAAATTAACTAGGAAATATTCTGAACACAAATGGCACTTTACTGTCAAGAACACAACAAATCGACAACTCATGCTATCAATCATGAACATGGCAATGAATCAGTGCTTCTGCAACAAATGAATGGAAAAACCAAGGGAGAAAAAAAAAAGAAAACTACAAGAAAACACACACACACAAACAACACAAACAATCTATGCCCTATATCTATTTTTCTGCATCTGCTGTGAAGAACAAGCTTCAAATTTGAATCCCTGGTAAGATACAAATGCAATTAAATCTGGAAACGTGCCACCCAGCACATGCATGTGCTCCTGAAAGGTATTACTGATGGAAACACTTCATACTCATGTCACCCTTTTAAATCTTGTGTTTGTTACAAAATGCTAAGTAGTACCAGGTTTTTTTTCAAGTGCCTTCCACCCAGTAATAGGTCATGCATAAAAAGAGTTAATGCCCTGAATTCTGTGTAAAGCTTATTTCACCCAACAGAAAGCAAATCATATGCAAATTTCTTAACTGCAAGTGTAGTGTGGGGCTAATAAGCACATGAATGCTTCACTATGCAAACTCCATGCAAATACCTGCAAAAGTTTTTAACCTGGGAATATTCAATATTCAAAATGCATGCAAATACCTATGAAAGCTTTTAACCTGAGAACATTGCCTGCCACACTATCTTTCTGTGTTTTGTGCACATTGTAATATTTTTCATAACCATAACATCCGCACTCCTGATAATATAAAATACCAAGTCAAGCAATTAGGCAAATTCCAAAAAAAAACCCCACTTTGAGAAACATCAAACAATAAAGGAGGTCATATTTATATAACACACAGACTGTTTGCATATGAACAAAAGTTTGCACGGGTTGGGTCAAACTGAAACATTCAGAAAGCGTGCTTCCTCCACGAGGACATACTAATGCTGGATTAAGAGAGGTTTGTTAGACTGTTTTCAATGAACACAATTTCTCTCCAAGTGAAGCACATGTAACGCCACCTACTAAACTCCTTTTAAACACTGCAACTTGAGTTGCAGTGCAGTAAGAAATAAATCAGTACAAAACAGTGCAAGAAAAAAAAAATCCTAAAATGCCATGCATACTTCAAATTAGGAGACTTCAGGTAGCACTGCAGATTTACTGAGATACCATAATGACTAATTTTCTCAAATGCCTTTTTTTTTTAGGTAAATTAACTCTATTTATAGTTTTTTTAATCAGGCAGTAGCATTAGAGTCCCCATATGCTAACAAATATGAAAAAAAATGTTTCTGTTTTAAACATCTACAAATTTGTAACTGAGACTTCTTTAGCAAATACTCAAAAAGAAGTCTGGAACTATACTGAAGCAGAAGTGTTTCATGAACCTCAACACACAATAACATAGTCTCACCAAATCAGAAATAATCATCGTAAGACTAAGAAAGTAGTGGACTTCTGAAATGATAGACTTCTATTAACTAGCTTTCAGTAAAAGAAAAAAGAATTTTGAATTAGAATTACAGACTTGGACTTTAGTATTTTTTCCTTAGACTTGCTGTTCCCATTTTCATCTTCTGATTCAGAGAAATAATGCAATTGGCTACCAGTGTTATTAAAAAGTCAGAAAGACAGCACAAGCATGTTTAACATCTAATACAACAAACCAAACAGACTGAATAAAGCTTAAAATGTGTGAAGTGACGAAAACATTAAAATCAAAATGGTTTTCATATGAAACATTTAGACCAGTTTTTACATATTAATACTGAAGTCATGCATTTTCTATTAAGTGTTTCTTACACATTTCAAATTCTCTTCACATTTGGCTTCTTCCATTACATGTCTGCCACAATGTGCTATGCAAGAAACACGATGCAGTCATAAGCGTGGGCTGCAAGTGTATCATTGTTCTTAAAATTATGACCTTCTTTTAGTCACTGGTATAAAGATCATGAAAGCCGAGGTCAACTATAGCTCTGTGAAGTTTCAGTGCTCAGGCTAATATTGACTCCTGCAAAGGTGCACTGGACTGTAAAGTCTGAAATAAAAGCTCGTATTTAACTGTCCTGTAACCAATGGCTCAAAACCCTCCTGCTCTCTGTGCCACTCTCCACTGAATTTTGCTTAAGTGCTATTGTTAGAAGGCTGTATCTGAATGCTTTTCTGATTGGGGAACAGGGATGAGATGTATAAAGCAAAACAATCTTGAAGAACATCTACATCTCTGCCTGCTACTCACATCATAGCAACAGACCTCCATCTCCATCAGCACTGCAACATCACCTATTGAGGTGATGCATCAAGCAAGCCTAGTTTAGCTTTCCTCTGAAAAACAGACATACAGAATTAAAAACTATTTTGGTGAATAACTTTTTTGCCAAAAAGGACAGTGTGTCTTGCTCTTCTTAACATTCCAGTAGCCTGACCTCCTTGCACAAACGGAGCAGCCCAGAAGCCGGAACACCGGCACAAGAGCTGCCAACCTCTCGCCGTTCCTGCTAGCCAAGGACAGCAGGTGATGCCACGAGGTTAAGTCAATACTCCTCCTTGAAGGACGAACGACTCACTAAGGCTGCCACGAGACTTCTCTTCAGCTCCTTTTACTTTGCAAGAAGGTATCAGTCAAGCCTCAAAGGAGGCTTTCTCACTATTGTACAAATCTGCCTGTATCGCCCAAGACCTCTGAAACAGCAACAAACCAGCCTAACTATGAATAACCAGGAGACTGAAATCTATGAATATGAGGAGATATTTTTATCCACTAAATGAGCGGCATTTGTGGAAGACTAAGGTAAAGAGAATAGTTTCCATTATAACAGCATGAATAGAAGCCTTTTTCTTTAGGCTGGTAACTTGCCAAGTCGAAACTATAACCCGCATCTCTTATTAAGAATTTGGAAAAAATCCAACATCTGTTGTAACTTAACGTCAAAACGCAATCTCAAACCTGCACTTGAAACTTTTCAAACTTACTACACACCCTCTCCCATGATAACTGATTTACTGAAGGTGCCATCTCACCTTCAATGCTATTTACAAAGAAGAGCTTATATACAAAAGCAGATGACTGGCAGGAAAGCTGTACATGACCAGGCAGCACGAACACGTTCCCCAGCTAGTGCGCCATTACAGTTCAAGCCCAGTGTTTTAAATCTTTGCTGCAGGCAAATCTCTGAGCACATTACTGTAGCTCAGCTTCCACTGCCATGTCATCAACTCCCAGTAACTCCAGCAGACTTTTGAGCACAAGAACCACCTCATCGATGAGCTGGCAGGATAAGTCTCTCAAATTAATTTCTATCAAGTCTGCACCAGCGAATTATTTACTTCATAGCATTGTAAGTTTAATTTCCCTCTACTTAAAAAAAAAAATCTATTTAAGTTTCAAATTGTTTCATTTTCAAATTCAGTGGTAATGTATTTCAAACACATCAATACTGAAGTTCAACAGAAAATCTATCTTCCATTTGTAAAACTACAGGAAGTGAAACACAAAATTTCATTAAATATCAATTCACAAGAAAAGTGGAAAAGATTCTTACAGTGTTACAAACTATACTTTAAATTGTTTTCAAATAGAACATTTTCCCCTTTTTATATATGAATCAATATTAAATGTCGAAGAAATTCTCATTAAATGTCAGCGAAAATGTGTCAAGTTACGAGAAAAATATAATTTCTTCATCATTCCTACTGGAACTATGACGCTCACTATCTTTCATTTCAATCTTAGTGTTCCAGTCATTTCGGACTAGCAGCTTGTTGAAGCTGAAAAATGGCCCAAAACACATTAAAAACTTAAATTAACACTTCACTGAAGAAGAACAGATATTTTCCTCCTTTGCCGAAAGCTTGCCTTTCTCTTCCAACCAAATTGTAACATTTGACACAATGGAACATTTCAGTCAGACAAAAAATGCTAAAAATTAAACCTGGTTTTCTTTAAAGAATTCTAATCATGAACAGTAGTTTCTGACTAAATAATATAAAGTAACATGCTGAAGTTTACGTCATCACATGAATAGTAGCAAATTCTTAACCATTACAGTCTTTCAACAACGCTAGCCACAAAACATGTCACCACTTCAACACTTGCAAAGATTAAACGTTATCTTTAGGATGACTTTGCTGCTTTGAAGCAGCTTTGAATATCAGATTGGTTTGAAAAGTAAGACAGCAAGGCTTCAAGGTTAAGCATAGTTATGTAAAGCTACTTGCTGTTTTACTGTAGACAAGAAGCTCAACTTAAACTTCAAACTCATGTCATAAAACAATAGCCTGCTCAGAATTCCAGTCTCTAAGTAAGTTACAACCTCTACCAAAATCCTTCTTTGCTGACCAAAAAATATACTTCTTTCTATACTTACATAGTTGTGTAACTTTAAGACAGATTTTTGCAGATTCTGAAATTTCACATTTTCACATAGTAAGAATAATTGCTAAGTATTTTTCTTTACCAATTAATTGATGGTTTACTTTTCTTTTGTCATTTATGTAAATCTGCATTTTGGATGGAAACCAAAGGACTCAAAAACCCAATAGCACACATCGAAAAGCCTCCAATTCCTCCTCCGTTCACCTGAACAGTTCTACGAGGAGAATGTGCTCAGGTGGTGTCATCATCTTTTATTCCTTAAGCTTTTGGCCCACAGTTAATAACTTACTTATAAAACATTTAGAAACTCTACACTACATGAGGGTTTTTGTGCTACATAGTAAATTCCCATTCCTCTACACTAGACTACATATCATTTTGAAATCACTTCTGTACCAGACAGAGATTGCACTTAAAAGAATATTTCTTCAAATTTTACTCTGTAATATTTTCATTCAAAGAGGTATAGGCCCAGGTACAACGAGAGAGAGATGTAAATCTCTTCCTCTAGCAGGCTTTGGAATCAGGCAGTGGCTATATACATCTCTATTTCACACACAGTGTGAAATATGTTTTAGGAACACAAAAGCCAAGAAGTTTAGTCCAACACTCATGTGATGAATGAAGACACAAAAAGCAATACAGTATAAAACAAAGGTTCGTGTACAGATTGTAGATGTTAAATATTACAAAGAGCTTTAACATCTTTCTGACAGGCAAATGCCAGCTACACTTACGAAAGTTGCAGAAATCCTTCTGACAGTGTGCAAGAAGCACCTACCCTTCATGGAGAAAATTAATTTTCCTAAGAATTTCCACACCTACTTAGTTTTATTGCTGTTTGTTAAAACCCAGTGATTTCATAAAATAGGCACTTTTTTGTTCTCCGCACTGAAAGCTGCAGAAATTAATCCTTACAACTTCTTCCACATATTCTTTGGACAGTTAGCTGATGCAAAATAATAGTAGAATAGGATAAGCTCTTTTTGCTTAGCGATTTCCTCACTGCTGACACGCTGGCCAGTCTCTCTTTGTCTAGCGGTCTGGCAGAAGGGTACACAGCCTCTTTCACAAGAAGGTGTCAGAAACAGAAGAGCAAGTGAGTTATGAAAGAAGCTGCTTCTAGGCCCACAGGTAATGACACCACACGTAATTTATGAGGTAAGAAAATACTTTGTTATTTATAAACACTGAATTCATTCCTCAGTCTTTGGCCCTGAAGATACTTCCAGTAATGAATTTCAGGAGCTAAGCTTACAGCACATAGAAAAGCACTGTATTTTAAAATTTAGCTTTTTGTGGTTTGAGCTTAGCTGCCTGTCACAACAGTAGCAACGCAGTAGTGTAACAAGTCGTATCCCTTCCAATGTTTCTCACCTAGTATGAGCTGAAACTCTCATTTTTGAGCATTTTCTCACTAATCATTCTCTACATCAAACCTCATTTTCAGAGATCTCTTAATTAGCTGTGTCTGTCCAGTAACTCAGAAAACACTGCTCATACCACTTTATTCATAGGCACTGCTTTAAATCCAGGAAAAAAGGATTCACAGAACCACAAAAGCAACACAAAAGAATTGGTCATTTCTCACCAAGAATGAGCCACATGCTGTAACAGAAAAAAACAAAGTGTCATCAAACTGTAAATTAAAATGACTACAGACAAATCACCATACTGATAGACCTGATGTTTTTGTTACCATCATCATTTTAAAAAGAAGGAAAAACTAGCTTGTTAGCTTTAGCAATCCTGGTCGTTTTGACACTACGGGAAAAATAACCCACAACTTCCAAGACAGCTTTGCTCTTTTTCTTTCACCATCTTTCAAATCAGACACTTTCAACACCAAACCAAGCATTTTCAGACTCTTGATCAGAGCAAAGCTTCAGCTTGCTCCTCCTGTCTCTTCCCCTTGTGTCTCACCAACAACTTTCTACGCCTCCCCATAAGTTCCTTCAAAGCAAGTCCTACTGTGTTGTATATGCAACTTCTGTCTGAATAAAGAAACCATCCATCAACAGAAAGAGTGGTTTCAAAAAAAAAAAAAAAAAAAAACGAAAAACCAAACCAAAACTAGAACTTTAATCTCTTGAGAATTTATCTAGAATAAATTTAGTAATATTACTGCATACAACTATTCCTTCCTGAATCTCTGCAGGAGATCTCAGTGTTCACAGAAAGCCAATGGATCCCATGTGATTATTCATTATTTTTCCCCTCTCTTCTTTTTCTTTTTACTCCACACCCTGGGAAGTAATGACATCTAAGCCACATTTGGTGGATGACTATTCCAGTGCTCTGGCAGGGACAGAGAGGCTCTGCTTGGGCAAGGCAGCAGCTCAGGTGGGTGGTCCTGAAGGCCATCTTGCCCAAAGGAGCAAGAATTCAAGTGCTGGTCTGCACAGGCCAACACACATGGGAAAGCTTTTACACGTGCATGAGTGACAGCCACTTACCTGCTTCTGAACACCAGAACCAAGAGAATACAGATGGGAAGTACTGCTTCCTTACAGCGAGCCCTCTCGGGCAGCCTACCCCCTCGCTGCTGCTCAATGCAAACACCGCGTATGCAACTGAATGTACAGAATGTGAGGCATTAAGGGATACCTGCCCCACAGAAGTACCCCAGGGCAGGCTGCACGTTCCTGGGGAACAGCGTTCCCAACACCAGCTTTTCATCTCACAGCAACTCCGACTTGTGCCTTTCCTCCAATACAAAGCAGTGCAATCCAGCAGCTGGCCAGCACAGATGGCAGGCAGGGGGGCCAACTATCCTCTTGTTATTACTACTTTGTATTTGGATGCCTCAACTATGAAGAGGAGGCATATTTCACTCTGTTACCTCAGGGCTTATCAATCCAAAAGAAAACAAATCAAGTAAAACTCAGTTGCGCTTAAGATAACTTTCAGGAGAAATCCTGCAGATTTCAAATAGCAGTTCAGTATAATAACAAAATAACTGGTGAATAACAGCAAACAAAGAGCATCTCTTTAAAACAGAATAAAAAGTGATTTTTTTTAAAGAGACAGAAAATTAATTATTTTAGAACTTCAATTATTAAATACAGAAATATAAAACTGCTTTGTGCCAACCTCTGAACAGAGAGCATCTCATGGTAAAATTTCGACTGTCAAGAGCTAATGTTCAAAATTTCTGAGACTACTGCCTACTTAGCAATGAAAGCCTCTGTCCTTTTGCTTGACATAACAACCAAAACCATTAGTCCATTAGGAAGCAGATTTTCAGTAATTTATTAAGATTTATTTGATTAAATGTTAGAAAATGTGTTCAAAACTCAAACAAACTAAATAGCAAATGCTTTCAGAACTGGAAACTACAAGAATGGAATTTTCATAACAACAGTCATCAACTGATTTTAGAGCCATTCATTATTTAGCTATTCAAAAGACATATTTCAGAAAACATGCACTAAAAATAAACTCTCCAAAATAGTAAATTGCCCCCATGCTGCTTTGTCATTTAAGCAACTGCATTTTTTAAATAAGAAAGTTAATTTATTATACATTTATAAAAAATACATTTAATTCTTTGCATGGCACTCCTAAAGACAGACTCCCCACTAAGCTGCCTAACTCATTAACTGGAAAGAAGCAAATCCTGTGGCATAATCTAACATTTGGTGCATAAATGATAAAAACCATGCCATTTCAGAAGACACTTGTCATATATATTTTATATAAATACACAAGTAAATGCTCTAAACTGAAGTTTCCTCTCTTAACCAGTGCTCAGCTCTCACAAAAACTACCAGTCCTAGAAGATCTCAAATCCCAACCTATCAGCACAGATTCCACTAACAGCAGGTTTGGGTAGGTTTTCTGCTTAGGCTTTTGTTTGTTTGTCTTAAACCTGAGCTCATACTCTACAAAAGAAAAAACTGAAGCAGATGTCATCAAGAGCTAGAAATAAAAGTGTGTGAGATGTGAATATACCTTATTTTTCAAAAAATGTGAAATAAGTCCCTGCAAGCTTAGCTCTCTGCAAACTACAGCTTTGCTATCAAAAGAAAAACCCTCATTAGGTTGCTAAAATATTGGGGTTTTTCCTGCCCTTTATTTAGTATTCAGAGAGTCAAAGAAAAGACAACATTTCATTACAGTTTTTACCACCTCTGCCTTGCCAGCATGGCTGGTGAGCTTAGGAGAGTCCAAGTCAGTATCTAAAAACTTATTCAGCTTTACCCGTGTTGGTCTTAGGAACTCAGCAGAGACTATAGGGGTTATAGGTTGTGAGACTGGATGTGTCTGATGGATATTAAACCATGGAGTTGAGACACCACGGAGGCCCTATGGCAAGGCGAGGGCGTAGGAGGCACAAGTCTTTCATGCCTGTCGTGCATCACAATGTTCTGTCTGGTGCTATCATTAACACTTCTGCACTACTTTCTAATTTCAAGTTATACAATTGACTTTCAAAAGACACTTGCATGTCATCTGTCTTTAAAACAAGGTGCTGAATAATCTAGTCAAAAGGACTAGAAGGGAATTCACACAGACTCAAACTGATTTCTCCCCCACTGATGATGTACTGTCAAGTACTTAAAGCACTTTTAAATCATTATGCAAGCACTTTTCAGAATTAAATTACAAGTGTGACATATGGCATGAAATGAAGGAACCAGACCACAATGCTGTCACTGCTGTTAAAATCCTGTATCATTCAAAATGTGAAAAAATTAGTTATGCCACACTTTTTCAGAATCGGTACATTCTGAAACAGCAGTATCAAAGCTACAGCTTTTGGCATCATGCAGCTCACAGTTTAAGGTGCTGGTACTCCGGCAGAGCTGTGCTGGTTCAAGAGCTGGTGAGGCTCCTGAGCACTGGGGCACTCAGAGCTACACAAACCAGACTTCAGGTCCTGCTCTCCCAATTGCCTAATGACAGCCACTTCCATTCCCACTGCTTCCTCCTGTTCCCTAATCGAGATGCATGCAGTGCCCACGTACAGGGTCTGCCTGCCTCTCCTCCTATACGGTGGTAGCTCTCCTTTCCCCCAGATGCCCCCCCAAAACAGTCTACCAACAAACTGACCCCCAGTACAGAGCTGCCCCCTATTTTCAACTCTGAACAGAAACTACCAAACTCACCCTCCTGATCCTGCAGAAGGAACATTTTTTTCTTGTACACATAAAATAAAATTTCTAGTCAAACACTGCTAAATTTTATTTCAGAGAACTTCCCAGTGTGGTAGACTGTGGATAAAGGATTGTGTTATCCATACCACTGTTAATTAAGATGCACCAAAAAAAACATACACACACACAAAGATAAATGTTTTGCTGATTACCTGGAACGTGTTCCACAGCTCTTCTGTAATTCCTAAGTTAAATACAAGCAAATGGGAAAAGCTGCTTAGCGCCTTAAAGCGAACAGCAAAACTGCTTCCATGAGTTTTTATGAAGGTCATGGGACCTTACGTGCCCTGTTGATCTATCTGCCTCAGAGAACACAGAAGCAGAGACCTATATTCTAGAACAAAAATACAATTGCAAGGTATTTTCTTTGCATTCCAAGAAGCCTAAAGATACAGGACCAATGCGTAAAAGTAAGTAATCCTTCCTAGCTTTCTGGGCTCTGACACACAAATGGGTGGCCCATAAGGCTGCAGAGCAGTGAAGCGCAGCACCAGCTGGGAGCAACATCCCACAGCTGATGCCCAGCCCCAGCACTGGGCAGCGGCTGTGAGCTGCCTGCTCCCCCGAACGCTCCTGCCAGCAGCCCACACCCCATTCCCATCTGCATCAGACACCGGAGCTGTGCTGCAAGGAAGGGATCCATGTGCCAATCACCTCCTGCTTCCCATCCATCATCAGCTGAAATCGGGCGGCCATGATTTTGAAGAGCAGCGAAGGAAGGTGTCCTTCTGTCGCACATTTTCATTATTTGATCATCTTTGTTGCTTCTCTTACCAAAGCTTTCAATACACTACTTATGTCAGCATATAGTAATTGAGTAGTCTAAATCAATTTTGAAACTGATAGAAATTCAAGACAAGAGAACTTTTCAGTTTGATAACCATTACTCCTTTAATTTTTTTCCATCTATAAAGACTTCTTCAGTCTTATTAAAGAAACCAATGAATTATATTTTTGTGATATCTTTCATACACTGGTTTTTAGAGTCAGCACAAATAAAAGATGACTTGAAAGAGGAAAGAATATGAAAAAAAGGAGCTATCTGAAAGATTGTTTCTCCTGCATTCCCTTCTATCAGTCCACCTCTCCACCACACAAGCCAGGGAAAGACATGTGGTCTTCCCCACACACAATTCATCTTTTAGACAGCTTACATTGTCAGAATATTCCAGGTATATGGCAGGCTGACAGACTCCGGTCATTTGGCAATTACTTTCAATGGAAACTAAATTACTCAGTTGTAAAAGCAAAAAACACACTGTTCAAGTTCTAATTAGTTTTATTAGTTGAAGCAGCAAATCTCAGAACAACTGCAGAAACTGGAAAAGAGCAAACAGAAAGCTGAACTCAGTGTTGAAACTATTTAATGGTCTCCAGCACACTAAATAATGCCTGCAAAGGTTAACTTTATTTCTTCAAGTGAGAAAAAGCAGACATGAGTTTGAGTGCAGGTTTTGGCTACATAGCTTCCAATATTGGGCTTCAAACCATGAAAAGAATACAACATAATTAGGACAGATGTGTTTACAAAGAAACAAGCATCTAATATATGCTGTTGCAGGTAAGACGGACTTTCAAAACCACTACAAAAACTTAAAAGACCATAGGAGATCAGAAAAAAAAAAAAAAAACCCCTGCATCTGACCCACAATGCTCTCCTCTGGTAATCTTTTTAATGCAGCAGACCAGAGATAAGGACAGATTTGAAATATTGTTCTCATGGTTATATGAAACAGAATCATTTGTTTCATAATGCATGGAGTTTGCAGTAAGCCAGGATGAAATTATAGCAAAAGAAAGTATTAATAAACATGTTATAGATGACATAGGAAAAATGTGCAAAATAACTTCAGTTAGTTCAGCTTACAATTGCTTTCTATCACTCAATCTAATTGTAAAAGAATTATTAAAGTGCCATTAATTAGACCACCAATTTATTCATAATTATGTACATGTAGTCAAGTAGAATCTCAATAATTTAAAGCATTAGATTTTTTTATATCCTAAGGAGAGTAGATTATTTGTAGCATACCAGATGTTTGCTGACAAGAAAGAAAATACACTAAATCAGCATTTTAAGCAACATGTAGAAATACATCCACATAATTCATCTTGTTTGGATGACGAAAAGGTACCTACTTAAATTCCCCAGGTCACATTTTCTGCCTCTGATAAAACCTTACTCTTTCTACAGGGATATACCAGCAATGAGCTATTTCCCACACAGCCTCTACAACAAAAGACAAGCTCCTCCTATCTTCTTGCAAGGTCCAAGAAAAATGAGCAACTTCTACCACCTAGCAAGTGATCCATTAATTTTAGTCAAAGTTCGGGTAGAGAGCCTTACATATCAAACTCTTTCTACACAGTATAATATTCTACCAAGATGAGAATCAATAAAAGTATAACTAAGCCCCAGCAATAAAAGGTGAAGGTCTCCATAGCATGAAGGTAAAAGGCTGTCAGGAAAAGAGGAAAACCTTCACAAACCAAAAACAGAATAAAAGAAACATCAATTGGTTTAATAAAGACAAAGTGCTGCATTCAGCCTCGAAAATTTATTTTTAAGAAGTACTTTATGCTCACTTTGAGTTCTTTCTCATCCCTCAATAGTATTTCACACATAATCAATAACTGAGGCAGAACTGAGAGAAAAAAAAAAAGAAGCCACTCTTCCAAACAATACATCATTTCTAAAGTTTTGATCATAGTTTGATCAAAGGAAATTGTAGCAGAATCACATTTCTCCTTACTATTACTGAGACTCGGGAAGTTTCTTTTAAAAAGCGATAAAGACAGTAGCACTTGGTTCGTACAGAATTCAACTTCGTAAGACCTACCTAAAAATGAGTTATAAAACACTTTCCATGAGATAAAGGAAAATTATGTAAAATTCTTCTCTGTCTTCCCTCACTTCCCATAAGCGCAAGAAAACCAGCCTCCCTCCTCCACAACACAGATAAAGACACCTTGTGAAATCCTAGTAACCCAAGTGCAGACCCATAGACTGAAAATACAAACACCAAGGAAAATTTTGCCAAGTAATATAACTAGAAGAAAAAAACACCCACAACTCAGAAGACTTCATATAAAAAGGAAAAAAAAAGTCTTTTCCCCTCCCCAACATCTTCGTCCTTATCTAGAAGCTTCTGAAGCCCCACAGGATTTTGTAGAATCACAGAGTGGCTGAGATGGAAAGGGACTATGGAGATCCTCCACTCCAACCCCCATCCTCAGTCACAGGAGCAACTGGAGCAGGTTGCTCAGGGCCGTTGTCAGTTGGGCTTTAAATGTCTTCATGGATGAAGACTCTACAGCTCAAGAAACAAGTTACAGGATTTGATCAAAATCACTATAAAAAAGAAGTCCTTTCTGATGTTTAAATGGAATTGCCTGTATTTCAGTTTGTGCTCATTGCCTTTTGTCCCATCACTGGACACCACGGATGCAAATCTTATCAGACTGGCATCACTGACTTGAACCTGCAGCAGAGACATCA
Organism: Oreocharis arfaki; assembly: GCA_013398015.1. Lineage (NCBI taxonomy): Eukaryota > Metazoa > Chordata > Aves > Passeriformes > Paramythiidae > Oreocharis > Oreocharis arfaki. The sequence goes on along the minus strand of VZRR01001427.1, from coordinate 272,644 downwards.
GTCAAGCCCCACAGAGAAAAGCCCGTGAGCATTGATCAGAGAAAGGAGCAGATATATTTTAAACAGGGGTATTATAAACCTGCTGCCAGATCCCAAAGTTAGGAAAATAATACAATTATGCTGTTACTGGCTCAATAATAAGCAACAGAAATCTTCACATCTTATATAGTCACCAGAAAGTAAATATTCCTGCAGGTCAGCCCTGCTCAAAATTCTCTTACTTTTGAAAATTTCCTTCTTTTTCATAAAGGTTTGAGATAGACCCCAGGTTCCAGCCTGTTCCAGACCTCTGCACATCAAATTCCAGGCATCAACCCCTCACAGAGGGTAATAGCTCATAGCAGCTACTCCACCCCAAAGGAGTAAAACCACATACCCGCTGGCCAACATCCACCCAGGCTATATGTGGCATATCCCATTCCATACGGCAAAGGTATTGGCACCTTTTCAGTTTCCACACATCATCACTGACTGAAAGAAATCATTACCTTCTCAATGTGGCTACTAGACAGGAGAGTTTGTGTGACGGAAAGGGAGACAGTCTGGGACAAGTAATAAGCAGCTCATCGTACTCTGCTTCCCTCAGAACATCATTCTATGTGTGGTTTTCCCAAAGAGTTCATCCCTACTAGCTCTTATACATGGCTGAAGGAATCTTAGTAGCAAGTCTCACATTAATAAAAAAAATTCCAAATTGTGCATATGTTTCCCCTAAACACTGTGGTAAGTAGCCAGAAACTGTCAGGTGAAAAGTTTAACTTCATTTTTAATGCAAAACTGCTCCCCATTTTCCAGTATTTCAGTCACCATAAAACCAGACACGAGTGACCCCAATACAGAAACTTAAACTAGAACTAGCTGCTTAGAGAGGCCTTAGTAACAGATGCCTTAGTCTAACAGAGCTAAGGCTCTTTGATCCATGCAGCATTCTCTACACTGCAGGTGGACTGGCAGCCACCCCACCCTGCTGTAATGAGCAACCACTGTGTGACTAACAGCAGGCTCAGGAAACCCCCTCCCCACTTCCAGAGGCAGTCTCTTTCTATTTCACATTTTTCCAAAGGTCTAAGATATACACGTCAAACTGAGATACACGAGAGACACCTGTGGCCAGGTGAGTAGTCACCACTCAGCTTATCCTCTGACTGTTCATATGGGCATGCTTACTCTGCCACCTGGCTATTTCTTCCCCAAAAATCAAACATTTATTAACATTGCTGGTCATTTTTCATATCTTTATCTATTTTTTGCTGATTAAGCACTAATACAAACTGCTAGTGAACATTTCCAAAACACAAAAAAGTGTCAGCATTTTGTACTAATATTTGGATTAACCATGCAACTCATCCGTATTTTCTGTTTGTAGAAGTCCCAATAAATCAGAAGAAAGCTACACAAGTTAGACCAAAGGCAAACTCATGCTAATAAGCTACATCTGGAGTTTTAGATTAAATACATCACTCCTCTGCTTAACAGACTTTTACTCTAAGATCTCTGACTTTCTAAGGCTGTTATCAACCCAAACCCAAACCGTACATATGCCACCCTGAACCGGGCCTGCCTTTTTTTGTGGTACCTCTGTTTACACAGCTTATCCCTTATCACACTTCCAACACTGGGAACCACAGCAGATGGTCCCCTCAGACACAACTCTAACAGGTTTTCTCCACTCCCCCATTCCACTTATTTTTTTGTGCAAACAACTGATAAGGAAGGCTGCTGCAATGATTTACTGATATCTGAAGTTGAAAATTGACAAAATGCAAACTGCTTTTGTTCGCCCCCACCACCCCCCGTGAACTGCTTAACCTCTTAACTACTAAGCAACACAGACAAAGAGTATTAATAATTGTACAAACCATACAGTCTGCTAGATTAGCATTTCAAACACAAGCAGCACCAGTGAATTTAAAGACCATTACTACCTTTAAAAGTTGTGCCAGTTACAACAAGCAACTACTTTTAGTAAAGGAGAAAATATGAGGCAGTCTCCTTTACTATTAAGATCCACTGGTTTGGAAATGCTTTGAAATTATGTTCAAAGCCATTTCCAACAGTCTACTGAAAACAGGCTCTCAAGCAGAATTTAGAGTAGAGACTGGACATTTCATTTGTAAATACGTATTTACAACGCAGAACAACCTGAAGCTCAGTGACGTAAAAATGAAAATGCTCTCAACACCACTATTAGAAAGACAGAAAGATGCTTAAAAACTAAGCTCCACATAAATTCTATGAGCAAGGCAGCCTCTTACTACTGGAGAACATGAATTTGCAAAACCACTGTAGCAAAATGTTGCAAAAAAAACCTAGAGGTCCGCAAAAGCATCTCAACTAACCATCTACGAAGAAGCATCTGCAAGTAGACAGTAATGAACCAGACAGACCCAGAGGGCTTTCTTAAATGTAGGTCATGCCTGTCAGACCATAGCAAAAGACACAGTAACATTTGCTGAAGAGAACCCCGAGTTATTATTGCACTACTCTGTAGGCAGACATTAATAGTTACATATTTGCAATGATCACTATCTGATGCTTAAGAGGAACAAGAAGGAAAATCTGCATAAATTCAACAGCTGCATTGAATTTAAGAATAAGCATCATAAAGCATTCCTCATAACATTTCACACTTTACATGCTTCTCTCTTCATAACGTGGTAACACAGAAGAATAATTTCTGTTGAAATCTGATGTGTGTTTTAAACCAGGGATTGGGAGACCAGTGAAGAAGTAGGCCAAAAGGTGGTTTAGAAAAAGTAATTTTTGCTGATTAATGCCATATTAAGATGAAGACTTAAATTACCTGATTACTGAAATGACATAGTTAAAACCTTGAGAATTTTTACTCTTGATATCTGCAGTGTTCTCTTGTCTTGATTGATGTTCTCACTACGTGATTCTGGTACCTTGCATTTTGTCAGAACACAATCCCATAGAAGACGACTGTATAAAACTTAAGATGTGGATATAGATAAAAGAACATGAGATAGCATAATGGAAGTACATGTAGCAATAGCCTGATCCCTGGCTGTGTTTTGTTGGCTTTTTTTACTCATCCAACTAACACAGAAAAAAACCCCTATAAGAATTTAAAAAAACTCCTGACAATGACGAGAGTCAGCAGATTAGAAATGCAATTACTTTTCACCTGAAGATCAAAAAGTTACACAGCTAAAAAATTAGTATTTCAAAGCATAATACAATGAAACCAACATTATTCAAAAACACATGGCTCTGCAATCACACATGCATCTTACGCTGTAAAATCAAGTACACAAAGCAGTATTTCTTTCTTTCTAGAGGCAAGACAAGAAAAAGTGAGGAATCTCTTTTTGCCCTGCAGATGGCTTAAAAACAGATTCACAGTCAACTAGGAAGCAAGAAAAACTGCTGTAAGATTCACCACAGATGAATCTTTCTAGAAGCAAGGTATCAGGTGAACCCATAAACACTATTAACAGGACACAGTAAAAGACTGGAACAGAAAATTTAACCAATAAATCTCCACACGCCAGAAATTCTGTAATTAGACAGTAAAACTTGAATTCAAGCTAGAAAGTTATCTAATGAAAGAAAAATTAAGTAGAAAAAATCTGTTTGCTCGTTCTTTGTTCAGCTAGCAGACATCAATCATGTGTTCAAAAGAAGAAGAAAGAGATTCTTCATTGGCCAGCAGCAAAACTTCCCATTCGGAGCTCACTTATTACAGGTTATCAGTGTTTACATTTATCCTGTGAATCTACTGAGATGACATTTACCAGCAAAAACCAGTATCAGGATAACACCTCTTTCACATTCAAACACAATCCACATGCAGGTGCAGTTAACGCTAGCACAAACATTTTCATATTTGTTTATAATTCAAAATAAATTAAGGTGTTTAGGGGGGATGGGATTTTGTTTGACTATTTTGTTTGACTGCTTTTCACAAATTTATGTTCTTGGTAAGTTTCAGGTTTTAAAACACTATCTGCTTCTCTGAAACACTTAGAAACACTGCTCTACAGGTAACAGCTTTGGACCTGTGTTCATTATAGTCTCAAGAGAAGTAAAATAGATAATGTACCAATAGGCTTTCCAGTCTTTGAATATTACCTCCATTAATCACCAGGGTTATTTATTAATTTTTAACAAACAAAAAGAAAAGAATCACTGGAAAGGCCTCCTGCTGTCACGTTACTGTAAAAAGCAATTGATGCAGCAGTACATCGATCAGCTTTCTTGCCAGTAATTGTCATTTCTGTAGACACATGCGTGAACCTCAGTATTGTAACAGTTTAAAGTTTTGTGCTGACTGAGAAGTACTTAAGTGCTTGAACTTTACTTGACCTACAATCAAACAAAAATTACTGTCAAAATGTGTTGTCAGAGCTGCAGCTCTCTTTTAAATATACAAGTTAAAATAATTTTGCTGTAGTGTGATCGGGGATAGATTGAATGGCAATATTTAGATTAATTACCTTCTTCTGGGAGCTCTAAGAATACACATGTTAAGGGAGGGGATGTTGTGGTCACAATCAAATCTCTGAAAGGCCACAATGCTGTTCATTGGAAAACGTTTCTTCTGAGCTAGAAGTTTGCTGTCTGACCACAAAATCTACAACAATTTAGACCTTCCTGAAACAAAATAATAATTTCTAAGACTAATTGCTTGTATATACTCAACTATAAAACAAATTAGATCAATTTTTCAACATACATGAAAAAAATCCACACAGTGCATACCGAACCACACAGAATCTGAACACTGGCACTGAAATGTTTTAAAATCTTTTAATAAATACTGTTCATAAATAGGAAGAAAATAAGTTAACATAAATAACTTATATACTATTATCACAAATTTTACCTGTACAGACTGTAAATAAAGAATAAAAATAGCATATGCATTTCCATTTAAACTCGCCTGAAGATAATTATGAATGCACTCTGGCTGAACTTCAAGTATTCAGATTTTAAACATTAATTTACTTTGACTATGTGCATGTCAAAATGAAAGATTGCTGTCTGGATCCAGACATGCAGTATTAATACTGAACACGTGCATTCATTTCAGGTCAGCAGACATTCCAACTCTACTTCAGCAGGTGGTAGGAATAGCACTCTAATTAAAATCTATATTAAAATGTTCACAATGGGCTATCTATTCTGAAGAGCTCCCATACAGAAACATCACTGCAACTGAAGGACTTAGACCACCTTCACTCAGAAAACTGAATGGCTCCTCACATAAAACATGTTTCTGAACAATTTCTACTTTTTCAACCTACCAACAGGTTTTCAAGGCAGCCCACTAAAGATTTCAGGACCCATTTAAGATACTAAGAAAGGTACCAAAATATTTCTTCAAAATAAACCCACATTTACACATCAAAGCAATGAAAAAAAGCTAAAATAAGCCCATTCCCTATTAGATATTTGTCATCACTTCAGAAAATAATTGCCTTCATAAGTGACACATCTGAGAACAGCGTAAACAAGGTCAAGGCAATTTCAGCCCAGGTTACCTGGTAAAACAATTATTTACTCACAGTTTTAGGGTAAACATCTACCTGTTCGGGGTTTGGTTTTTTCTAACTTATCATTTCTACATTACACTTTGAGGGGTGGGGTTTTTGGTTCGTAGTCGGTATGTACAATACTGAAGCCCAGAAATACCCCAACATTTAACAATGCACAAAGTGCTTCAGTTACAGTGTTTCTTACAAACAATAAAGAGCACTAACTCCACACAACATGCACAGTCCACTTACTAACCTCACTCCTTGTACCTCACTTCTGCTACTGAATGAGGTGATGGTATGACCACCAGGCTGAATGCAAGCAGTTGGAATGACAACTACAGCAAAAGAACTGGATATGGAGATACCCAAAAGCACCAAAATGGAACATTTAAACCAAAGTTCTCAACAGTGACTGCACTTTGTTCCTCAAGTGTAACTGATAATTGCATTAAATACCTTCCAGGAAAAGAGTGATATTGGTCTTCTAACTCAGAAGACAAATAAGTCCTTTTTCTTCTTCAGATTTGAAAGCAACTAAGGATAAAGAAGTATTCTATTATTGATAGCAAAGCCAGAACCTTCATTTTTTTTTAATTACCATTCCCATAGACACATTAAACCTTCCATAGGCAGCATCAAGATGATGACAATTCCAAAAGTATTCTCTCCTTTCAGAAACCACTTGCTTCTCGGCACTCACACTGATGCCCCACAAAGTGAGACTTAAAGTGTGGCCTAATCTTTTCTCTCTTGAAAACTGCCCATAGCAGACACCCTTATACCTCCTTCACCTCTTTACTGGGCAATGAGATCGAACTGATGCACATTGTAGACAAGGACAAAATTAAAAAATGTTGTATCCCACACAATTTGCTGTATTTAATGAGACTCCCATGTGGAAGTGGTTCAAGTCTGAATTACATGTGCCAGCCAAACAATATTGGATGGCACCTGGATAATAGGTGCCACTTTAGATCTATAAATTCAAATATTATCAACAACAGTGACACAAGCTTAAGCTTCTTCTATGACAGCTGTTCATCGTGAGATGACTGTGAAGTTTTCAGCACTCAGAGAAAAGGGGCTTTGCAAGTGTAAGCAGAAATAAAGGAGCATTTTCCTTCCCTGGGTACAGTATCTTGTTTTTCTCATATGTGGAACTATCCATCATACTTCCTTTTAACCCAATCTGCCGAGATACATAGAATGTTAGTTTGTCTAGTGCAAAGCTAAAAACATATAAAAGTATATTTGACCTGCTTCTTTCTCCTAGTAAACAGAATCTTATCATACTCTTCTATTTAAAGTAATTTTGGTTCCTAATGAGAAACACCCCTTGCCAAACAGCAAGAAAATCTATATGTAATAGTTAATTACTAATGTTGCATTAAACTGTTGCTACAAAACAGCATGTTTCAGTTTGACTATTTATTTACAAAACAAAAACATCATGTAACCCCCAACATATAGGAACATACTAAGAATATTTAACACATCATATTAGGGAAAATCTTTAATAGTGTTATTCTTTTCAGAGACATAAAAAGAAAGCATGTGTGAATTTTGACATCATGGATAGAATTCAGAGAAACAGAGTGCTGGTTTACCAGACAAACATGTTCACAGCTCCATCACAGAATGTTAGACTGGTGTCATTCCACCAAGTGGTTCCTCCACCTTCTGTTTTGTTTCTTTTAGACCAACAGGTACTGCTCAGTGTACAAATACAGTGTATATATACAGAACTGGACTGAATCTGTTTCTTTTCAGACAGAGATAGCATTTTAAGAGCAGGTAGCAAGACAGTCCAATAAGCAGATACTGTCTATTGTCAGATGCACAGACAGATCTGCAGCTGTTTATAGGATGTGTCAAGGAACTGTGTACCTGCTTTAATGGTGATGTATGGATCCACAAATAAAATTATCACACAAGACACATCAGAAAGGCATAGCAATTACACTTGCCAAAGCAGAACTGGAAAAAGGATCATTTTTATCAACTTATCTATGGTTAACTAAGTACACTGTAGAAGCTCTGAACTTAAAACACAAAAAACTTGAGCCCATCAAAATAAAAAAATATCAACTAAAAAGAAATAAAAAACTTGAAAGTTGAACTGAACTTGAAATTGTATTGTCAGCCTGACCACATTACTTTCATGGTAACTTATTAACACACTTCATATGCTTACCTCTACACACAAAAACTCTACAGAACTGTAAGGTTGACTAAACATTGAAAAGATTTATGCAATTTGAGGGAAGATAAGGTTTAAACAAAATACCTGGTCTTACTGCATTAATAGTTAGGTATTCATGCCGTTTCAAACTATGCATCTCTCTTAGGTGTCTTGCCTGAGTTAAGAATAGAACTCCCCACACAATCAAAGGTAAAAAGACAACACACTTGAATTCCTTACCTCCAGGGGGTGCTTCAGGAAAGCAAGTATATTTTTACTTAGCTAATCAGGCCTAATTTAGAGACCTAAACTATGGGATGTATGGTAAAAACAATTTTTGAACACCTACTTTGGTAGATACTTGAGCATTCCCAAGGTAGTCCTTTGTCTATCATCACTTTGATGTAGCAGCTAAAACGTACATTTAAACAAGGACAGACAGTCCCATTTTAACAGTTTTTTGCTTGGGGGCTTTTTGCCAAAGAAATATTTTCATTGTTTATTCCAGACTGACATTGTCAAAGACACTACTCTATTTTAAAGGTGTAACTATGAAAACATTTGTGAAACAATGCTATAGAAATCGATGCTAAAAATCAGTAGACTCTGTAGAGGTTAAGAAATACATGTTTTAGCATATAGAGAGCTATACAAGTGGTTCCATTTCAAACACATCTTAAATCCACCTCATTCATCAGGCTTTAAATCCTTCATTTCAGGAATCTGTTTCTTGAGGATATGGTTTGCAACAGAGATGGCACATGTGTTTTCAATACTGAAATGTGTCTAAAGTAACTGGGTACAAGCCTGTGTCAAATACTGCACAGTTTGTTTCACAAGTCGCACACTCCTTGATGTTAGCAAGACATAAACTAGTTCCACACTTCCCACACACAGAAGTTAATCTTGATTTGGTTCCTGGTACTTGAAGTATACGCTAACAGGAATAGAACTGCTTTTACAAAAAGCTAGGATGTATTAATGAAAATGAAAAAAAATACAGCTATGAAAGCTTAAAACAAGGTTTTACAGGGATGAGATGCTGATTAGCAGGCATTTCTGTGTCTCAGGTCTCATAAAAACAACAAACCCAACCCTAGCCCAGAACGGTTTTCAAATTTTTTGCCTTTGTATATATACCAAAACTTAGTAAAATGTGTACAGTTTGCATTACTTTTCCTTTTTTGTCTGTTCACCAATAGTAAATTTGAAAAATGCAGCCCCCTTCAATCAGCTTCTTGTATCACAATTTGGGCATGGATCTCTAGAAAAAAAAATAACTGTCCTTCGACAGGTTGTTCTCGCTAAGAAGAACCTGTAATTCAGTTCATACAAAACATTATTTTCCTTAAAAAAATCATTTTCCTGCAGAACCAAATTAATTGGTTGGAAGATCTCAACTTGAATCAACTACATGTTAATAATTCATCCTAGAAGCTGCCTTACTGCTTCAAACCAAAGGCTGTGAAAACCTGAAAAATAAGAAAGAGAATTATGTTAAGCTAATTCTTACACATTTTAAACTGAAACTGAACTACTTCAGAAGCACTGCATCATGATCAGGGATCAGCAGCTATGGGTATATTCTTTGGAGTTATGCATTGTTTTCTAAACTGAGGAAACTTTCACCTACGGCAACAGATCTTCTTCGGTGTTCCATTGTTTAAAGATACAAATTTTTGCCATCCAACCACATATTGCAAACCAATCCAGATCACCATGACTTCAGTGTCTTGAGCTATATATGGCTACAAACTGCTTCTTGTTTCATTCTGGTATACAGTATTCCTAAGACCACTTCTTCAATACAAATGAGCTTTGCCCAAAAACTGTGAAAAAAATGGTTTTAATAAAGTTTTTGCCACTAAAGAAATATTTTTTTTTTTGTTTGCTGCTCAGTATTTCCTTAGAATCTGTCTAGGAGAGAAGTTGTTCTGCTATTTTTTTTTTTTTTTAAAAACCTAAGTGTTATGCCAAATGTCAAATTTTGTCTTTAGTATGTGCTGGGTAGCACACCTGGAACTACAAGTATAAATTTATCAACTGATTTCAATTAGTGCCAGGAAGGTGAGTCAAACTACAAATGTTGTATACACACAATGCAAATAATCACTGACACACCAGTAGAGGTGTGATCCAAGACAGAAACCAGCATGATCTCAGGAAGCAAATGAAGAATATACTCTAACAATTAAATAAATCCATGTAATCATTACTGTAAGAAAAAACTGCAGCATTCACCAACTTTATCTGTTCCCCCTTCCCAAAGAAACCAAGTAAAACACACTTAACAATGGAAAAAAAAATTGATACATGCACACAGAAAACATGCAGTCTGGTAACATAAATGCCATTTTCGCACTTCACAGACCCTTTGGAGTTTGGTTGGGGTTTTTTTAATGATACATATAACAAGCTGCAGCTGGAAGCAAACTTTCTTCTTTTGCTGGAAGAATCCACATCTTCAAGAGATGCAAACTTTCCTGGTGTACGTACCTGAGACCCATGAAAATCTGCCTTGCCACAATTTCTTAAATGTTTTTAAGCATGACAGTAAAGGAAACGGACTGCTTAGCACATTGTACTTCCCGCACAGTGAAAACCTCTTGCTAACGCCGATCATTATGAAAAAACCTCACGCCATCCTGATTGGACACACAAAACCCTGGCTGCATCACGTTGCAGGCGTCTTAGTATCACACCCAGAAAGCTTTATTTGGATATGATCTTTTCCATGAATGAGCAACTCCTTGCTTATAATTATATGGCACACTCTGATACCAAAAGTCCAATTTTAAGATAGAAAAAAAGTTAAAACAATTTTAAACTTTCTCAGCTAAGATTCTGAAAGTAGAGAGTTCTTATAACTAGCATGAACATACATGGGTGATGATCAATTAATAAAAATCATACAAATCCCTCTAATCTCAAAAGACTTTTATCCTAATCACTGCTTCATTTCCTTTGCAACCATATTCGAACTGACAGTGGATCTCATTCTTTTGGAATAATCTTCTAGGATATTTACACAAGCCTAATGTATGCAATGCTCCTGCATTATTAATAATTTCTGCGAAAAAAGAATGAAAATTTTACCTCACTTGCTAGGGTTTCCTCTGAACTTTTGAGTCCTTTCAAACAATGCAAAGCAAGGCCCTGAGCCAGGAGATCATTTGTAGTGGGATCAATTAAGTGACTAAATTGAAAATAAAATTCAACGAAATGGCATTTTTAACCTAAATGTTAATTTAAACGGTTCTCAAGGAGAGGTTTCAGCACTAATTTCGGTGCTAGCGCGGTCACACAGCGCCATCTAGCAGTGACTCACAGTATGGCAGTTACTGTGACACCGAGTCAGACACTTCTATAAATAAGTTTGTGAAGTCCTCACTCATTTAAATAAATTCAGAGAAACCAGGGAAGTGACCCGTACAACTGCTATAAGCAAACCCAAAGCTGAATCTTTACAGACCGAATCTACGCCAACTGCTGCAATTCTCTTACCACTGACCAAACTCTGGCCTCATAAAACAGAAAAGGTGTTTAAAACATCTTTGATAACTTATTACTTCTGCAAAAATCTTTCTAAAAATTATCTGGAATAGCTAAGTAAGCATTAGTAGAACTCTTACTGTAACATAGTCCTGCGTAGTTCTTACTGCAAGTCTGACATCAAACTCTGATCTAACGTTTCTCCAAAGTGTTACCTTCACTTATTTTAAGTGGCCAAGATCTCTCTGCTTGTCATGCCTAAAACTGTTTAAACACCTCAAGTTACATACACCAACAAATTCAGGGTTTCTAACATACTGCATGGGGAGAGGATCCTTTAAGGCCCCAACGAATGGCATCAAGATGGATTCTTTACCAGATCAAGTTGCACAAAATACTTGCAGAAATCTATCACAGCACAGAACACTAAAACAAAGCATTCCAAGTCTAAAGCTCTAGTTTCACAAGCATGTACTTTAACTCAGCACAAGGAAGCCTCAGTGCTAAAGGAAAGACAAGCCATCTCTTGTAAGCCACCTCTTGCCCACCCAGTCCAGGTAATGCTCTGCCTTCTTTCTTCCTCAATGTCTCAACGCATATGCATAGACACTTACAAAGACTTGCAGTGAATCAGACCAAGGAACTAATATGATTTTAGACTAAAATGGCCAAAAAGAAAATAAAATGTGCCAGAGTATTTTTGAAACTACAGTGGGGAAAAAATAAAAGCAAATAACAGAAGTGTGATGACAGTCCTTGGCTTAACAATTCAGAGTTAGTATTACTAAGAACAGTTATGAAGAGCAACCATGGTGGCCCTAAATGAGCTGTGAAACCAAATCCTTAAAAAAACCCACTGTAAATCTCTATAAATTAGCAGGATTAACTTCAGACACATTAAAAAACGGAAGCAGAGAAGCAAGGTATTCTGATCAGGATAGTAGACAAGCTACCACTAAGACTTCAACTTCCCCGTCTTCAACTTTTTCATTCCAAAAACTATTTCCTGCAAGTATTTTTCTATGGAAGCGTATTTCAGTATTTCCCATCTTATACAAAAAAATATTAAGTCAATTATGACAGAGTTATTCTGTAACACACTCCGATGGAGATTTCAGCTCTCCCGGGACCTAAATTTGAAGGTTTCATAAACTGCATTTTGAATAAAGCAACAAAAAACCCACCTCCCCCACATTTATCAAAATTGAACATGCTAGATAAACATACTAATGCACTTAAAGATTGATGCAAATAAACTGGATAATGTCCAGAGGAATGAAACAAGAAAGGTCAGAGCTCTGGAGAACACGACCTATGAGAGAAGCTTTTAGGAATTAGGTCTATTTAGCCTAAACACAAGATGCCTACAGGGAGAAGGCATAACAGCATTCAAATATGTGAAAGGTTGCTACGCAGAAGGAAAGAATCAGATGTTCTCCACACACACTAAAGAAAATACAGGCAGCTATAGGCTTAACTGTGCTAAAAGGTATAGGTCACACACTCAGAAACACTTTTCAACCAGAAAGGTAGTTAATCATCCAAAATGGGTTTTGAATTCTCCATCACTGCAGGTTTACAACACCCAGCTAAAACAAAAGCTGCTGAATGGCCCAGCCCTGGGAAGGAGAGCTCACCATGCAGGTGCCGTTTGGCCTATGGCCTTTGACAGAACGCAGCAGTTTAAGAGGAGGCTCTGTCAGTCATGAACACAAACTTACAACCAACTCCCTGCAGGTGGTCAGGGAAAACAGTTTCACTTAAAATTCCTCTCCCAGTCCTCCTCTGCATCAGTTTACACCCCAAAACCAAACTCCTGTTCCTGCACCTGGCAGCTGGGCTGTCTGCAGCAGGTGAGCAGCATCACACTGAGGCTCTGATAAACTACGTGAATTCCTCCCCAAGCCACCGAAGAGCAGAGGCAAAGTTCACAGCCCCCTCCATTTAAATGTAAGTCTGCCTCAGTAAAGAGAGGAACCACTGACAACACTGAAAAGCTGCACCTGTAAAGGAACTGGCAGTCACCTACAGAAGACCCTGTTTTGCTTTCGCTGCTGTGTTTTTATTTGGAAAATCATGAACGGACTCAAAGACAATTCTAAACACAATTCTAAGTTTTCCAACAAGCCATTTTTAACAAAAAGACACAAGTATCATGGCAAAAGAGTTTGTGGAGAAAATTTCCTTCCTCTCATAAGTTTCCTGGAGTTTGGGGTTTTATGAAAAACAAGACCAAAAAAACCCTTTAACAATCAGATTTTTTTTCCTCTAACAGAAAATTCTGGTAGTGCTTTTCTTATTCTACTCCAAAAAACAAAGAACATCTGCAACCATCGGCAATATATAAGGGTGACTGTCTTACAACTGAACTTGTTTTTTTTTTTTTTTGTTTTCTAGTTAGACTTCCAAACCATATTCACTTGATATTCTCCTTCTATCACTACCAATTATAAGACTCAAACTTTTAGTTAAATAAATATTGGATGCTCAAATTTACCATCATCTGATGGTCTGCATCTTTATGTTCACAAAGGAAAATTAACATTTCCAATGGTAAGTGAATTTTTCAAAGCGTGCTAAAGACAAGCAGAAAAGTGGCGACCCGTGAACAAACAACAGAATCTCAAAAGTCAACTATCACTTAGAGAATCAATTACAAACAAGCACACTTTTACCCTTAAAACCCAGCCAACAAAAGCTGAGGGTCCAAAATGCCTAATAAAATCCACAGCCAAGTGTTCTGTCTTCTATTAAATTGCAAGCCAAAAAAATCACTTCTCTATACACCAGTGTCTTGTACCAATCAACAGCAATTCAGTTTTGGCACAATTAACTCAAAGTCTATTTATAGTTATCCAAGACAAAGTTTCTGCTTAGCTTCTTTCTGTAAGCAAATTCCAAAGCCAGGGATTTAAGACGAGACAAAAGATAATGTCTTCTGCCTAAATAGCCCGTTCCTCAGCCCCAACACTTCATCTGCTAACTCCAACTGGTAGCACACAAAAGCTACAGGATTCACGGCCGTGAGTACAAGATTGATGGATGTTCACTTCTGCAGGCCCATCATGCTCTGGCGAAGCATAAGTGTTGGAAAGACTGCACCAGCCCAGTCAGCTTAAGGTCTCCATGGGTGCTAGGCTGTTTGGCCACAATAGCTAACCCACTTTCCCCAAGTGGTTGAAAAGAGCACAAAAATCACAGAAACTGGCTAGGACAAGGCCGAAGTATATATGTTTATGATATGACAATATAAAACATTCTAAGACACAGTTTTATGATGCAATAAAGTCATTTCTCTGCATCTCTTGAGACGCAGAGAAGACCTACCACTTCTCTCACGGTGACAGGGCTTCCTATCTATCTAGTACTGCTGAGACCAAATAATTACTCAGTTTCTGTGAAACATCATGAGCCTGTGCACAACTCACTTGATTTCAAATTAAGCTTTGGAGTACAGCAGTCCCAGAAAAGGGCAGGACTGAATGGTTATTCCATCAACTCCATGAGGAGGATACAGGTCACATGGGAGCCTGTTCCACCTTTGTTTTAGACTGAGGCACAACGTCATTCCACTATCACACAGCTCCTTCCCTGCAAACTTAAGGGCCTCCCAGGACACAGCTCTACTGCCCCAGGAGGTACAAGGGACAGACTGTCCCTTGTTTATCTCCACTATTCCCAACTTGTTTATCTCCACTATTTCAAACATCATTCACAATAAAAGATTTTACAAAACTAAATTTAAAATAATATTAGGTGGAATAAGCAGAAAAAATTATACAATCCAGAAGTTCCTGAAGATAAGCTCAAGAAAAATATATGCACTCAACATGAATAAATTAAAGAAAAAAAAAGTAAGTACTTCCACAAACCTTAAGTTAAGCACACAAAATACACAAGCTAAGTACGCAGCTTAGCCTCACCCACAATCAAGTTAGGATATTAATTCACAGCAGGTGGCATTTTTCCCTCAAAAAACACATAAATCACATCCTGTATATTGTTTAGAATTTGCTTGAACAAATGAAAAACCTAGCTTTGGAAACTTAGGATAGTACCACACTAGCAACAACAGTTACCAAACGCTAGCCCTAACAAGCTGTTAGGCACCCAAACAATTAATTACTTATGTCCAACCTGAACACCATCTGCCTTTACACTCACAGTTTTATTTATGCTGTAGTTATGCATTTTAACAAGTAGTATTTGTCCAGTAGTCCTTACAGTTTTTAGCATCTTGGTGAGATACATGTAGTAAGACAGTGTAACTACGATTATTAAAATTAAACTTTTTTTTAAATCATTCCTCAATGAAAACAGTAAGTTGATCGTTATAAGCAAACTCCTCAAATAATGCTTCAAAGAGAAGTCCATATATAAAAGTAACCCAGCCTACCCAGACCAACAAACATAAAGCAGAAAGTGCTTCCAAATGGAATAGTTCTTCAAAAAGGTGCATTTAGGCAATTACACTTCATGAACCTCAACTCCTTAACACAGACTCTCTGGAAGGGAAATTGACTCCAACACAAGGCATAACTGAAGCTAAAAAGTGGTAACTCTCGAAACAAAACAGAAGTACAAAACATAGACCTTAATAATCAACAGCAAAGTTGCCAACTAAATCGGTGTAAGATCAGACTGACAGCAAATAATTTAAATTAAAGCCTGTTTAGCCAAATGCATATGAGTGTACTTCAAATGTGCCTAATGCTCCAGGACCCTCAATTGAGCCGTTCCGAGCCCAGCAGGGACGGGAAGGCCCGGAGCCCGCCCGGCTGGCGGGACGCGGGGGCGCGGCGCAGCCCGGCGCTCCTGAGGCACTGCTGCCCCCTCTCGGCTGCTCCCGGCACGGCACCACCGCGCCAAGGCTCCTGCCCAGCCCTCACAGCACAGCGCCTCACCTTCTAAACCTTCTCCAGATGAAAACAGCCGAAACTATTTCATACACTACCTTATCCCGACTCTGTGTGTGTGACCACTACATAAACATTCTTTTAGAAAGAAACCAGAAGGGTAACGTCCAAATTCACTCAATATGGCCCAGCAGGAGCGAATACGAGGAGAGACACAGTGCTGTATCACTTAAAAAAAAAAAAAAAAAGGCTTAAATTAAAAGCACAGACGAGCTAAGACAGCAGCAGGCACACTCCAAGGATGGGATGGGAATCGAGGAGAGATAAAAAATTGCTACATGTTTCACTGCTTGTTCACTCAGCGACAGGACCTGTTTTAACACGAGAGCCACGGAATCACCAGGCTTACATGAACATAACCCAAGCCAGCCATGAAGAATGAAACAAAAATTATACTCAGGTCAGATAGCCCTTTTCTCTCTCTCTCTTTTTTTTTTTCCCTTCTGTATTTGCTCCCATCAATAAGCAAAAGCACCAAAACTAATTTGTGTCTATTATCTGTTTTAGTGCATTTCTACTGTCTCCAGCCAGCCTCCATAATCACACAGCAGTCTTTCCTCTTAGTACGCCCTCAGGCCTAACAGAGGGAGAACAACACAGATTAATGTATTTCTGTATTTGGAAACACAGAACAGTTCGATTTGTGCTACATTCAAAATTCTTACAAGCAATGAGCCAGAAAGCAACACACTCAGGCTTGCCTTGCTCCCCAGAGTAACTTACAGCAACTCACACACAGAGGCATCCACATAGCAACTGTCAAATAAGCATTGCCAAAATATATTATATTCCCAAAATACATCTTAATGCAAAGCTGTGACCATGGCAAGTTCAGAGAACTCTGTCCTCATAAGCAATTTCTCAAACCCAAGAAACTAACAGCTAAGCTTCATCCTTTCTGGCAAATTAAACTGAAGTCACATTGAAGCAAGAGCCTGCAGTGAACATTAACCCTCCACCACTATTCCCCAGTCATCCAGGGAAACAAGCAAGTCCTTTTCAAATGCTCCTACAAATGTTCCTGATCAAAATATAATCCTGCTCCTATCTCTGAGAGTACACAAAGAAATCTCTTCAGATTATAAAAAAAAGGTCTGTTCCATTAGCTTTTATAAATCTACCATAAATTTTCCTTAAGCATGAAGAACTGTGAGACATGTAAAACTAATGTCTCTGTAGAATACCCTACGAAGCTCCTTATCATCTGGGTGTCTATGCTGAACTCAGTTCATCACTGCTATTTATGCTTCATTTATAGCTTAACCATCTACTAAAGGAGCATATTCCACATAGGCAGATGGATGTTACCAGGAGCTGAAATTTACCTTTCATGGTTCAATCCTCAAATTCATTCTTCTGGATTACATGAAGTTCAGCATTGCCAGAACTAAACTCCATTGCACAACCACCAGAGCATGCAGCCAATGCTCAGTCACTAGAATTAACCCTAAATATGTCGTGTATGCTTAAATTTATCTATGTGAGCTCTCTGCAAGTGTCTCTGAAGATAGTGTGCACATAGGATTTATTTAGGCTCTTCAGCATGCTCCCAACTTTCAGCTGACAGCTCTGTGATTGTGAAATAAAAACACTAAAAGAAAAAAAAGGCCACTCATAGATGAACAGGTGATTTTAAAGAGGATAAAGACAGTATACACTTGTCATATCTAGTCCTAATGGCAGTGATGCCATTATGAGGAGAAAACACACTCTACTTCTTATCTAGTTCCCCCATACACAGGGAACACATTTTCCAGTTTGAGAACTAGGAGTTCTATCCTGTAACAGAGACAACATCCTCAAAGCTGGACTCCTCACTTAACAGAAAGTTGCCCAACAGGAATAAGAAGTTGACGCTGAGGAAGCTGAGGTAGGAAAAACTCACCGCAAAGAGGTCGTATATCTTGCACTGTGCTACAAGTCAGAAGTGATAAGTAACAGAAGTCTAGCCACACACGGGTTAGGAAGTTTTACAGGGAACACTGGAGCAGTAATACACAGCTGCCAAAACCACAATTATACGTTAGTTCACAGAGACTTGGGGAACATGCAGTGCTGCAGATGAGTCATAGCATGATGCCATATGAACTCTACACTGCAAGAAACCATCCCAACAATATCCAGACTCATCATCCCGCTAACTGGCTTACAGGACACTTCTGGCTGCACTGGGAATATCTATTCCTCCCAAAGAACTGTGAAATCTTGATCGTCTACAATTGTGCAACTCCATCTGCTACTCTCCCATGAGCTTCACCTGTTTTCTTCTCTGCTATGTCCCATTTCACCCTCTCTCCTCATCCTCCTAACCATCTCACCATAGAAGTTTCAGATCTTAAAAAAAAAACCTCCACACCCACATCCCAAGTACTCCCATACTAACTGCATGTCAGAGCACGCTTTTCAAGCCTGAGTACCAAGAATCAGCACACAAAACAAACTTGAGATGAGCAGCAACTCCAATCTTCTAAAAGCAGGAATCAGCATCGCTGGAACTGTAAGGCAATTATCTTAGGACACCAGGTACAGAAGTTGCTTTACTGCCTCTCTCAGCATCAATATCCAAAAGCTTTTACATCCAGATTATGAGTCAGCTTGAATCTTAAAAAGAAATCTCTTGCAGAACAGGTATGCCACTAAGGTTATCAAGCAATGCAAAAACCATACAGGGCTCTGACTCTACAAGTTAAAGACAATGGGGGAATTCTTTAGCAAGGGTACAAAACATCAGAATTTACATCTCTGTTCACTTTTCTCTACTGCTCAGCTGCTTCAGAGACAGTTTCATGACTGCAGTGTTGTAGAGAAAACAGAAACAGCTCTCATCACGAGAAAAGTAGTGTGGGGTACTTCGCATATTTAAACGCACATGATGCATACCCTGCCCCCCAAAAGAGGATTTTAAATTATCTTTTTCTTCTAAATTGGAACTGCACTCACAACCATTTGAAAAGTACAAATCTAAACACAAGGACTAACCTTGAATTCTCTGACTGTAAGGCATTTTATGAGCAGCGAATATAGATTTGTCTTTCAGCCTAATGAAGAATACTAAAAATACCTCACAATGAGGATGGTTCACCCCAAAAATTACACAGTAGTCACCACCATTTTACACGATATTTATGAAGGAACATATGAACACTGCGGAGAGGGTTGAGAGCAGGGTGGAGAACAAAAAATGGAAAGACCAACTGCTGATTCTGAGCAACTAAAAGCATACACTGGAAACAAGAAGAGATCTTATTCAAAATACTTCACCAACCACTATTCAGGCTGCAGAGAGCTTATTTTAATAATACAATAACCTATTTAAGAGATCTCTACTTTAAAACAATAAAATACATCAAAATCTAGTATTAAAATTTTATTGTGTAGTACAAAAGTACTTTTAAAACAACACTTGAAACAAAGGACTAGATTCTGAAGTGATTCACAACCCATGAATCAATACCTGTACAGTCTCAGTAATTTTCTTTATTTTGCACTTAGACGAATAAAACTCATGCTGCAGCATGCTTTGCTGTGTCTGTATGGGGAAGGCCCAAGTCTACGCAAGCATGGCTTACGCAACACAATGAACACGAGACAATGCCTTTGAACGCTGATGTCCATATTAGATTGTAGCACCTCATCTGCTTTTCAACAGCAGACTCTTTCCTTTTACACCTGTCTTCTTTTCAACATGAGGTCTTAGGAAGATCAAGAGCATTTTTTCTTCCTTGTCTTCTTCCTTCTTTCTTCTACTCAAATGTGCTGTTTAAGCAGACGGAGAGTCTTAATGAAACCTCAGTTATAGCCACTGGTAAATAAAACTGACAAGTGTTTAGAAAATTAACAAGTAGAAGAGTAAAAAAACCCCATATAATTTCTTTAATGGGATTTCAAAATATTATTTGATTTTTGCTTTAGAGGAATACATAAATTCTCTGCACAGGGAGTTACAGAGCTGTAAGATATATAATTTGGACTATAAACACTAAGATCCAATAGGAATTGGCAAGTCTCACTGATACAAGTCCTGCTAACTAAACACAATAACGGAGTGAGCTCTATACAGCGACTTCCCATCCAACACACTTGCAGAAGAAATTTGCATAGGATGCCTGAACTAATTTTAGATTAGTCTAAAATTGCACACGTAAAGCTAAAGGTCTGTAACATAACCCAGTTTCTAAGTGCTAAATCAAAGCCAAGCCCACTGAACCAGCAGAAACAATTTGTGTTTCTAGAATCCCATGCTAGAGGAGAAGTTCCGTGCTAGCACTTACTTCTAAAATCCACAAAAGTGTAATGCAGATAAGCTGTTACTAGTTTAGCTTCAGTGAATGCTTACTAACAGTTTCTGCTTCATCTTCATAAAAGAAAAAGTTAGTGCTTATTCTTCTGATATTTCTAAGTAACTAGCAATGCCTTTCCCACCCCCAGCACGTTTTACAGCAGCTGAAGAGGGAATGCTTTGGATCTGAGCAGCCCCAAGCCAGAAGCAATCGGTACAAAATAACAAGCATACTTAATGTCTTGATCCATCAAAATGCATTCAAAGCTGGGCCAAAACCCACTAATTTCACAGAACTAGAAACATACAGATGTCAACGTATGTGAATACAGCTACCCACTTCAGAAGCCAAAGCATTCTGTATCTGACTATACGTGCGCAGTTCCATTTTTCAGAGAGAAAGTTCAGCTACATGGCACACATACTGAACTCCCTTCCCAAACAAAAATCTTGCTCACAATATTTGAAAGCTCCCAGCTCGCCCACTTCCTGTTTTTCACAGCAGGCATTACTCGTCTGTACCACGAGAGTTTCTTCCTCCAGGGCGTATCTCACAGGGAGCTCTCCAGCAGGTCTGCGGGCATATCTAAACTACATAGCAAGTCATGCTGCCAAGAAACCAAAACCAGTTTTAGAACAAGTAAAGCCACCATCAGCTACACTGTTTTCAGAATATGAACAAGTACCCAAGGTACAGCCCTGCACTGATAGCAGCTGGTCCACACACTTCTGTGTGGCTCAGGCCCACAAAAGAGCTTTCTGTTCCCACAGGACGGTATGCAAGATTTGTTCAGAATTCTGACTACCTTCACGCTATAAAAACAGATACAAAAATAGGTTCAGCTCTTCTGCTGGTTTCCCTTTGCCTATTTCTAAGCTGATGCAGCCCCTGAGTATTAATCACCACTGCTCTTATTGCAGTATCTATGTATTGCTGATTCACACTCTGGTCTCCCCCCAGACAGAGGCAGTCTTTGCTGTGAAAAGCACAGCCCTCAGTTTTCACCTTTGGATATAGACACTCCTGGAAGCAATAAAGGGTGCTTGTACAGAAAGAATATATTTGAAACACATAGAGAGCAAGGAGAACATTATATCCATGTTCAGTTTCAAATAAGTCAACTTCTAAGGCAGGTTGCGTTGTTACAACTTCCAGTTAGCAACAGGTGTCTGTCTGATGCGGCTTTTCTTCCTTTCATGTTTTTTTTCCAATCTTGCAATTAGACAGAAGACACTAGAAACAGTGCTTGTCTCCTTCATAATGGAGCAATAATTTTAAGTAAAGATCACACTTTATTTTCTAAAGCAAGAACTTTATTCCAGCATCTTCTCAGTAAATGTTGTCTCAAAATCTTAGGACCATGTAGGAAATAGGCTAATCCAAACACTTTTACTCAAGCAATAGCTGTCCAAGATACTGTGACAACAGACAATCTTTCACCTTAGTGAGTACCTCTATCTTTTCCTCAAGATTATAATGGTTTTACATAAAACTAACAAATTCTAGCAACAGAGGCATTGATTTACAAAATAGCTCTTACAAAACATTTTCTTCTTATTTTTTGCATACCATAAGCAATATTAAGTTTAATTTCAATAAATATTTGAAATTTGGATCATGTTAAGCAACAGTTACCACTACTAAGTGCTTTACTGTATAGGACAAAAAGACTAAATCCCTATTTGATATTCTATCTGAACTTCCCAGATGACTTAATCTAAAAAAAGCCAAACATGCCTTCTTAAGAAGAGATTGGCAAGAATTACTTAATTTCAAAAAGTAGAAACTACATGGCATAATTTCTGCCTATCACCTAGCACTGAGGGTTTTTTGTTTGTTTCATTTAATGTATGTACATACATTAACAGAAATTAAATCAATTAGATTTAATAATGACTAGAAACTAGAGGTCAATTTCATTTACAACTACCAAAATTACTCTGGGACTCCTGTCCCAGCAACTGCAACTTTTATTCAGTTTTTAGTTCTCAGTTTCAGATTCTAGATGTAGACTTATTTCTATTCTAATGTCATGAACAGTAATTTTCTAAAAAGATAAGATATCAAAAATTTAAGGTAGTTCCTTCCTTCACTGCACTCCTATCATTCCTACATCTGTCCCAGTAAAATTCCAAAAGCACAGAACAGACACCTGAATCTTGACAACCCAGAAGTAGCTTCTGAAACAATATGCATTAGAAAAACTAAGAGGAGTTAAATTTAAGAAAGCCATAATGAGAACTCATGTGCAATCTTAACCAACAGCTGTCACAAATAAGGTTTTTGGGATCAGCATTCCACTTGTCTGTGGAAAGAGCATACCTATTCCAGAGTAGTACTACTAATTTAATAATTCCCTGGGCTCCCTAAAATAGTTCAGCATTTGAATAATTCAGTGTCTTATTCCGACTTAAGAAAGATCAACAGCAATAAAGGAAAATTAGATGCAACCATTTAACGGTATCATGAGATGTTCAAGAACAGAAACAGCCATTTTGTGAAACCACGAATGTTTTTAGAAAAATGTCAGGACAGACAACTTTGTAGTCATTCACTATACAAGTTCAAGCGAAAGACACACCTGAACTTGAATTAATTAATAAAACTTAAATTTCTATTTTGAGTAGTCAAAAGCTACACAGAAGTATTCAGATAATACTTGTCTATTGAAACATGGTATTAATACAACTTTTCACCTTTTTTGTCAACATATTTTGCATGAAGGAGATGAAATGTGGTTAGCACAACCACAAGTTTGGGGGTATTTTTAGGATTGAGGAGGTAGATGATGGGGAGATTATTTTAAAGTACTTGGAAGGGAAGGAGAAACAGCATTCTCAGCTCTTTGGAAACTACAAGGTACAATTCTGTATCATCCCACTTCCATGAGACTGATCTTCTCTCCTGAAACAGAAGATCATTCACCTGGAGCAGACCACCTCTGCTCCAGTGCAAACACACACATCACCAAGTGAAAACACACTGCCTCTCTTTCTCATCCCCTTGGGTTCCACCAATTACAATTAAAAACCAAGAATTAATACACACTCCGTCCACTTTTATGAAAACTTTTCAATTCAGTTTAGCAAGTACAATGTCGAAAGAAGGTACTGAATGACATCTATTTGATGTCTGCCCTGTCAAGAAAATCTAACCATTCTGAAAGCACTCATCCTGTAATCACACTGCTTAATGCCAGGAAAACACTTTACCTCCTCACCTTCAGATTAGAAAGGGATCAGAAGAGGATTTTTAAAAGCATAATTAATACTGAAAACATTTGATGACAACTTGACAGCTCTGAACGCTCACCCTAGAAAAACTGATTACAGGGCTCACTCATACTGTTACCTGTAATTTTGTATCCATATGCAGCCAGCTGTCCAGCCATGTATTCACCATCTGAATTATTGTGAGAACATCCCCATGTACGAATCCAGATTTTCTGAACACCAGGAATAATGCTGTCAAGTAAAAAGGAATAAGAAATGCAAGTTAAATGATGAACAAGCTTCCCCTTTAAGCCCACTGAACTGACTGAATGAACCGTAATTCTTCAAATGTAAAATAAGCAACACAAACAGTAACAACTCCAAAACAGCTGAGGAAAAACAGTAATTATGTGATTTTAGTGTAATGGATATTGGGTCTTGCTGGGATAGAGTAACACTCCTCACAGCAACTCATACAGTGCTGTGTTCTGTCTCTGTGACTGTAACAGTGTTGATAACACACCGGTGTTTCAGCTACCATTCAACACTGCTTGCTTGTTTTCCCCTATGCTCCATCCCGCCACAAGCAGGCTGCAGATAGACAGCAAGTTGGGAAGAACATGAACAGAATAGGTGACCAAACGGATAATTCAGTCCAGATGACATCATGTTCAGCAATAAAAGCTGTGGGTTTTGTCTTTCCAAAATAACCATTGTTCTGAGACTGGTTGGGTACCAGTCTGCTTGTGGGAGGTGCCAGATGGTTGCTTTTGAATCACTTGGGGTTTTTCCCTGCTCCTTCCTTCACTTTATCTGTCTTCATCTCAACCCACAAGCTTTCTCACTTTTACTCTTCCAGTTCTTTCACTTGTGGTAGAGTCAATCCACCACAACTAGCAAGAAAAGAGATAGAAAAGAGTTTTAGCATGGAGAAGGTGCAAGAGCTGTAGGATAACAACAGATTCAGTACACTGCAGTTATGTTAAAGCAACAACAAAAATCCCAACAAAACACACAAATTAACACCAAAAAAAAAATGAAATTAGGCCACCAGCAAACAAACTGCAACCTTTTGATATTATGGCATGCATTGATCGTAGTATCCTCCATACAAGCCAGCTCTATAAATTAACTTGATGGCCACCAGCTGCATGAACAGTGGAAAGCTCCCATCCCAACCTTTCCGGGCTACAGGAGCAGCACAGCAGACACGCAATGTGGAGCTAGCAAATCCAATGCTCCAAGAACCAACAAAAAGTTCTGCAAGAAGCTCTCACTGAAATTCCTGGGATAAGTGCCAATGAGCTGAAGATGCCAGTACAAGAACACCACACATCCTGGAACACAATACTGCGCCCTGCATACAGCTTTTTTTTTTCCCTCCCCCTCCACGCTTCTTTTTTAACAGACACTTCCCCTAGCTAAAAATAGAAATTTGTTGATGGAACATTATTGATCATTAAGAGTAAACACAGGGTATTTAGACTTCCTGCTGTCTAAGCAACACATGTTCAATGCGCTTTCTTGGGTACAACACTAAAACACAGCCTGTTAGAGAATATATAGTACCTGAACACTTCGGGGCATGAAGTACTTGTGTGGAGTACCTAGAGAGCACCAGTTCAGCTGTCCATACACTCCCGGCAGACAGAGCCAATGCACTCTTAGGGGCATGCAGGTAAAGATGAATTGTTATGCTTATAAAATGTCTTTTGAATGCAGATGAAAACCCAAAATTTAATTTCTCCACAGGAAATTAAATTTCCACACACAAATTGTTTTCATCTTTATCATACAGGGAAATTTTATCCACCAACTTTAAACTAATGGGTGAAAAAAGAAAAAAAAAAGAAAAACCCCACATCTCAGAACTGCAGTAGAAACTATAATCAATAACTGAGTTGACCTATACTCTAATCAATTCCACTGCAGCAGATTCTATTCTTATGGAAATCACAAGTAGGAAAAATGCAAAGATACACTTCGTCCTTACTGCATACCATTTCTGCTGAAATAAAACAGGAAGTTCAAAAGCAGTTTCCCCATGTCACCTGCAGGATGTACACACAACAAGTACAGCCTTTGCCAATCCCAGGATCCAGAAAAGAGGTTGAAAGACTGAAGGAAGGAAGACATACCCTTCATGAAATGAGACTGGATCAGGGAATAGTTCAGCACACTAAGCATACATAAGTCCCTGGGCCCTGACAGGATGCACCCACAAGAGAGACGGGGACGTACTGGAGACAGTCCAGCAAAGAGCCATAAAGATCACGAAGGGACTGGAACAAGTCTCATAAGAGGAAAGGGTGAGAGTGCTGGGACTGTTCTGTGTGGAGAAGAGAAGGCTCAGGGTGATCTCATCAAAGCATATAAATACCTGAAGGGAGAGTGCAAAGAAGACAGAGCCAGGATTTTTTTCAGTGGTGCCCAGTGACAGGACCAGAGGCAACAGGCACCAACTGAAACATGCAAGGTTCCCTCTGAGCATCAGGAAACACCTTTTTCACTCTAAGAATGACCAAGAACTGGCACAGGTTACCCAGAGAGGTTGTAGAACCTCCATCCCCTGAAGATACTCAAAAACTACCTAGTCAGAGTCCTGCCAACTGGTTCTTCTTGGCCGTGCTCCAGCAGGGGGTTTGGACAAGATGACCTTCCAACCTCAAGCCTTTTGCAACTCCCAGGATTTTGTTCTTATTTCTCATTTCGGATGTCAAAAGGCTACTTGAGGACTGCATCTTGAAGAGCTCAGATTGTGTTTAGGTAATTAAGATGAAACAAACAATTTTTCAGAAATGTTTTACACATAAAAGTGTAACAGAAACCATTTTTCCAGTCTGATTATTCCACCCATTAACATCTCAGCAATGACTGATTTCTACAGAAAATCTGTCTAGGAAAAGAAATTTGCTTAGGATTTATTATTTATTCTCTCTACGTTCTATACGGACTATTTTACTCATTTTTATCTTGTACATAGATTTTACATTAAGATGTAACATGAACTTCCACCTTATTTTTAAAAGCTGAAAAGTGCATACGAGATACAAGAAAAGCAACGACACAGGGTCGATGTAAGACTTCACCTGTCACTTGGGGGCTCATCATCTGTCTGAACGTTTTTTTGGGAGTTGCGTTTTCGCACTTTGGGAAAAACATTCTTTCTCACAAACTGCCGATCGTGTGGCTTCAAATCCTCTGCTGACACGATGTCCTCAATATCCTCAAGCACTGACTCGCAGGCAGCAGGCATCTTCAGGAAGTGTTGGAGAAGACTGGCATTAGCAAAGCATTTGAGTACAAAACCAAGGCCTTGTATCTACCGCACATTTCTCATAAAGAAAAGTCAGATGTATTTCTAAGCATACGTGCAGTATACCGCATGTGTGAGGGATACTGAGCACATAAAAACAATCCACTATACAGAGACATTTCCTGAATGCCCTCTTCCCCCGATACCTCAAACGCAGGCAGGGAGAAAGTCACAAACCATATGGATTCTTAATGGCTTGTTTATAAATCATCTGTACCTTGTCATCTTCTTATTCAAAAACCTTTATCTCCTCTAACATGATGCATCCAAGATACAGGTATTTTTAATCATGTCAGCATCATAATAAAATAGTGAGCTCATGTTATGTGATGGATGTACTTCCACTCACATCACAGAAGAAGAATGAAAGATACAGAATCCAAGCGACTGCTTCAGAGGCCATTCTGGCTCTCTTATTTGGGTGTGGACATTATCTAAATATGATTTCATAGTCCTTCTGAAAACAAACCAAACTATTCCTAGACTTCCTGATTCCACAGCCCTTCATCTGAATCAGTTCATTCATTGGGACAGTAAAACAAAAATTTCTGTTTTCAGGAACAGAATGTTAAACAACTAAACCTAACTAATAAAAAATAAATATATTTTAATCTGGCTAGAATATACTAAAAGATTGCTAAAATCTAGTTATATTTTCCACAAGAAAGTAAATTCATATGCATATATATCTCCCAGCAGATGTCAAAATCCAGATCAGTTTTCAGCAATCAAAAAAAAAGCCATTTGCTAGAAGAGTCTGTAAAAAAGTTACTGCATTAATTACACGCCACACTGTGCTGTAACTCCTAATTAGAATAAAGTCTGAAGTACCATTGGAAACTCAGGTTTTTTACATAAACCAACAGTTTACTAAGGAAATCATACAAGGGCATTTCACAGAGTTTACAGGGAAAATACAATACTTTCCTAACTGACAATGAGAAACAAAAAACCAAGGTTTTAATTTCTTTAAAATTAAACTTCAGGAATGGCAGATTTGCTACTGGCATAAAACCACTTCCAGATGTTGCACATGAATTACTGAAGAACATAAGAAGTTAAACATGCATGCATTTTCCCAGCATGTGTTCATCAGTCAATCTTGCAAAATATAATTCAAAATGAAACTTCATGTAAGCTGAACCATCACACACCTGCATCTACCTTAAAAAGGAACAGGATATAACAAAGAGGATGCATCTGCCCCAGCTACTTAGGCAATTAGCATTCTTCCAGATAAAAAACCCCAGGATCTATAAAATAATGCAGCAAAAGGTGAACAAAAATAAACATTTCTGATAAGTCTAGCCATAAAGACTATGAAGGAAAGGTGACATCTCTTACACTACTTTATACCACTGACAATATGTACAAATAGGTAAAGTCATCAAATCAATATCTGGAAGGGAATAAAAAGTTTTGATTTGTTGTTTTTTTCTCTCTTACAGAAAAATATCCAATGTAATGGAGCAGCTGGAAAAACAAATAAGCTTAGCTTATTTCACTGACCCATGCAAGAAAGAATATGGCCAAACTAAAATGCCTACCTTTTTAAGCAAGGTCTAAATCCTCTTGGACAGTAATCCTGGGGGGTGGGGGGAAAGAAAAAAAAGATATGGCATGAACAAGCAGAACTAGCAGACAGAAAATCGTGAATCCACATTATTGTCCAACAAGCATTCATCCTCCCTTCGCAAAAATACATTCCTTGCTCAGTTAGACCTCATGTAGACTGGGTACACGTGCTGGCTGGCTGGCAAGGTGGAAGCGTACCCATATTTTCCCTGTCTCCAGTTCTTTTTATCCTTCTTCCATAGAGTCTCTTTTTTGTCAAAGTCAGATGTATTTAAGTCATCTCAGACTTCCTCCAGATTCTGTCTTCAATCAGTTTAAAATTTTGAATGAAAGAAGGGAGAGATTAAGAGTAAATTTTAGTTCAAGTCATTCACAATTTTTTTTTAATTAGAACACTACAAAGTTATTTTAAAACAGATTATTTGATATCTGCACTAGCTCCATATGCATGCATGGCATCTCCTTCACAAGGAAGAAAAAAAATAAAGACAGATTCCAGCAGCAATTCTGGTAGACTGACTAAAATAAGAAGCAACAACAAAATCAGAAGTTAATGTATTCTTTTCATACTGCCAAGCTGCACCTACAGAACTCCACATTTCTCTTTAAAAAATGTTAGCAAGCAAATAAAAAATTACAGTTGTTTTAACATATTGTCACAAACAAAACGTCCCTAGTCCCAGTCTGTTTTGGTCACCTCTCCTCAATCTCCTTGCACATACCAATGGAGGACTTCCATCCAGGTGGAAGAGGACCACTCTTTTCAACTATTTACCAACAGATGTCTCCAGTAAAGCCCCAGAATTTTATCTCCGGGCTCACACAGCAGAAGAAAACTGGACCGTTAATACAAAGTGAGACCAAGTATTATGTACATACATACGTGCATGTGAATATATATGTACCTATTCATATATATATATATACGTGTCACAGAATGGCAGCATTGGTAGCGTTGGGAAGGGACCTCCAGAGACCATCCAGCCCTGCCAAGGCAGGGCCACCCGGAGCAGGTTACAAGGGAACGTGTCCACGTGGGTTTTGAATGCCTCCAGAGAGGGAGACGCCACAACCTCCCCGGGCAGCTTGTTCCAGTGCTCCGCCACGCTCAATGTATAGTTCTTCTCCATGTTAAAGTGAAACGTTCTGCGTTTTATGGCCTCGTCCTGTCACTGGGCACCTGAGAAGTCTGGCACCCGCCTCCGAGGTATTTATACGCATTAACGAGATACCCTCTCAGTATTCTGTTCTCCAGACTAAACAGGCCCAGCTCCCGCAGTCTCTCCTCACATACAAAAATACGTAAACAATACATACAAATAAAGACACGCACAAGTACAGCCCACGGGCGAGGGGCAGCCGGGCCGCCACCTGGACCACGCACACCCCGGAGCCCGGCTGGGCTCGCCTCCCCCCCACCCGCCTTCCACCCCGCTGAGGGTACCCCATCCCCGAGCTGCATCCCGGCCGCCGACCCCTCCGGAGATTCCCGCCAGGAGGTTCGTCTCCTCCTCCCGACGTTAACGCGGGGCACTGGGAAGGCCCCACAGGGAACGGGAACATCGCGCGGGCAGGAGAAAGGGAACTAGGCCAGACCGTCAGAGCCTGGCAGGGGAGAAAAGGACGGGACGGAAGAGGAGATGAGAGGAGCGGAGGGAAGGGAGCCGAAGCCCATCCCTACCCCGACACTCACCCGCGCCTCACCCGGGCTCCGCCATCGCGCCCCGCCTCGAAGCCCCGCGCGCGCAGCGGCGCCAGGACGGCGGCCGGCGGAGGCCACAACAGCGCGGAGGGCGCGGCGCCGCCGCTTCGCCACTGAGGGCGCGGGCCCCGGCGGGAGAGCCTCCCGGACCTTTGGAGACTCACCTTCGTTATACTTGGAAAACAGCAATTCCAGCAATACGTATCCAGTTAAAGCGGCTGCGATTCTGGTGTATCTGATCCAAATGGGTGATGAGCTATTCAATCCTTTTCTGGCCACAGCGCCCTTTCTTTAGTATAATTTTTAATCGTTAATTTCCTCAAAATACAATGCTAGTAACAACTTTGCTGAATAGTCTAAACAATATTGGTCAAAATATTTAGTATCAGGTGGCTATAGAGTTTCTGGCACTGTTTTCGTCCAAACTTATCTGATTGATATTTAGTAAGACACCAGTGTGGTTGTTCGGACTTGGATGGCTGAAGCTAAAGCTCTGAGCAGATTCCGTGTGCGGTATCCTTGGTGATCAAAGTGTTGTAGAGAGTGAGCATAATATTATTGCTTTGGTTTTAATATACACAGTTAGCCTAAAATGATCGTTTATATTGTATCTTTCTTTAACATTTTCTATTTTGACGTAGTCAGCTTTGGAATGTAAAAGTCACCATTTCCTGTAGTTGCATTTCAAACATTAAGTTTCTCTCTTTAGAAGGAGGCTTTGGAATCAGTTTACTCTTAAAAAAGCAGATTATAGTCTGCCTGGAACTGGGGGGAACGTTAATGAAAACCCTGGGTGTATTCTGTAATAGGTCTGTCGGTCCACTTGCAGATAAAATGTGGCAGACAAATATTATTTCCCTCTCCTTTTCTACAAACTAGTGCTTATTTTATGTAATGCTTATCTGACAATGCCGCCAGAAAAAAAGTAATTAAAAAAAATACGGACAAAGCAACAGGAGAGATTTTAAGAAGAGAACTGGGACAGAAAGAAATAAGCACTTCATTTAAATCAGTCCTTAAGAACAAACCATTCTGAGACAGACTGAGCACTATTAATATCACCCTGCTCTCATGATAGAGTCATTGTTACAGTTTAAGATCTATTTGCCTTCCTGTTTGGTCTTTGTTTAAGCACACAAGTACTTTCCAGAGATTCTCTTGGTGAGACACTGAGCAATGTGTAATTTTTTACTTTTGTGGCATTTTTAGCCCAGGAGAGAATGAAGAAAAATATTTCAAAATGGCTGGCCAGGTTGATCTATTTCAGACCTCCTCCTGGAGTGTAAGAAGTCCTTAATAGGTCAGTAATAATGATATCTATATCACCAATCAGCATTTTAACTGCTGCCTGATAAGGTTATCAATGCTTTTCCTATTTTCTTTTCAGTTTCCCATGTTCAAAGTATTTCTCGTGCAGTCTTTGAATTCAGCTTCTCCGTTCTGGGAGCACAGCACTGCACTACCTGACAGCTGTCCCCACCAGGCAAGTGTTCGTGCTCTGGTTGAACCCAACTGGGTTTCAGTGCTGATTTATGGCTGACTAAAAGAGCAAAGCACAGACAGCCTGCAAGACATAACCAAAAATCTCCAAATGGTCAACACTGACCACCACTACTTGTTAAGGGGAGGCAGTGATCTCCAAGAACAGCTCCAAGGCAGGAATAACCCATGAGTCCCAGCCCTAGTGACATAAATAGGCCACACTGATCAGTTCCAGCATGATCCAGCAGAGCCTTTACTTTGTCCGGCTGCCAAGAATTCATAGTATCAAGCAGCCCTTGTGCCAGCACAGTCCTTTTGAGTCCTAGGATGTAGCAACAACAGGGAAGGCACTCTCCCAGTGCTTTTGAAGCTCACAAACCTAAGTTGGTTTGTAGCATATTCATAGTAATAAATAAACAAAGCTGCATTAGACAGCAAGTAGCTTAGCAGGTAGAGAAGGAAGCAGATGATTCACTACCACCTCCTGATTGCAGGAAGGAAGTTTATCCATATCTACCTGGGAAAACTGCTTTCTATGTGACAGTGGCTAGGAGTACAAATTCCAGTACTGGCCTTCTCTGGGCTGGCAGCAGACATGCTCTAGTTCCTTGTCCAGTTCCAGTGTCCAAAGAAGAGCTTTAGATTACATCCTTTCCAAGTTGACTGCAGACCTTACTTCCTACTCTTCAGGCCTGGTAGACTCAAAGACACCAGCCTTCAGCTGGGTTTCCAACTGAAGTCATAGGTTTTGCAGGAGTAGGTAGTGGGAAAAATAAAAAATCTACTGGGAAAATAAAATCAAAATCTCGAATTCAGCTCCTGGTTAGTAGAAGATACATCCTTAGTTGGTTTAGAGCATCTCAACTAACATCCTTAGGGAAGGAAAACAGCCAGGGAGGTAAGGGCTCAATTTTTATATGGCAACCTTATTCTCTGATAACATCAGTTCTGGGTGGAAATAGATGGGAAGGTATTCAGAAAAAAATGGAGAGTCCGAAAACAGATACAAGAAATTAGATTTTTTTTTCATCTGTTCTTGAAATTTAGGAGAACATGGCTGGTCATTTGTGAGCAACATTCAGCACCACTCAGAACTGGTAACAATCCATTTTTTCCTGTTATGTATGACACTTTCTCCCTGTCAAGTCTTAGAAGAAAACTGTGGGTAAAGAAACTCCCAGACTTAATAAAGGCCAAGCATTCTTCTGATCATTGCTTAGCTGTAGAGTAATATCCAGGCAGATCTCACTTCAGCAAGAAAAGCAGAATGGGGAGATGAATTCTACTTTTTTTCTGCTTTGGTTAATATCACTGCATTGACTTTGCTCTACAGGCTCATGGTTCACTTCATGTTGAGAATTGTTGGCTCCAGGAACACTAGTGGCTTTGTACATTAACTGTGTTTCATACAGGGGGAAAAAAAAGACATATACTAAATGTGGTGCTTTTAAACATGCAGCAATGTTTCACACTACAGAAAGTACCTGACGCATCTCTCATACTTTCTTTCTACGACAAAAATTTTCATGTCTGCATCAAGACCAAGGTGCAATTTATTTCTTTCAGGTTTAAATCAAAAGGAATATAAAGTGACTGTTTCTTGTCATTTGTAGGTGGATGAGTTCTTACTGTAGGTTCAAGAGCACGAACCCTGCTTTTACTTTCAAACTCCTTTCCTGTGTGTAAAGGAATAAATAGTTGCCTATCATTCAAGCCATTTTGACAGATTTTTCCAAAACCTTTTCCATCTACTGGCAGCCAAGAAATGCAGCACATACAGCCCCCAATAAAACCTCCCTGGAACTAATACTTGCACACTGAAAAATGTTGAGGTTCACCATGCTAGCCCAGAGGAGCAGGGATAAGTATTTTAACTGGCTGGGGTTTTTTTATCCTGGACCTCAGCACATGGCAAGTTTGCAAAGCAGATACAGAAAGCAGAAGGAAGGAGAGGGGATAATGACATGAAAACTGGTAATCAGTAGCAGATTCTACAGGCATATAAAAAAGTGCTTGTGGCAGCTGTAGAATAGAGAAACTGAGAACAGGCTAGGGAGGTACAGCAGATATTTACTGCCATCTCTGCTTCAAAGGGAGATCAGAGAACACAGCCATCTAGCCCTCCTTTATTGTTTAAGAAGAATATAGAGAGGACCTTTGTAATCTTCCTTTCAGTACTGCTGTGTGCAGATGTTTGAATATGTACAGGTGCACAAAGTACTAGCCTTCTCCTAGTGTGCAGGAATTTGACA
Organism: Oreocharis arfaki; assembly: GCA_013398015.1. Lineage (NCBI taxonomy): Eukaryota > Metazoa > Chordata > Aves > Passeriformes > Paramythiidae > Oreocharis > Oreocharis arfaki. The sequence goes on along the minus strand of VZRR01001427.1, from coordinate 238,731 downwards.
AGACACAAATTGCTTGCTCAGAGGTACCTTACAACATTTAAGCACTCAACCATATTACTGTGATTTTATTATCCTAATTTTTTTTTTTTCAACTGATGGATGGCATGTACCTAGAAAGTGGCTGCAGCAATACCAGAAAAGATGTACACATTTGTAAACACAAGTCTGGTGCAAGGGACTGTTGGAAGTGACTCAAGAAAACACAGCTTCTTTTCAAAGCTACTACTAGGAAACTTCTGGAGAATTATCAGTAGGAAGGTTAAGCAGATCCTCAACAACTGCTTTCATGTGATTTAATCCTACAGTAACACAATTTCTATGAAGTTTGCAAGAAGTCTGTTTCTAATTCATATGAGAGGAGAGGGAATAAATAAACTTGTATTATCACAACCTCCGGATCGCCTGCTGAGTCTCTTAACATGTGTCTTTTATTCTTGTTTCACTCTAGCTTAAAAAAACCCACTGAACTTATTGTTGGCATCATAAAAAAATGGGATTGAAACTATCTGGTGTTAAATGAGTGTTTGCTCTAATAACGAAAACAGTAACAGGTTTCAAGAAACAGTATGACAGGCTCCAAAAGTAAGAAAAATTTAAATAGCTGTATACAAATCTAAAGTCTTTAAAAAAATTTCATTTTTATTGATTCATTACCATACAAAATTTATTCAAATTACATCCATTTGAAGTGGTAAGATCACAGCTAGAGAACAGGTCACCCTTTAATAAATCTATTTACAAAACTCACCATAAAAGCATTTTTGTTGTTTTTTTCCTTTTTTTTTTTTACAGTATTTTACAGAGGTTTGTTTTGTTTTTTTTTTTAAACTAGCATACAATGCAAAGCTAAATTAGATTAGTATTTTGCCCACACACATTGGGACAAGTGTTTAATTTGTACAAAAAAAAAAAAAGATGGTCTGTGTTAGTCTTCATTTTCTCTTCCCTCACAAAAGTGCCCCTTTGTCTCACAAATCTTCATGCTCACACAACTTTTACTTTCCTCTTCCACAAGACAAAAACTTTAAATACTACAATTTTATTTACAGATCCACATCTAAAAAAACTCTTAAAAAATTACAAACCAGCTAGAAAATATTCTGGCAGTGTTTACAAATTAATTCTATTGTACAAAACTGCTGGATAACTAAAGTGTGAGTTGAGAACATATATCAAATTAAATACAACTGCTGAATGATCTATGCAAACATTTGTACATATAAACACACACTTAACACTGTTTAACAGTTCTTTATGTGTTGCCCTTTATACATTTGTTATATTCCAAAACCCACACAGTCATACAGTTTCCTTATTAGTACTGTGACTTCTTGCCTTTTCGTGTGTGAGCTTTCATAGCAGCAACTCAATGGTACCAGAAAACCTGCATACATAATATTCTACTACAGTACAAATAGTACTAATTTTCTGAGTATGTCAGATAAGCACAACAGTAATGCAAACAAAAAGATTATACGGGCATCATCTAATCAACATTACATTAATTTAGCCCAGAACATGGCAAAATATTTTACACTCAAGAAAAAAAAAATTATTTAAGACTTCTTAGAATTCCTTTGACGTTCAAAAAATAAATATTGGAACTATACTATACTAGCAAAGATCTTCAAAAAATAAATGCAATTCAGTTGATGTGGTACTTACAGTTATGTACTTTGGAAAAAAATTAGTTCCATTTTGCTGGCGAAGAGAATTATAAAAAGCTGTAAGCAGAGGAAGCTAACCCACTGAGATAAATATGATATATTGAACAAACAAAGCTTGGCATAAGTGTTTTCCATAGAGGGAAAAACCCACAGTGCATCTCTAGTAGGCACTTAACATGAAGCCCCACTTAGTACCACAAAAATTCATGTACCAGTTCTAATGCACACTGGGGGCAGTAAAATTGAACTGTGCATCTTCGTTCTAGTTTAAAAAAAAACAACCAACAAAAACTACTTTCACACACATACGTACACACACACACATACACACACACACAAGCATTTTTAAAAATCTGCGATTACTACGAGAAGTGGCAGAACTTTATACTTTTCAATATCTGCAATATACACTACATTTACAGTGTATTTTTTTTTCATTAAAAGCTTTTAAGGACATAAGTATTTGACCTCATAATGAGACATATACACAGCTCAAAATGAGCATTATGACAGCAATTTAAACATTCCCACAAGTAGCTGAAGAATCCCATTCCACTCTTTTGCATTACTTCATATTTACGTTCACTGCATGTACAATCCATGTTGTGACACTCAAAAGACATGCATTCTCTGCAGAAGGCACGACCTGAAATACTATTATAAAATTGTTATTTAGGACTAAACCAGTTCATTAAGCCCTTCTCCGTAAGCCCACTTGTCACGGTAAGCAGAGACTGGGGGAGTGTGAAGACAAAACATTTACGGTCACCTGCTTGCACCTGCTGACTCGCAAGGCACTGGAGCTCAGGCTCAAGGAGAAGGCTCTGCTGTAAAAGCCTTGTGTTGTTTCTTATACTATTACAGGGAATATTCCATTAAAATATCAGCACTGTTCAGGAGCCTAGTTTATTTAATAATGCTATTTTATGGTAAGTAGAGGACAACTCTGAATGATGGCAGGTTTTTTGATTCCATTAAAAACATAGTTTAGATATGGACATCACTTAAGACAATCAGCTGTATATAAATTCATCCATCAGTGAAGGAAGTTTCTCTAAATCATAAGCATCAAAGAGGTCACTGATGCCTTCTTCATCCCCAAGGCTCAGCAAATAATCTTCCTGAAGCAGAGGAGGCAGCAAATTCACAAATGGTCCTTCAAAGTTTGAGGGAATTTGGTCCTCAGTCTGCTGTAGAAGGTTGGCTGGAGAAGCCAATGGAGAGATTGTTGCCATATTTACTGAGCAGTCACCTTGTCCTGAGTTAGCAGAAGCCACTTCTGGGAGAGGAGGGAGAGGAAAAAAAATAAAAGATGCCACATTTAATCTCAGTAGAAATACCAGACACAGATCAAACAAAGGAACCACTGCATAAAGTGCCTTTCATAAAGCAAAATTTCAACAATAAAATAATGGCCTCTATATGATTTCTAGCACTTTTTTTGGTATGTTACAAAGGGCTTCTCAAAAATGATCATGTTGCTACCATCTCTGACTTTTCTATTAAAAAAAAAGTTATTTTTAATACACGATTTAACTACGGGGGAAATAAATCAAGCATAGTGAGATGCCCATTTTTCAGTTGAGTTTGCTGGCAAAACAGAACTTTCTAGATACCAAATGTCATCAGTGAAGCAATGTAGCTTCACATATACCCATACATAGAGATTTCTGCCTCTTGCGTTGAGATGGATCTTTCCTGCTCCTGCACTATTTGAAAACTTAAAAGGAACAAAATAGTTCCTTTCTTCAATATTGCATACACTTTGGTTTCATATGATATGAAAACTTATTTTAAACAAATTATGCAAAGTAAAACATATTTCCCACTATATAAACCAGAAATGCATAGTGAAAAATTGATGCCTTAGCTTTTCACTTCCTTGAAAAATAAAGCCAAAGAATAAGAGCTGGAAATCCAAATTTCAAAATGAAAAACCTTGAACGTAAGCTTGAAGAATGGCCATTAGTATTGAAAAGAAATAATTTTACCTTTGGAAATGGTTTTGGAAATATTTCCATTGTGGTCCTGACTATAGGTTTTCATTGGACTGAGGGCATCGTTTTCCTCTGGGCACAGATAAACTTCAATAGGTCCTTGAGTACTGGATAAATGTATCAATGCACTCTGCTAACAAAACAAACATCAGAATGGCATTACAACAATGAACACAACAGAATATTGATGACATTGAGTAAATTCTTACTGGGGTGTGAGTGTTTGAGTACAGTTTTACTAATCGAAAGAACTTGAGAAGAACACCAAACCTTTTTTTTCCCAAGATGTGAAAGGTTTGGCTGAGGTATCTTGCAGACTAGAACACAAAAACTTTTCCCACTGTAGTGCACAAATCTCAAAATCCCACCATTTTGTGTGTCATACCATGAGGAGGGAGGTATAAAGGATTAAACTCCTAACATTTTCTTACAACCACAATAGCCTGGAGCATTCTGATGGAATGGAACTGTGGGATGCAAGTCACAGGTTTTATTATTACTCATAACAATAATATTGGATACATTTCTGTAAATGTTTCTGCTTTAAAAATATGCCAAAACATCTTTCCCACTCTCCCAAAAGCCTTCAGCACTTATTCAACCGAACTCAAATATCTACATGTAAGTTCACCTTTTTATCAGGCAACATTTCCAAATTAAAAAAAAAAAAACCCACCCCAAACCAGATGCCATTTTCTTCACCCAAAGTTATTTATGTAAGTCCTTCTGCCCCCTCAAGGCAGTGATTTTGATGGACGTTCTGAATAGGAACTGCTAATTTGTCGCAAGAATTTATATTTTTCTTAACTTTCACCGACTGATGCAATAAACCAACACGACCTAGGCACAGAAAACCTGCAAAGCTCCTCTTTGTGTTATGATGGAAAATCATAAATTACTCTGGTTACAAATAAACCTGCTCTTGCGGTATTGCATTAATAGTTTTCTAAAAAGCATGAATACAGGCATTAAGTACCTCTTTGCAGACTTGTTTAAAATACTTCCTTTTGTGCCCTTTGACAAAATGTTCTTCATATTATTTAGGTTCTGACAGTTATGTAACATAATAGACAGCATTTACAAATAAAGAGAACAGCAACTGAATGGGGGTTTCCCAGGGCAGAGAAAACAGTTAAGAGTACTTAGGGCAATGCTATAGATAATTAGGAAAAAAGGAGATGGAAGAGCAGGAGTTGAAGAAGGAAGGTACTATCGAGTGACTGAGGTATGCAAAAAAAAGAACACTGAAATGAAACTGCATGTGACAGAAAGAAATAGGACCTTACTGCCTGAAGCTGAAAATTTAAAAAGTTGGGTAGAGAGGGTAAGGGAGGTCCAAGCAGTAATTTTAATGATTGTGTGCATCTCTCTCTGCCTGCCTGATTTCACGGAATTAAAAAATCAAAGCGTAATGCCCAGGGGAAAGAAACAGGAAAGCAAACAACAATAACAGTATGTATTTATGAATACTGATAAAAGACATCCTTTCCTCATTGCATCAAAATGACTTATTCTTCCTGCCAAAACCTGCAACAAGGTTCAAAGGGAAAAGTAAGGACAAAGGCAGAGAAAAGAAAAAAAGAAGGATGGAAACCATAATGGGTCTAAGCAAGTGCAGGATAATCTGAGGGAAAAAATGTGACAAGGAATCCAGAGCCTGTTCCTGCCTACAGGGCAGCAGGTATTGCTGAGCTCACTGGCCCAGTGCAGAGATGAAGGACAAAGGCACAGGTATGAACAAAACACAGCAGTATTTGTGGGGATAGCCTCACCTCTAGCTGCCCCTTGAATGAAGAAATTAGGTACATTTTTTGAATCTCTAAACCAGTGGTTTCTGTCAATTTTTCCCATTTGCCCAACATACTTGGGTCTGTCTTCGGAAGTGAGAATTAAAGTAAGTGCCAATGAAGCAAAGATGATCATGAAAGAAGGAAGAGTGAGAATGTGTTCTAAGAATAAAACACAAATTTCTACAATAACTGTAATATTTCAGAAAAGAAATTCCTACATGAAAATATATGTTTAAATAAATTAGGATATCGGTTGTAGGAGTCGTTAAGATGCTTAAGGCGTTGAGTTATCCATTAACTTTTAAACCAAAATAACAAAGCTGAGTTTCTCGAGAAAGGTTCTACGTTGTTACAAAGAAATTTCAATTGTCAAGAAAGACCTTTTCTTTATATAAAGTATGGCAAAAGAAAATATCTATAAGTAGTGTGCATTACTCTGAAGAAATCTGAAAGTGAGTGAAAAGGAACAAATAACGACTGTTCTGTGTAAATTGATTTTTAAAGTTTCCCCTTTTTTAAAGAAACATCCCTAAAATTTGTAAGAATATAGGACTGTGTGCCTGGGCACATACCACAGTAAGACTCGGGAGATGCTGCATCTGTAGAAAAATGATAAGATAACCTGGCAGAAAATGCCAGGTTCTCCTTACCTCCACTGGGTCAGGCACTTCAAGTCTTGTTTCTGGAGGAGCTTTCACAACTATAACAGTTTGGTCTTTAAGGCCACTAATTTTTCGAATATCTTGATACGTCACATAAGCTAATGTATTCACTGTTAAGGAATTTTCCATCCCAGGTTATAATACGTTCAGACTATTAGAAGAGGCAGAAGTCTTTGAATTATTTTTCCATTTTCTCATGGATGCAAAGCTCTTAGCCCAAGGTTCTCTGTTCTCTACACTGTGATTGCCATGAAGCCCTGTGAGAACTTCTCTTTGATGTAACAGCTGGGGCCACTACTCAGGGAACAAAAGGGATTCTCTCTGCTGAGTGTTTCTTGCCTCCTCTATAAGCGGGAAACTAGACAAGCTAAGGTTCAACAACCTGAAATTACTCACAGACTCTATGAAGCAAAAATTTTTATGCACTTGCTATCAAAATGCAGAGAGCTGAAAATCACTGAAAAAGCGTACAGGAATTTATAGATGCATGCTATAGAAGTGCATTCACAGTATTATTGAATCATAGAATGGTTTGGGCTGGAAAGGACCTTAAAGATCACTTAGTTCCAATCCCTCTCCCATGGGCAGGGACACCTTTCACTAGACCAGGCTGCCCAGGCCCCCATCCAACCTGGCCTAGAGCAATTCCAGGGAAAGGGCATCCACAGCTTCTGTGGACAACCTGTCCCAGTGCCTCACCATAAAGAATTTTTGTCTAATATTTCACCTAAATACACCTTCCTTCAGTTTAAAGCCATCCCCCCCTTGTCTTGTCATTACATGCCCTTACAAAAACTCAATCTCCAGCTTTCCCACAGGCCCCCTTGAGGTACTGGAAGGTGCTATGGGGTCTCCATGGAGTCTTCTCTTCTCCAGGCTGACAAAAATCATAATTTCAGTTTAAATTTGAGGGGTTTTGCAAACATAAATATATAATATGTACAACATCTGTAAAATATATATAAATATATAAACATTTACGCAACACTTGTATATTTATATATTAATTTATATTACATAGAATTATTTTACAAACCTGTTTAAGCACAATGCAATTTCTGCATATGCAGAGAATAAATATGAATATTTTGCTGTTCAACATGTATTTGTCAATATGACAGTGTTTTGGGGGTTACTACATGGTGAAGCCTCACGTACTGATCCATGAAACTGAGGAGTCAAAGTGCTTTTGGCTGTGAAAAGAACTGTGAAACGACCACAATCACATGTATGTGGTTCCAGCTCTTTAGTTCTGTCATCTATGAGGTACCTGGCATAATGTTTATGCCAGAGAAATAAAAAGCCTGACTTACTATACGTTTTGGTGGTGTGAATGTGTGCTGTTACTGAGCAGTACAGCAAGACAGACTGCCCGAGCTGCAATGTATCTTGCATCTATCTTGGACTAAACAGGTCAAGAGGCAAAGTGACCGGTCATCTTTCACCCAAATGGCTTTTATCAAGGCTTTTACCACTCATTAAGTAATGTTTGCAAACGCAGAGTTCATCTTCACAGCATTCAGTACTGCAAAAATCAAGAATTGTCATGTTCAGTTTTGCCTTGCTTATGTCTCTTCGTGAATTGTGCTCTTAGCTGAAGGCAGCACTGATCCTACTGCCCATGCCACTTGGTGATCTCTGGTTACATCAAAATGTCTATGAAATCCAGTCGAAAGACAACATTCATATAGTTCAAGTACTTTTTACTGGTACTCCCACTTATTTCCTATCCTTCAGAACAGAGAATAAGTCTACTTTATTAGATACTATTTAAACACTCCTTATTATATACAGTCATAAGTTTTCTCATCAGCATTTAAGAAAATGCTTTCTTGTGTTGCTAATAGGTGGAAAATCTAAGGAAAATGACTATTGGTTAATTACAAAGGGCATTAACAGCCAAAATAAGTCATATGAACCTTATGCAATTTAGTGTTGCTATTACATTAAATAATTCAGTCTAAGGTATTTTGAGAGCTCATAAAACCTTTATCTATGATATCCTGTTATAGATTCCCTAACCAGAGGAATCTGAAACTTAGTTGCAAGTTTCAGACTAAACCAAATCTCAACTTTATTTTCCTCTCTGTGCCTCTAATTTACATACATATCAGTTTAAAGTAAAATAAATAAATTAATTTAAAAGTAATGACTACACAACTCTGTTACCTTATCAGACTTTCTCTTCATGCCTTTATAATTTCTGAACACATAAAACTGGGGTTTGCTCTAGGCTCAAAATGCTTGAAAGAAACAGAAGGCTATTGGATATTGTCACTCATTAATCAGTAAGGTTCTTGATTCTACTCTATGTGAACACAAATGTTAACAGTCTCCTTAATGTATCACCTTTTCTTTTTTTTTCTTTTCACATTCCAGAAGCATTATAGGTTCAAGGCTGCTTAAGTAACTTTTATATCAAACTACATTAAAACCTTTTCAACTTCTTGAAGCTTCTGATGCTTGCTTTCTATCACATCACATAGAGGAATTCTCCTAGTATTACAGGGCACAGCAAGGAGGCTGAGCACCTTTGAGGTTTTGGGAAAAAGGATATCTCTGATTCTCTGAGTCCTCCGTTAGCAGCTTGAGGTCCAGGGTGCAGCTTTGGATGAGCTCATCCAGTTTCTTTTCTTCCTGAGTCAATTCGGTCACCTCCTTCGTGAGGCCTTGGCGCTGCGCCAGCATCCCACCATCCTCTGACAGACTGCAGCCCCTACAGACACAGAGAAGGAAGACACACCTTCAGCTTCTGTGAAGTTTGACCCTATGCCATGGTAAAGGGGACAGGCAGGATTTCACACTGCAGATCAAGTTCTTAGTCCTTTTTCCCTAAACCCACCTATAGCAAGTCAACATAAACTATGCTTTCCAGAAAAAGCATCTTTTTATCACAACACCACATTTTGGAACTGCCACCAAGATGGAAGAGTTGAATATTTCTACCTACTTCCAAAATCTCGTTTCTAACTACAGCTCAAAAAAATACAAGGAAGGCAGTAGGTAGAGACACATACCTAAAACTTACTCCACATGCAGAAGTAAATTAATTCATCCAGTTTTCAAACAAACTGCTGGTTTCTAATGTCCCTGACAAATGCTTTTTATAAGCTTTTCTTAACAGAAAAATAAAACTTTATCCTGTTGAAAGGCATTTTGGATAATTGCTTGGAGCAGAGTGTTAGAATGAAAGGTGGGAGAAGAAAAACACTGCTGCCCTGTGATAGTGAAATCAGCCAGCAGGGATGGAAAAGGGTAATGAATACTTACATCCACTGAATGTTGTTTTTGGATTTTTTCTTAATGAGATGGATGCCTTCCAGTACATTGGTGATATCGTAAATCCTCCTTTTTTGCACCTTGAGGACCTCTGCTGCTCTGTTCAAATCTAGGACCCCATCAGGAGATTGGCTCAGCAACTGAATGAACTTCTTTGTAAGAAGGCCAAGGGATGTATCATACCGAGTCTTTTCTGAAGGAGATTTTGGAGCTTGGAAGGAAATGGAAAAGGAAAGTTAAATCATTTTTTCTCATTTTGGTTCCGAAAGCAGCAACCAAACATGAAATGATATATATTACAGTTACTTCTTTCATTTTTACTAAAGAAATCTCTCATACCTCTGCATTAAGACACAACTTACCACTACATATTTGCATTTCAAGATGTGCTTTTCCAAAAGTCACAGGTACATGAGCAAATATATATGTTTTTAAAAATGCAAATATTTCCAGCAGTCTGACAGATACATATAGCAATATTCTGCTTAGGCTTTTACCATGTGAATTCTTAATAGTATTTTTAGTATCTATTTATCCTGGCAGCAAACCAAAAAAATCCCCTGTGAGTCTCCTTCATCAGGCTGATAGCCAGCTTTCATCAGGGTTTGATTTTCCCCTCATGTGAGATAAGTGTTTCATATGCAATTAAGCAGGACTTAGGTGTACTTCAGTGGGTGAACACAATGACAGATTCCATCACTGTCAGACTCCACAGCCTGAGAAAACTCAAGTGAATCAGACGACATTAATGTAAAATACAATTTATAATTATCACTGCTCCATAACCAAACAATGCTCAAACTGGGAGAGAGCATCCATATCTTCTAAATTAGAAGTCAGCAAATGGCTTGGACCAATGCACGGTTTCCATGCACAAATGCAGCATCTATACACTTAACAGATGGGCTTTTAAGAGTTTAAATACTTGGATCAGAATGATTTCTAATTCTAAATGTTCAAGGCCTTTCTGTCAAGGGAAATGAGCCAGCAATTATTACAAGTCTGCTGGGCTGGTACACCTCAAACCCTTCATTTGCTTCCAGTATTATGCAGGATGGAACTTAGGCTGATCTGGTGGTCTTTTCCATGTTTTCAAGGGCCAGGTCACACATTAAACTGCAGAAGTCAGTCAAAACTGAAAATCCTACCTGAGGCTTTAGGCTACCCTGAAATATTTTGAAGAAAACTATGGCTGTTCAATGAAAACCAAGATGTTGCATCTTTGCAAAGAGAACCTGTATTTCTTTGGGTAGACTCAGGGTTTGTCTACTCCGGGAAATGGAAGAATATTCATAGAAAGGCTTGGGTTGGAAGGGAACTTAGAGATCATCTAGTTCCACCCTCCCTGCCATGGGTAGGGACACCTCCCACTAGACCAGATTGCTCAGAGCCCCATCCAACCTGGCCTTGAAACACTTCCAGGGATGAGGCATCCACAGCTTCTCTGGGCAACCTGTTCTAGTGCCTCACCACCCTGAGAAGAAAGAATTTCTTTCCAACATCTCATCTAAATCTCATTCACATCACTTGAATGACCTTGTGGATTTAGAGCAGGGTGGTTGGTTTGTTTGGGGTTTAGAAAAGAATAAAGAGGATCAGAGTGATGAGGGTAAGAAGTGACTGGACTCCCACCTAAACTGGCATGTGCTTCTCATCATGCACCAAGTTCTTTGTACAGGCATATCAATGCTGCAGCAGCATCCTGTGCACCAAAGAGTACTGAATTTCTACAAGAATCTACTTCAACTTAAAATAGGCTTCATTTAGCTTAATGAAGTTTAGTTTAATTAAATCAACTGTAGTTGTTTAACTCCTATGCTTTAAGTTTGTATCTTCAAATGAATTTAATTTTTCCTGTCTGCCTCAGTAGAAACCAGCAGACTGGTAAGGAGGGACCCCTTGGCATCTCTTGCTCTGACATCACTACCACTGCTGTCCCAGTCCCCTCATTGCCCCATCTGGCTCCCTCTGCCAGCCTAACTCTCCTGCTGAAATCCCCCAAACAAGATAGCAAGGCTACAGCCGCCAGCTCCTGTTGCAAGAAGCCCACTGCGCAAGGCAATGCCGACGTGCAAACATTAGCACTTAGAGCAACTAGGCAGTGGCAGTAATTATCCAGTCACACGCTGCAGGGACAGAAGGCAGCTTGGATCCCGCAAGAAGCATTTATTGTGCAGCGCTGCTGAGGCACAGCACTCTTTGCAAATCCCTGCCCAGGGATAGGAGCCCTGGCAGGCAGCTGCTCTAACTCCAGCAGCGAAGGAGAAGGCTGGCCTGATGAGCCTGGCCCAATAACTGTGCGTTAGATCCCATCACACCACCTTCATTCCTCAGCATCCACCTCTCTAAGCACTCCAGCATCATGTCCTTGGCTGAAGGGGAGGGCCTGGGCAGAGAGGATGCAGGCTGCCCAGCAGGCAGAGGGACACACCTGGCAGCCCAGAGCCTCTGCAGCCTCAGCAGCAAACCCCTGCATGCTGCAAACCTGCTGTCCATTGCCCGGCTGGGGGGCTGAGTTTGTTGCATACACATCTAGGTAAGGACAACAATAAACACACTCTAAGCTAGGTAATGCAGACTGATGACAGCATGTTACAAGTTCCCTTACTTTTTGGACTATCTGGACTTCTTGTTGCAGCTCTTCCTTTCCCCTTTGGAGTCTTTAGTCCTTCTGCAAGATACTGGTGGCCACTTTCTCCAAGCTCCAGCCTTCGTTTTGCCTGTTAAAAAAAGATTTTTTTTTTTAATTGATGGATTGTTAAGAAGTATATTTCACTTTATCAAACACAGTATTGGGATGATAGGAAAGGCAGAGAGCAGTGAACTTTTCACAGCAAGGTATCAGTACAGGTTCTTAGCCCATATGCATCACAATGGAATCCAAATATTTACTGGAATCCTAAGGTGGACTTAAATATGTCACTCAAAGGCTAGGTTGATGATGTTTTTATTTAAAAATTCAGCAATATTTTTAGATTTGAAAAGCTGAGTGACAATTGCGTGGTGTATTTCAGTCTAGTCTGGACCTTCTTAAATAGGTATGAAAGATTTCAGCCCTCAGTTGCGTTGAGAACATTTCATTTAAGAAAGACAAAGACAGTCAGCCTCTCAAGTACCTACATAGATGAACCCACAAAGCTACATTTCCTTTGAAAAACTCCTTATATCTATCTCAGTTTGTGCAAAAGTAGTGTTAGTGCAGGTTATGTTTCTCCCTTCGCTATTTAAAAGGATGGTGGTGAGAGGACCAATAATTTCCACTACTATGAACTTTCCACCAGTGAATACAAGACATGCCATCAAGAGCAGCACTGGACAAGTCTTCTCCTCTGCCTCTCAAAAAATTGTCCTCATTGAAAGCACAACCACTACATTTATTTCACATTAACTAGCACATGTACTGCTTACATCAAAGCAAGGTGGAGCAAAAGTAGTATTAGACAGACAATGCCTGAAAATCAGCTAAATGTTGCATTCAGCTAAAAAGGAAGCTGTGTGTATCTTGAAACAAAAATAGTGAATGAAACTGTTAAACTATGCAACACACAGACACACTGCAATGAAAACCACCACCAATATGAATTCTGTTTCGAGACAGAAACACAATATACTATCTTTGGAAACAATTCTATACCCTTTACTGCCACTCAGGTTACTGAAATTAAATCTGGGTATACTTGTTATCCTAACAATAGAAAGCACATTACCTGGAAGACAGAGGAAAAAGAAGAAAAAGAAGTTTTATGTCTAATCAAGTTTAAACAAATAACTGTTTCTGAAGAATGTTGTTTATTCAGTCAGGTAGAGCAATTCAGAGTACATTATTTGCTTGTTTTTTAAGATTCACCCCACAGGGCTGGATAATGTTTTGCTCCTCAGTGAACTAAGACAAAACAATACATTCTGCTACGGAGTGGCAGACAGGTATTTTTGTATTGTGGATTTATCCTGTGCACTCTACTTTGGGTCTGTGACCAACAGAAGGCTCTAAATAATTTATATGCATTTATTTTTTGGATAACATCTTTCTATTGGACTCTGCTTGCAAACCTCAAACTTATTAAAAGGCAAGTTAAAGCACATGAAACTCGTACAAGCCCATGGTGTAACAGCACGTGCAGAGCACTCGAGCCACTCTTCTCCGCATTTTGTGGGAAGGGGCACAAAATTCATTGGCGACAGAGCAAAACTGAACTGCATCCTTCTAACCAACACAGGCACCACTCTCCCAGCAGACCACTGGTGGCAGCTTCTAATGCCATGAAACACCTCTCCTCCGTTCAGCTCTGTAATCCAAGGACACAGATTTCTAAAAGGTCAACTGTTAACAAAAGCATCCAGCTAATATGTTTAGCCAATGTAATTGGATTAAATTAAGATTACAGCTATTCCACAGGGAGAAATACATTTCACACTTTTTTATGTAAGTGTTTTTCCACCCTGAGAACGGTAAGAGCAAAGGAAGGAGGGGTGAAGAGGGAACAATTCAGGGCGTGAGAAGACTAGGCCAAAGGGATACAATTAAAGATAAAAGAGAATCTCAAAACCAGGTGTGAGAAGGAGGGGCAATGCTTAAGATGTAAAAATCCAGAGATTTGCAGCTCTCTCCATCAGAAGAGAAACTTAGATTTGGATTATACATCAAAACTTTTTGTCTCAACTTGTTTGCAAGACACGAACAACAGTATTTTGCCTCTGCTTTTGTGGTTAAAGACTTACACAATTTTCTCCTGTGAACTTCAAATAATCAGAGAGAACACAGACAGCATCCTTTGGCTGCACAGGGCAGCACAAGCCTGCCCGCATGCGCTGCAGCTGTTACAAACAACAGGCTCTTGTCAGGCTCACCAGCACGCTGCACCTACAGACAGCGTAGGGCTAGTGAAAAAAATACCATATGACAGAGAGAGCTCTGCAAGATAGCTGCTTTTAGGGTACAAAGCATACAGGAAACCTGAGAGAGATATAGAGCAAAATATTTCAGTGGAGTTTAAAAGATCCTGCTTACTGACAGGCAATTTTAGGAAACCCTGAGGAATGTTTAATTTCAGGCCAGATGTTATACGTCACTCAGCAAGTGCTCGCTTCCCCTTCCTGTTTTACAAACTCCATAACTGACAAGATGCAGGACTGAAGTGGTGTATTCTCTCAATTTCTTCTTTCATGAATTACAGACTAAAGATTTTCTAGTGCTGTTTTGCTTGCACTAGAGATCCTGGGTGACTCACAATTCCTCTCTCCCATCTCCAAAATTATTCATAGTGCCTTCCGATATCTGGCTTCTCTTCAGAAATCAAAAGATCTGTGATCAGCATAATCAGGGAGCCTTTTAAAAAACCACCTCGATTTGTGTCACTTATTTTTGCTACAGCACTATATTAATTATTTGCACTATTTGTACGAATTAGTATTATCTGTCCTTATTGCATTACTTGATCAATCACAGCATGCACAACCATCTGACATGGTATGAGGGACCTGCTAAGAAGTAACAAGCCAAAGGACATGAGCACAAAGCATCCCAATGACAGGGACAGATAGGAAGCAAAGGGACTAAAAATTTCTCAGCAACATGAAATCTGAGTGCAATAAATGGGAAGTCAGATTATTTAGGGGGATAGTGAAAGGAGCACAAAATACATGGAGCAATGAGACAGGTGAAGCCACAAACTGATACATTCCAGCAAGAGACACAAAAGTAACAGGAAAGCATCCCATAAAGTTGAACCAGATACCTACGTAACCCCTTGCTAAAGATGTAAGAATTGTGGCAGCAAGTGTTTTTACTCAAGTTTCTCTTCCAGTACTATGAGCAATCCCTGATATAGATACAACTACTGTTGTACCTATAGATAGAATATACTATATAATATATTTATATATATTACTATTATTAATTATATATTATTATGTACTATATAATATATCTATTCGATGTATAGATACTATACTGTTGTACAACAGACCCACTGTTCAGTTTTAGTGCAGACCACTAAAAACTGGTGGCACCTTGAGCCCCATGTAAGTTTGCCCTTTTAGCTTCAATCCCTTTTTAAAAAAAAGAAAAGAAACCCAGACAGCTACCACAATCAACATCAGAGGCAAACCCACAAGAATGTCTTTTGTAAGAACACTTGTCTCTGGAGGAAAATAGTTTAAAACTCCTAGGATAAGCTAAGTATTTTCAAGTAGGCAGGACCTGATGCAATTCACTTTACAGTACTCAATCTCATGGATTAACTTTTAAGAGGAGGTTGGAGGCAGGTTATTCTTATAGCAGAGAAGAAAAGGAGCAAATGTAGTATTAATAAATTTTAAAAAGAGGTGGAAAAGGTGCAAATGGGAAATTATAGCCTGTTCCCTTTAACGGGCTGGTTTGACTTCATGGCTACCTGGGTCTATAGGGTTGCTGACCACCTCTTCTGCATCCTCCCTCCATCCCTGTTCCCTCCCTGCTCCCTTGGTGCAGGCAGCATTGATACATCCTCATCAGCCCCCACAGAAAGCTGGTTCAAGAGGTCCCTATCAGCAGTAACTCAGTCCTGCTCCAAAACAGAAGTGATTTTTCTGCTGAATTATCCCTTGTGGGTGATGAGCCTGCACTGAGAGCTGCTGAGGAGAAGCAGTGTGACACCCACCCAGGCCCCCTTGGGGCATCAGACTGACATTTGAGCAGCTTCACTGTCATGTCACACAGCAACCAACTTCAGTTCTTGGGGAAAGAAACTGGTAGCAATTAGAAATAAAGAAAAAATTTCAGAGTGTTACCTTGTAACAGACAAGTAAGGGCTAAGCGTCAGATAAGAGATGCCTCAAGGTTTTGTCAAGATTGCAGAGCACAGTGCCCAAGTGGGGCAGGCAACATCAGTTTTTGAGGACTGAATCACATCCAACCAAAGCCTTATTTTCTATGAGAATTATATTTTTAAGTTTGAGGGAAGAAGCAGTAAAATACTCTCTAATTCTTTCCAGTGATAAAATCATGGAGAAAAACTTTGCCAAACTATGCACACTAAAATTTGTCCTGCTAGATGTGTTTCTCAGCTTTATTACTGGATGCAAGTTAGTTGTGCTGTTTGCAAGAGCCAGACCTAAGAAAAATTACATTACCTGTGCTACCTTCTGAAAATCTTTTGTCTTAAATATTCCTGCACCCGTTAGGCTTTAGCAAGCACATAAAACTTGCCAGAAGAATGATCTGAGTTGGGCATATTCTGTTACCCCAAAACCCCAAATTTAAAGTTATATGGAAAAGTGCAAGTCAGTACATTTTCATCACAAGTGTGAAGCGCCAAATTCCACTTCAAACTCCTGTCACAGCTCTTGGGCCTCCCAGGCTCTGCACAGCCCAACTCCTTGGAGGTCCTATCCAGGCCGGAGACCAATCTACACCCCCTGCTTCCCTAGCAGGCATTCAAGGCGTATTAGGGGAGCAGCAGTCTGATTTCAATACAAAAAGACAAAAGTTGACCTCAGAACGAGAAAGTAACCTGGGAAAAGCCTGCTGAGATGGGGACAGAAGATAAGAACTTATTCCAAAAAACAATGGGATGAGGAGCTGAAAAGAAACTCCAGTTTACAGCTGACTGGGCTGGAAAAACAGGAAGATTGGAAATGACCAAGCATGGCAAGGAATAAATTGTTTATATTAAGTGATAGCTGACGGTGAATTAAGCGGCAAGTCAGAGAAATGTGTCTTAGGGCTCAGCTGTGGGTGTCTCAGAGCAAGGAGTAAGATGGGCAAGTTAAGCAAGGGACGATGACTAAGCCTGGCGTAGTCTCTAGAAGATATTACAATTGCTAGGGGCAGATAAAATGGCAGCTTTTCTGTATGTCACCACAATGCTGATATTACTGGGGAGGGGATGCAAGCCTTTCCAGGGAGCAGAGATAAATTTTGACTGCAGCAAGGAAGCCGTAACATTGGTTCTTTACCAATCCCCACATACTTTGCACAGGCTTTCTTCCACATTTTCTAAATTAGGCAGTCACTCAAAAATACAATTTAAAAGCTGAGGTTCTGGAGGCATGAACTCTAGAAAGCTGTTCCAGAGGTCAGGAGCTGCAGAGAAGAAAGCAAATATATTACATGAAAGGATAAGTTAAACTGGAGTTTGATGAGGAATACAAGAGAGGAAGCAAAGGAAAAAAGATACCTTGGGGTGAATGCAGAGAAATATTCATACACTAAGGAAATGTCTCCACTGAATAAAGGGATACAGGCTGAGCATTTAGAACACACTCAAATGAACAAACCGTGGTATGTGGAGAGCCATGAGTGTCTGCCAGAGGGCTGCACCCAGCTGAGAGCATGGCAAACATTCGGGAAGACTGGAAAATAGGGAGAGGTGCAGAGAGGAAAGCAGAGGAGCTCTCAGCAAGGAAGGAGCTCAGCTCTGCTGGTCAGCTCACAAGCAAAGAAACACCCAAGGTCAGCAAAAAGATGCAAGAGGAGTATCAAAGCTCCTGCCTTCAAACTCCTACTGACAACTCATTTCATACTCACCTCCACATTTCTCGACAGAAATAAATTTGCAATTCAAACTCCTGGAAGAGAGAGGGATTTCCATCTTCCATGAAGAAATATTTACCCCAGTGGTCTACACACAGATACCAATAATTTGTACCATATTACCCTTGGTTTCAGTAGTTAACTCTGACAGTAAAAACATTTAAGAGGATGTATAAGGAAAGAATAGAAAGATAAAGAAATAGCTGGGAATTAAACTATTTGCATGTAAAAGACAACGAAGTATGTCCTTAAAAGGAAAGTTCTATAAGTCCTCTCAACTCTTCCCAAAAATATTACTTCTCTGTCAAAAGCAGGCATTCCCATACAGAGGAACAAGAGGAACAAGACCAAGAATGGCACTTTCAATGAAAACATGACCTCAAAATTCACAGCCATTCATAATACTAAGGTAAAAGAATACAAAAAGATATATAAAAATAGTGCCTTGAAAATTGAATACATTGTAAAAATCAACATAAGGCAGAAAAGGAGTCTGAAATAATAGCTACTTATTTATGAAGATAATTAGTTGAGTGACAAGCAGCTTGTATTTAAAGTAAAATTTAAAGAATCGTTTTAAAGCAAATGAAAACACAGCTTACAGAAATCATCCTGATCAATCTAATCCAACACAAAAGCCCCAAATTTTCTTCTCATAAAACAGCAACTGTATTTAAAAAAGGACCAGAAAACTACTTTCTATTATAGAAATTTCTGTTTCCTAAGTTATGACCTTATTTTTCAGCTTATAGTTTTCACTGAGGGAAATTCTTCTCTAGTTCTTATATTGAAGTTATTTATTCAGCTACAGTCAAATTTTTTGGTTTTAATGTAGATGAATATTAAAAGAAAATCTCTTTTGTATATCCTAATTTGGTTTATAGTTCAGTAAGAGGCACCTCACAATTACTAAATTAAATGACATTCTGATCATATGCAGCACCTCCCCATTAGGCATTTGACACTGAGGGCTGAATGCTGATATGTTACTCTGGTGAAGTTTCTTTCAAGGCCTAGTTAAAACATCCTATTTCTATCAATTTCCCACTTTCATGATTCCCTCAGAAGTATCCAAGTGTCAAGGAAGCCATAAAATGTAAGCACTTAAAGATAAAGCCATACGACTTTTATTCAGCTCCAAAAGGTTAAAATGTGGATGGCCAACTTTCAGTGGCAAATTCTTGTTTGAAAGTGGGACCCAAGCCAGAGGAACTGAGTGACGGCTTTCCCTTTTCAGGATGAACATGCAGGAAGAAGCAATGCAAGTGCCATGAGTGCCTCCCAGTCGCTGCTGCAGAACATCCCACAAAGCCATTTTTAACACCCACAGAAAGAAATACATCAGCTTTCAGGCACGCTCAGCAACTGGAGCACGGGTAGCTAGCTCCCCTGTTAGTGGCGCTGCGCATTGATGCCACCTCAATGAGGCACTTCACACTCTCATCTCGAGCCTGGCTGAACAGAAGAACATTTTCAGCTGCTTTTAAATGAAACACAATGGCCTGAACCAAACAGAGGAAGCACTAAAACGTAACAACGAAAAACAGTGGTTTCTCTCTACACCTACACAACAGGTCATTTGTACTGAAGCAGGATTATAATCTTTATGTACTAATTGCCTTTGATTTTCATCCTGATATCTTATGTGACCTGACCTGCCCTCAGGTCAGATTATCTCAGTCACCAATGCTAACATAATTCTGACACCAAGGTAAGTGGACAACCCTGTTTGACATCACTCCATTTTCTGCTCACAGATCTACTGGAATGCCATGGGATCAAGCCCACACCCCACCAGACTTACAGTAGCCACTGGCAAAACGTGCAGCTTATCTCGTTTTCCTACCCTGCTGCAGTACTTCATATTTTCTTTGCACTAAAAGAGGAAGGACATTATAACGGTTGTGCAATACATAAACCAAAGCATGAGCCACGTTTCTGGCCTCAAACCAAGAGAATTACACCTATGCTGCATAGGAAATGAATCATCTGAGATCTTTCTTATTGCAATTTTTTCCACCAAATACGAAACAATTACTTCTTACTGGAAGCAATGGCTTTGCACTGTACTAAGGCTGAAAGCTCCAGTTACTACTTCATGTTGAAATATGAAAAGTTGTTTTCAGGAAACTGCACCCAGTTTTCATCTCAACTGCTAAACTGCCCAAGGTGAGGAGTGCTTGTGTCTCCGGGCAGCCCTGAAACACCTCCATGCAACCCCCTCATCCCAACAGCTGCCAGAGGCTGAGCTGCACTTGCCTGGTTAAGGTGGAAGCTCTGGAGACAAAACTTCCAGAAAATGTAATGACAAACAGCCAACACTTGCAAGCAGAAGCGCAGACAGACTAACCAGCATCTGGGGTGTGGAATCCTGACCACAGGTTTTTAGGGGTGTGTCTGGATGCAGCAGGACAGTTCCCCTCCCATTCCCCGGGAAGCATGGCCTGGGCCTTGGTGGTAAGGCCAGACCTGCCACTAGCAAGCTCTAACGCCAGCCTCGTCCTACAAACTGGTGTCAAAGCTAGCAGCCCATTTGCCTAGCCCCATTCCCAAACACACCACCTCGGCAAGGCCGCTGCCTCTGGAGCAGAGCTCGGGGTTTTTCAGTTGTGGTTCACATCAGCGATTTCGCACCATGCACATCCTTCAAAGAAAACAAGATTGTCACAGAACAGGCCTGATGCTGATCTTGCAAACTGACGGCAAGCAGGTGGGGGGTGGGGAACGTGACTGGACACAAACAGAGAAGGGACAGGATGTGTGACATCAGACCAGCCATGTAAGAGATTTCTTGGTGTAATTTCTCTGTATTTAATTTATATGTAACAGTTTCACCAACACAGGTCCACTTTTTATGTTACCCATTGAGATCAAAGTAAGCCAAATAAGGAAGTGATAGTTCAATTCACGTGGTGTATGTTAGGGCACAACATCTCCGCGTGGCTGCAGAGGTGCTTGCGATGTTTCAGCCCTTCAAGGGACTCTCAGCCTCTTGACTAGCAAGGCTAAAGTTGAACTGGACCAAGGGAAAAAAAAGTCTTTCCCATCATTTTTCGGTTGATCCCAAAGAAAAACCATTGCAAAGCAGTCAATCTCAAAATACATCCTAGAGATATTTTTCTATTTTGTATTTAGGGACTATTTTTTATTCTATAAGTCACTAACTTCAAAATAAGATTGTGGTTGGACATGTTCCAATGAGTGGCTTCCACTCTATGTGTGGAAATTAGCACAGGTACTTAGAAAAGAATAACTTTCGAACACTGTCAGTTGTCTGCCAAATTGTCTATTAAATAAACAAGTCCTAAGACTGGGGGAGGAAGGACACTGAGAGCTGGAGAATATAATAGGATGAACTTCCTCGTAGGAAATTCCAATAAATGCCATGGAGTATTAGATAAACAGGTGAAAAATTAGTAGCAGCATTCTGGGCAGATATATTGACATAGGAATCAGGAAAAGTGTTATTCCTCACTTACAAAACATACTGAATATAGTGATAAACCTCTCTAGGAAGATGTAATTAATAAGACTGGATACATACAAAGTGAAAAGTGAGGAGAAGGAGGAGCACTTACAAAGCCACACCAGTGCTATCTCAATGTAGGTGCTCTGTAATGGTGCAAGATTGGGCTTGCATCACAAAGTTCACTCACTAAATTGCCAGCCTAAGCCACAGCATCTTGAGCTTTGTTTTCCTTGGATACAGGACACCTACAAGAAAGGACGACGTCTGTGGAATTTCACAAATGAAGTTCCTGGAGTGCAAGTTTTCATGTCTGCACAAGTCTGCGGTTCAAGATTTCCCACCCTGGCACCCCAAACCTTCTTGTACTCCATACAAAATACCCATACCAAGTTATACCAGAGCAGTGCCAAGGGACTGCATCACTCGACTCACTGAGAGGTGATTCATATGGAACCAACAAACTTGTACATTCTTTCAAAAATTAATGACACAAAGTATGTAAATACTACAGAAACTACAGCACAGAGCTACAAACTAGAGGGTAGCAAGTTTTAAATACTCAGGTGCACATGAGTTGGGTATTCACATCCCCAAAGCAGGTGAATCCTTCCTTAAAAAAAGTCAACACCAATCTTGACTCCATATTTTTAATTCACTGCCTGAGGTACAATGGCTCTTACATCTATCTACTTTTTCAATAAATGTAATTAGTAATGAGAAGTTAGATCTGAAGTTGAAAAACCTTTTATTCTGAAGTACTTTCTTAACCCAGTTCCACCCAAGTATAAAATCATACAGCAAGATTTCCCAAAAGTAATAAATGGACTTTGAACCCATTTAGGGTGATAAAAATATTATCTAGTTTCCAAAGGTCATTGTGAAAGTTGACAAAAAACATTAAGACGACCCAGGTGAGATGCAATGACTTGCATTTACAGAATCAGACAATGAGAAATAACATGGGGTCCTAAGCATTTACTGTAGTACAGGATTGTTCTGTATATTATATAAATTGTGAGATTATTAGTTCACTTTAAGGAAGTCTCAACATTGTTCAAACAGATTAACCCTGCTAAGTTATTTCTGCACCTACAAGTTACTAGAATGCTGACTTTGCACAAGAGATCGATTATCATTCACAAGTTAATTTAGTTTCAAAAATGAATATACCAGCATTGCATTAAAAAAATCCTTAAATAACCTTGATGAAGCTAACACAATAACCTCCTCCACATACCAAATCTCAAGAGTAACAAAAATAAATAACAAGTACCCAAGAAACAGGAAAACACGGTTTACATATCCAAAAGCAGCTATTCCTAGAAGCAGTCGGAAAGGAGACTCCAGCTTAGCAGAAAGTCACAGAAACAGATAAAAGATTGTAAGTAGAGCAAGGGAGAGAATCACAGATAGCAGGGACCTGAAGACCCCAGTTGTGGCTGACAGCCTCCTCCATCCTAGATCGGGAGCTGGTACTGCCATCAGAAGGCTTCTCTTCACAGCACATTTCTTTGACTACAAACAGAACTTGTTTTTCACCTTGCCTAGGTTGCTAAACTCTAGGAATTGATGACTTCCTCCCTCCTCACATCAAGGCAGGCAGCTGCTGCATTTACTTTTATTGCACAGGTCAGTTTGGCAACAGCTTACATGGCTGAAATGGCACAGAGGTAGCCAAGTTCCTGATGTTTTAAATGCTGTGTAAGGTCACAAAGAACAACTAATCCACTGAGCTTTCACTGTGATGCACATTCCACCTTGGCAGTATTTTATCAATCCATCAGCCACACCATGGAGCAGAACAACCCAAGAGTGCTGGCAAAATGACTACAAATTGATTTCAAATAGGAAGCTTTACTTATTGACAGAGAGGGAATAAAAAAAAGACAAGATGGCAACAGGTCTTAAGTGAAGTGAATGAGTGATGGTAGACAAAATAATTCTCTATTTCACATTTAGCAAAATTCTGTCATGCACAGGATAATCTAAAACAACTTATCAAACAGTCAAGCAAGGACTTGAACCTATATGAAAACTGACCCACAGCAGACGTGATCTGTCCCTTCTGCTTTGTCTTCTTTACTATGTATTCCCTAAACTAAATACCTTGGGATGACTTCTCCAGAAAAATCAGTAGCACCTTCAAGTCTCAAATTTTAAAATGAAGTTAATTTGCATTTTTCTCTCTAATCTACCCTTTGATGAAAGAAAAGAATCTGACTTTCTAATATGACCTCCTACATATCACAGACCCTTGTTGCTGTGCTATTGTAGCCAAGGATAGGAATGCAATTTTAGAATCTTTGTCATGAAAATGAAATGAGAAAGCACCTCTCAGGAAGGACCACACAGTTGCTCCTACCAAAAAGCAAGTAGAAAGACTTATTAACCTCAAGGCTGTTCAGAGTTGAAATTACAGAGCATAACCCTACAGAGAAATTAGAGCAAAACAGTCATTGTGTCAAAACTTGAAGGCATAAACTCATTATTTTCCTCTCACTTAAAAAAAATAATAATTTCCACTTTGAGTTTGCATTGTTTAAGCCTTCAATATTAAATTCTCAATGTGCTCAAGTTCAACAACTTAAGAAGTCCTTTAACACCAGAATCATCTCAGGGACTGGCTGAGGTGTGAAAGCACCTCTGGAGATCACCTAGTTCACCTGCCCCTGCTCAAAGAGAAGGCAACTAGAACAGGATGCTCAGGGCTGTATTCATTCGGGTTTTCACCATGGCCAATGAATGCAACTCCACAACCTAAGGGACCTGTTCCAACACATGACCACCTTTGCTGTATAATCTTCTGTTTAAATGGAATTTCTTCATTTCAGTTAGTGCCCACTGCCTTTCATCCTGTCACTGGCCACCACTGAGAACAGCCTGGCTCCATCTTCTTCCCTCCCTCCCATCACGTGTTTAAACACCTCCAGGCTCAATAGTCCCAGCTCTCTCAGCCTCTTCTTCTATATGAGATGCTCTAAGGCCTTAACCACCTTCATTAGCCCTTCACTTGACCTGCTCCAGTATGTCCATGTCCTCTCATAATGGGGAGCCCAGAACTGGATCCAGGATGTCAGATGTGTCTCACCAGTGCTGAGTAGAGGGAAAGGACCATATGACTCTGCAGATCTGCTTTACAGCAGGTTTGTCCCAGCCGGTTCTAGTACCTGGAATTACTCCTCCCCAGAGGCAGAACTTTGCACTTCCTTTCGCTGAACTTCATGAGGCTCCTGTCAGCCCCTTCCTCAAGCCTCTCAAGGTCCCTCTCTACCATCAACTATATAAACTACCACCTCCAATTCTGTATCTCGTGTATCAGTCCAGTCACTCCTTAATATTAATTTCATAAACAAAATATTGCTTAAGTTGCACTGAAGGGCATTTTCTTCAGACCTCAAATAATTCATGCTGCCCTGTTTAACAGCATCGTCTATTTAAAAGATCTTTCCCTTACGAATATTAGCACTGAATCACATGTTATTTTAGGTATCAGTCGCACCAAAACTGTTGACTGAGGCAAAAGTATCTCCGCTCTTGTTCCTTTCTTTGTACATGTCAGGATGAAAGCCTCAGTGCCATTGCCTCTCAGAGTTGTGCTGGAAGCTGGTGTGCAGTTGCTTGTCCACTATAGACTCCTCAGAAGTGCTGCTTTCCAGGATACAGGCCCCCTTTCATAAGGCATGGCTTGCATTCCCTGCTCTCTGGCATGCAACTTCGCCTTTTGCCGTATTAAAGACAGATTGTGTCTGAATGTGCCTACAGAGCAAGTTGTGAGAGCTCCGTTATCATTTACTATTCTGCTGGCAATTACTATCACTAACAGCTTTTTTGTTTACTTCTGCAACGATGATGAAAGCACTCCATGGTATTGGGATTAGTGCAAACACTTGCTGGAATCAATCAAAAGGACTCTTTTCCTGCCACTTGGCCAACTTTTAAACCAATTTCATATTGACAGTTATTTTGGTAATCAAAATGCTTTACAAAATTAAACGTATTTTCTATCAGCCTCATTCACACATTGGACAGCTGTACCTTCGTTAACTTCCAGCTTTCAGCAGGAGAAGGGTGAAGGTGGGAAGAGCTAGCTGTGGGATACTACTGGTAAACACTTTTGGAAACACCACAGGCACTCTTTGCAGTGCTGCATACAGAACTCCATCCACATAATTGCACACTACTTAAAACCCTACAGAAGGTTTATTTCAAGACTGTTGGCCATCCCAAGTATTCCAGAAGTTTTATGGGTGCTGGCACAAGGCTGGAAGAGCAGAATATTAGCAGAGGAGTAAAAGAGACAACACCTGGATTGAAAGCAGAAATTTGTGTGTCTATGCATGAACTTGAATTCCTATCCATTGTAGCCTGAAGTTCAGAGAAAGTCCGTTTGGCTTCTTGTACTGCTGCCTTCCCCCTCCTTCCCTTTCTGCTACCTGTACTGCTGTTCAATCATGCAGCTAATAGAACTATCCCATAGGCAATGGACAGCTAAATGGGATTTTCCAGAAGCCTGGGGAAGTCTTCCAGTGGAATCTAGCACTAAAATATCACCTATTAAAGGCTGCACTAAAAATTCCTTACTTCAAATAACTTTGAAGAGAAGAAATCTATCTACTCAATTTGGGCCCATGGATTTCTCCCCAAACGTACCTTAATCTGTTCAGAAGATAAATGACCATATGGTTTAATTGTGCCTTCTTCACAGAAGCCATAACTTTCTCTCCTATGATCAGTACACCTTGATCCTTTTCATTTTCAAATGCAGTCCCACTTATGAGTCATCTTTCCCTCCTCTCACACATACTTTTCAGTATCTCCTTTTCCTCTTGTTTTAGTAAAAGCTGTAGGTAGGGCGAACTAAAATAGCGAGTTTCACAACTGGACATGAGACATCCTTAAATTTAGATCAAATAAGCCCTTCCAAAGTACACGAGAGCTTTCCATCCAGACAGATTTATAAAAGCTACATATAATTATGGAAAGGAATAGGAATAAAAATAGCCTATGGACGATGCCCTCTCTCAACAGTATATGGATAGGAAGGAGGACAGCCTTATTCTCTTAGAAGCAGGAGAAAAGGTAACTTGAGGAAGCCGTGGGAAGCCCCCACCAGCCCACAGGCTTGCTAGATTGCTAAAAATCCTCAAGCATGATAGATTCCCATTGAAACCCTCATCTTCTACACTAATTGTTTTCCCAACCCTAATTCCAAACTATAATCAAACTGTAAAGCTAAGATTACCCCAGAAAACTTGACTACATCTCACTATCTGAGACTGCAAGTTCTTATCCAAGCTAAAGCAAAGATGGTCTTGGAAGAAACCTGCTTTGCCAGTCATTGGTTTGTCTTGGAAGTCTAAAATTCAAGAAAATACAAAAGCCTGTTGTCTTGCCTTGACATCCATAACTCCTACCCTTTCAACAGGCGCCTGCTGATGATAGCAGCAAGAGTCGTCTTACTCCTGACTTTCCTCCCACGCTTTGCACTGGCAAGGAGCCCTCACGCACTCTGTCCTGACTTGGAACGAGCTCTGCAGCCTGGTCCTACGCTTTCCACCGCAAACTGGAAATTTTGTGTCCACTTCAGGTAAATACATTTTATTGCATTAAATACAAGAAAGTAAATATGGCAGAGTTACAGTGCTCCTTGTGTAAAACATTGACTTCCAAGATAAACAGGAATGCTACACAGCTTTTGCATATTGCTATCCTGCAACCATTTCAATGCACAATGGTGCTAAAGAAAGTATCGGGAGAAAGATGGAAATTTTAGCAGCTGCTGAGGGGAGAGCTGAGGCTACTGGCAGTGGGCAGCATGTGTAAAGATTTTGAGATAAACACATCAGACTTTTCTCGCAGGTAATCAATAACAAAATAGTTATGTTTGAAATCAGACAACAGATTCAAGTGAAACTCTTATTTCACAGCCCTATGAGTTACAGGCTGTCTCCAGTTAGTTCCACACTTGAGTTTGTCGTGGAGGTTTCCTTATAATTACAATGATATACCTTCTTTTAAGCCAAAGCTGAAACTCAGCAGTATATTCTGGTCACAAAGGCAGAATTCTGCTGTGGCATGGAATAAGCAGGGCCCCGGGTACTCTCGCTGCCATACAGGCTGGCTCCACCTGGCCATTTGAGGGGCAGAAAGGAGACTTTGCAATGAGTGCAGTCATGAAACCCAACCTTCCTCAGCCAACTTTGCATGTGATTGGCATTCATTACCACCCATCTGACCAGAAGCCCTATGAGCCTTCCCTTGTGTACCTTCATAAGCTACACAATGCAAGACCTTCGGCCATGGCTGCTGTGGCTGTTGGTTGTAAAATCAATCCCAATTGCTACCTCCAAGCATTCTGTGATCTTTCATGCAAGACCACAACTCCTTTACATTTACCTGTTAACCATCAGTCACATTAAAGCCCTGCTCAGAGCTGTACCTGTCAGACCGTACCTGCCAGAGCAGCACAGCCAGTCTTTCTTCTGGAGGTATTCCCTGATATGAGTGATTGACGAGAAGGCCTCCAGTATTGCAGGCTCACTACCTACATAACTTCTAGGCACAAATTACATTTATATCTTCACCTATTTCAGTGCCAGCCATCAGACTGTAATTAAATTACACATAGCCTGGGAACCTCAGTCAGGGGCTGGAAGACAAGCGGACAAGGCATGATGCAAACAGCAATGAGCAGATTCCCAGTTTAAGCAAATACGGCTTTCCTCCGTGAACTGAGGATGTTTTCAGCCACATTTACTCTTCCATGCGCTCACAAACCTGCTAAACTGCCCCCAAGCCCTTCAAAGCTGGAGATGAGGAGAGCGTGCAAGTTCCCTCCAGCCCTTGGGCACTGCCGGCCAGGCTGTGGCAGCTGTACGCCCTCGGTAACCTAAGCAGTGAGTAGCGGCACAAAAGCTGCCTACTTCTTTGCGGAGCCATCTGTTAGGGTTTCGTTCTGCACAACTCCACTGGCTTCTAGGAGATGCTGAGGTCACACACACAACGAGGCTCTTGGTCTGCCACCACTCCAAGCAAGCGTCCCGTGTGCGGGGAGAGGGCATGGCCAGGGGCAGCCTCTGCCGGCCACCTCCACCCTCACCATGCGGCTGGCTGGGCCAGGGAACTCGCTGTGCTGAAAACTAATAACTCAGCCAGTGTTAGCTTTCAGCTGGAGCAGTCCCCAGTCTGACAAGCACAGAGAGGTACGAGGGCAGGCACCAAAGCAGGGAGGGAGGGAGGGCAGCATGACCCTATTTGTAGCAGCCCCAACTTGGATCGCTGCAAGTTGACTGTGAAACCACATCCCCAAAGTGTCTCCCAGGATGGTTCCAGGAAATCCCGTCTGTTATGGGAAGCACTTCCAGTAGCACAGACCTCATTGCCAAAACATCTTTCCCTTCCTATCCCATCAGGCAATTAAGGCTATGCTGACTTATGAGAGGATTATGATTCATTTCCAAGAACATGCAGATAGGAAACAGCAGGATATTTTAATGTCCAAGACAGACAGCCATTCTCGTGCTGCTGAACTGAATGAATGTAGCATGTTGGTCTAGGGCACAATGGTGAAGAGCAATGGGAAGACCTCTGTCCCTCGATAACCTCCTGCAGAAACCCATAATGACTGAATTGCTTTGCATTTCAATCCCTGCATGAAGCTAGTGACCACCTGAAGGATCTTGACATGGTGTTTAATCCTCTTCTCCATGTTATTGTCTTCAGAAATACCCAACAGTCTACCAAGCAGCACAACTTAACAGCATGGGACTATTGAATTTAAAACGCTGAAAGCAAGTCTTGTTGTATCTACCATAAAAGAGTATCCTCAAAGTGTAACAAGGAAGAAACTGGAACCATCAGTTAGTAATATTATCACGCTTTCCTCACAGCAGAAAACAAGAAGAAAAAAGCTAATCAAATACTACCACCTTTCTTCCCCTCTGCTATTGCTTCTCCTAGCATTGACCACATTTGTGGTTAAATGCAGGGAGTCAAACTTCCTATAAGCAGTGTTGTTACGGTTCCAGATTTCCACTGTGGTTCAGCTGTATCACAGCTCTGGAAAGGCAAACTGGCACGTGCTCAAACCGCCACCTTCCCTTGTTAGGGTGGAAAAATTCCATATCGTGCCTCTGAAAGGTTCTTTACCTGAATCACCTCGCTGGCCTGCCTTCTAAAATTAAAGATCTTGATAGTGAACTTAAAAAACTACTTTGTCCATATTGGTATTCTGGATAAAAACGCTTAGTGAAAATACCAATGCAGTTTCATCACACTAGAGGAGATGCATGTAGGCAGTTAAGACTACCATTAAGACAATACTTTTAATTCAAGGTTCTGGCTGGGAAGATCACTGCACCTGCTCCATGCTGGGGCTCATGCCCATGCAGTCATGGAGAGGCACTTAAAGACAAGGCAGAGCAACAAAGAGGACAAAAAGCTTCATCTCTCAGGGAGAGGTGAAGTACTTGTAGAAGGCGTTCAGCATTACTCTGCAGCAGAAGGAACAATACATTTTCATATGATTTGAGCAACACTAACCAAAGAGATCGGGCTGAATCAGACAAAGTATCTGACATCAGATTTTCAGGAGGAAAGCAAACCTTGCAGGACCATTACAGGCACACAGGCTACTCCTGATCTTCTAGGCGTGTCACACTTGCACAATCAGTAGGAAAGCCAGGGTAGCTCGGGTGGGCAAGTACATTTGCTGGGATCTTTATGCCACCCCTCTTACACTGTTGCACTATTACGCAAAGTTCCAGATCTGTTGATGTTTTCTATTTCAACAAGGCATTGCCATCCAACGAGTCAGTAAGGCAAGCCCAAGTATCTGATATTTTTAGCTAGGTATACTATAGCACCTCACAGATGCCTCAAGTTCTCTCCCTGCAAGTTCTGAAGGCAATTTCCCCTTTCTCCGTTGTTGGTTGAGAGTTTGGGGACTGCTCTTCACATGTTGAGGCAACTGAGCTTTTCAAACAGCTGGGAAGGCCACATTTCTCCACTTCAAATTAAGTACTTAGAACAGATGTAATTCCTGTCTAGTACAACTGGTGCTGCTTCCCCACCTTGGAGGAAGTAGGCAAGTCTTTTGAAACTTGGCACTGATGCCATCAAAAGAGTAAAAGGATAGTCAAAAAACCCCAAAACTGCACAAATCTTAAGGGGAAAGAAAAAGACCAAAATTCTGATCCTTTCTTACTGAAAACATAATGATAACTCTTGATTCACTCCAAAACAGAAAGACCTGATTTTGGCCTTAGAGAAGGGAGTCCATCTTAGTCTCTGCATTGCAGATGAGAACAATCACATTTTTGCTTGCTCTGACTTATTGCTAAATTGATTATTCTCCAGGACTAGGAAAGAGGAAGAAAGAAAGGAGATTGTAATCACCCTTATAAAATTCTTTTAGGTAAAAGAAGTGAATGCATCTTACTTTTCCTAGCAACCCTCTTTCCTAATTCTGAAGCAAATAAATCACACTAAGGATAGTATCTTGAACATATGGCTCTGAATAAGAGGGATTTGCCTCCTTTTCTCTTCGCTCTTTTCTTTCTCCTCTAAATTAAATATGCCAGTCTCTGGAAATCCCTATACATTCCCTTTCACAGCAAAAGGGGTTTCTGTCCCCCTAAAATACAAATGCCACGATAAAAATTCCTTTCTAACTACTAACTTAATTCTGCCCACAGAAGGCTGTACTTAAGTTTAATATCTAACCAACAGCACACAACCTGTTCACTACTGTTGCATTCACTTCCCACATATTCAGCAAACACGAAGCTACCAAGACGAGAATAGGGAAGGACTTCAGTGAGCCAAGACCAGCAGCAACATGAAGAGCATCTTTACAGATGAACAGGTCATAACAACGCTGGAGGCTGCCAATGATCTTGCATCTTTCTTTGCCATCTCTCATGTAAACACCTACAAAGCACATGGCTCCAAGTACAGAAACTCATGGGATGTGTTTTTATTTTACCCTTTGCTTCTCCATGCACAAGACACCCCTTGTTGCACAGTCTGGGCTTCGAATGCTCCCCTGTCTTTCTGCAGAGCAGCTGAAGCAGAGGACCACTGGGAAGGATGCTGCTAACCCCTAGATCTGGAAGAGCCTTCCCACAGGTGCCCTGCAAGAAGGGGGAAACACCCCTTGAAGTTCCTCACTCCCCTGCCTGCAATCCAAGAAGGCAGCTGGTCACACTGCGTGGAAGAGGATCACAGAGAAGTTTGCCAGCAGGAATGAAAGGGTAACGAGGATGCCAAAAGCCAATGGTCTGCATTTTTCTTTTTTTTGGTAAGCAAAAATAAAACGAAGCAACACAAATGGGACTAGCAGTAGAAATCAGGAAGGAAATGTAAATGATTTTGTAGAAAGCGTGAATCAAAGTCATACCAAAAGCCACCTGAATGTTTCTCTATCATAGGCAATTTCTCATGTTCTTCTATGTCATCTTTGCAGTGTCAGTTTTCGAGGGAACAATTCTCAGCTCAGCACGACAGAACAGTAATACCAACGGGCATGCAGAACATTAGCATGTTATAAATAAACTGCTAATTTGAGGTGGGAAAAATCATCAAGGCAGCTCTTATGATTAAGAACCAGAGAAAGAAAATGAGCAATTTGCTTACGCTTTTAGGACACAGTATTTTACCA